>JAWNNK010001024.1:3642500-3975000 GCA_035045065.1 Hirtodrosophila trivittata
TAAAGTCCCTTTTGCAATGAATGAAATGATGTTTATTCTTGTTTTGATTTATAGTCAACGTTGAGTTTTGAGTCAGTTGACACGAAGAGTGGAATAAGAGAAACAACATTTTATTTGCTGTAAGATTAATGACATCTTTGAAGGAATCTGAGAAAGGTTTTCCAACCACCAATTTCTGACTTCAGTCAGGAAAACAATTCGCTACTTGACAGTTTCCAGTTCAAAAGAACTCGATTAAATTTACTATCATAATAGATCATACTACATTAAAGAAGAAGCAAATATGAAGAGCTAATTGAAATCAATTTTGAACATTTCGTATCATAAAATATTAAGTTCAGACGCCACAATTGATAGGGCTACTTTATTTAATTGGAAGTATTCTAGTCAGAGATTAGCTTAGATTAAGCTCGATTCAATTATCCTTTATCCTTTAACCCAAAACTATTCTCTTTATTCGCTCATTATGAGCTATTCCAGCAAAGCGACTCACTTCCTCTTAGCACACAGATTAAATTACTTGGAAACTCTCTAATGAGTACTTTTTAATTTGCATACATCCAAGTGTAACATTCCTTGAGGATTTTTTTCCATTCTGCTCCCGTTTTTTTAGGTACCCCACAACCTACTTATTGCGTTTACGTTAACGATTCTTACTTACTTTGCCCGGTTGCTCGGAAATCGACACAAAACGTTGCGTTTTATCCTGCGCCTTCTATGAATTAACCAAAAGTGGCATCCTCCAGCGGGAAAAAAATGAGGGGGAAAACAAAAATTGCTCCAACTTCGACTGCTGATCCGGTTACTTTTCACTGGCCCCTCAAAACGAAGTGCCAAAGGAAAATGGACGCGTCCTTTGCTTGCCTACTTAGAATGGAAGCCAGCACCCAGTGTCTAGCACCAAGCACCCAGCACCCAGCAGCCGGGAGCTCGGAGCGAGGGGAACAGGAGTTGGCAGCAGCCACAGGACGCGATGTCGGACAACGCGGGGCAATTATTGTAAGCGGCTTTCATCGTGCGATGATTACACTTACAGCTGAAATGGCGCACAACAAGAGGAGGATGGGCCTCCTCTCATGCTAGTCAAAAGGAAACAGGAAAACCAAAAAAAAAAAAAAAAAGGGAATGAAAAAAGCTTGAATGAACGGATATCTGCGGATTACTGACGACTGAATACCCTTGCTCTTAATAGGAAAATACTTAGGACGAACTGGAAAATAGTAGAAACAATTTTTAGCTTCGACCTACCTCAACTGATTCAATGATGGATCACTCCTTATATTCATATTCTAATGATCGATTGTTCCATGGGATCCTGATGATATACAATTAGATTCTAAAAATATCTGGTAAAAAGTTAAACCCCTTTCTGAGCTCCGGTATATTCTTAACTTTACTTAACCCAAAGCAAATACTAAAAGTCACAATTAAGCTAAGAGCTCAAGGCTGGATTCAGCCTATCAAATTCCCAATCAATTTGTTGAGATCTATATAATATAGTAGAATTATGAAAGCCCTTGCTTATCTTTGGTATATAGTTATTTGATCCTCGACCCAAGCTTAAGAACTATTACTACAAGCATCTTTAAATAAAAAAAGTTATACGTGAAGCTAGATAGGTTTTTCCGACAATGTCCTCAATATAGTACCTCAGTACCCAATGTGATCAGTTTCATTAAGCACTATCAAAGGAATGGAAAGTCTGTATAAACCGTTTACATGCCTTTCGGATCATCTTCTAGAAGGCAATACACATTGTTTGTGTAAATTGGAATACCCTTTGCAAGGGTATGTGAAATGGATAAAAAAAACTGTGCGGCCGTTAAGAAGCGGCGATTGAAGACCCTAGAACAGGGAGGAGAGCAACAACAACAAATGAACACAGAAACAGACATCGAAAAAATTCTAAAACGCATTTTCCTAGCTGTCGGTTCGTTGGCTAGTTGGCTGGTCGGTTGGCTAGTTGGTTGGTTGCTTGTTGGCCATGTTTGTTGGCCTAATTAGTGCTGTGCATTTTTATGGCATAATTTTCGGCGTTGTAAGCGTTTTGGCGCCATCAAAACGTACAACATGGAAATATTACATTAAAATTTATGAAGCCACCGGGTGGCAACAAAAACACAAACACAAAAATATAAATACAAATACAACCTCCTACCCCCAGCCCCCAACCCCCTTCACACGCCTGCAAAAAAGAAATAAACCCGAAAAACCAAAAACTTTTAAAACACTGAAAACACACAGAAAACCGGCTAAGTCCATGGAGCGTGGATTGCGGCTAACAGTTGGTCTAGCAACAGGACAACACCAGGATAACGGCCAGTCAAGGGATTTTTCAGAGCCAGATTTGAGCCTGAGATTTTGTAGCACTTTGTGCATTTCGGTTAAAACTCACCTGCAAAGAGATGGAAAAAGATAGAACAAAAAAGATAGGTAAGTATTTAATAAATATTTCATTTTTAATCAAAATACAGTTGCAATCAGTATGAGAATATAAAGGATTATTTTGCACAAGGATCACGTCCATTTGCAAAAAGTAAAAACTAAGTAAAGTTGTTTCGTATTCGAGGAAATTTTAAGTTAGACTTTGTTATATATGAGAGGAGCAAATCAGGTCTGGAATATCCTGCCAATGGCATCTACACAGGATAATTCAATGAAACCTAAATGGACTTCCTGGAAAGTCCTTAGTACAAATGGGTCTGTCTCAGTGTCTAAATGAGTTAATCAAGTTAAAAACTTGTTGGCATAGTTGAGTACTTATTGAATTGGTTGGTTAGATCGATACTCTTATTTGGCAATTAATCAAGGAGCTTATCTAGTTTAGCCAGTTTATCAACTTAAACCAGTCAAGCCACTTGACTGCAAACTGCGCACACACACAACACACACAGCACACAACACACAACACTTATGAAAGTTTTGCTACAAAGTGCACTAAAAGTTGATATGCTATTTATTTTGATTAATACCCGACTTGGCTGAACGAATGAAATACATTTGCATGATGTATCGTAAGGATAATAAAAAATTTGTATATATGTAATGTAGTACATATTTGAGCGATAAGTTTGTTATACATTTAAATTGTTTAGTTTATGTGGCCAAAAAAGCGATGGCAGCCAGAAGAACCCGCAAACAGCAGACGGCAAACGGCAAAAGGCAAAGCGAGTCGTTTTCGTAGTTGCAGTCAATATCTTGTGCATTTCAATGGTTGATAGGGGGGTGATAGGGTGTGAAAGGTGGTTGTGGGGTGGTGTATTAGGGTGGTGCAAGTGCTGCAATAAGAATGCATTTCATGCTCGAAACATGACTTGGCTCAATTTATTTTACTTTGCCGCATTTAACGACTTCACACAGGCGCCGAAGGAGCCGAAACCGGAGACGGGTCATGAGCTGTGGAGTTGTGGAGAATCTGCTTGAATTGGCAGGCGCTGACTGTGCACCCCTGACAGCTTCAGTTCCAGCTCCAGCACCAGCACCAGCTTCGCACACACATGTATGTACATAGGGTCGTGTAATGGTGTTAGGCCACAATGAGCTCAATTTACGCCAATGATTGGCGGTGCCGGTTGGCAGAAGAACAGGGTATGGGTATGGGTATGAGTATGGGTATTGGTATGAGTTTGGACAAAGATTGTAAGGCTGTGGAACACGATGAGGTCCAACAGCCAGTTGGTCGTCGTTGAGTTCCATTGCTTCAGTGGTTTCGCTATAGCCGAAAAAAGAAGAAATGAAAAGAACAGAAAAAAATATTCATGTTTGCATTTGCCTATCGCCTATCGTCTGGTTCGTCCGGGGGCCGTCGTGTGGCATGTGCTGAGGTCCTCTGAGCCTCTGGGTCCTAAGTAGCAGCCGCCAGACGTTAAACATCGCGTGCAGACAACCCACCCAGACAGACATGGACATTCATGCCACGCCCCCGCAACAGCAGAAAGTCGTGTCGTGGCAGTCTAGGCGAAAAAATATATAAAAAAAAAATAGTCGCAGACATGAAAATTGCACTGCACACGAAATCGGCGTAAAGACTTCTTGCCATACTAGTACCTATACCCCTCCCATCCACCCCTTCTCCTCTCGACCACGTAACCATATTCAACTACTCCTCCCAGTGGCAAACAAGAAAGAAACTACAAGCAAGCCATATATAAAAATCAACTGACATGTCTATGGGCTGGCTAAGAGTAGCAGGGTGGAGGGGTGTAAAGCGGGTATAGGGTAAGGGGGGAGCAACGGTTGTTAAGGTTTTACGGAAGTCGCCCCTTGGGCGGCACTCTGGCCAGGCAAGTTTACTTGTTACACGTAACAAGCGTACTAGTAAGACTTCCCCCTCCCCCTTTCCAGCCCCCTTTAAGTCGCCGCCCATGCACATTGAATACTGAATATGTTTAAGGCAATCAGAAATTGCTATTGCAACTTTATGGAAACGCCAGAAGACATTTTAATTGTGATTTGTGTGCTCGGCGCCTCCAACTTGACAGTCCACAGGGGACAAAGGACAAAGGACAAAGGACAAAGGACAGGGAGACAGAGGTGGAATTCTACGAGGACAACAAATTTGCAGGAATATTCGAAACTTGTCCTTTGAAACTAGCAAACTATTGAAATGTCTCTTTCTGGAATTGCCGTCGAATACCTCTGAATGCCATCTAATACCTTTGAATGCCTTTGAATACTAATTAAGTCATCCTCCCAGGACTCTGGCGTTGCACAACCGCAACGAGAACAATACAACAATGGAGCTTAGGGTGACAACAATGAGAGACATCTATTCATAATGTAATTAAGTACACTCCTACAAGTACACCCTAACAAAGCGGGCTTATGCAACTTTGTAAAGCTGCTTGTGACACATTGTGAGGAATATGCCAAGCGAAAGACCTAAAAGCATTCAATTATTCACATAATTCATCGAATAGACGCTGAATACTATAAGTATAAGCAGAGAGTGTATCGAATGATATACTTATGAATGAGCTATTGAATCTAATAATAAATTAAATGATATAGTCAATCGAAATTTAGATTGACTGATAAGTAGTTATTTATCGAATAATGAATTAAATGCTATTCAAGTCGAATTATATCTATATATAATTCGATATATCGAATGATATGTTGAGTAGCAAATCGAATTACATATTGAATGATAAGTTGAAGGCTGTATACATACAATGATATATTGAATATATTCTTCGGTTCGTAGAATGAAGCAAATGAATATCGTATGTAAATATATCGAATCAATATCGTAAGTTTCGTAGTTCAAAGGCAACAGAATGTATCGTTCTAAAATGTAGAAAGTAAAAGAATATTTTAAATATCACTCAAATGTCCTGAATGTAATCATCGATACTTCGTTATTAAGCAAAGAAAAAGAAAACACAGCTAGCATCAAAAGAGATGAATGTATTTTTATTTATTAAGTCAACTCCATTAATTTTCACAATAAATAAATATACAAAAAAATAAATGAAAAAAAGTAATTCAAATAAAAAACAATTTACTGACTGCCTGTTCTTCTGATTATTATCCATAAATGTATCAATTAAATACTGAAAAGCGAGTTATATTGGTTACAAGTGTTTTAGAAGCTATTTCCAAGTCATTATCAAAAAAAAGCTGATAACAGGTCACTTCCAGAGAAAAACTTATCACTTTCACTCATAGTTAAAGGGCCTACTGCAGGTCAGTATAAAACCAAACATTATCCTCGAGTGCAATATATACTCGATATACTGTACTACTAACTACTCACTGCATTAATCTTTTCGAGTGCTCTGTGTTGAGTTTTAAGCTCACAGTCCTCGTTTCAAACTATTCTTAACTCAAATGCATCTTCTCTTTCTTCTTTCTTCTCTTTTCCTATATCTTAGTAGAAACAATTAACCTCCTTTCTAGCTACATTTATTCAATTTATCTTACTTCCTTTTACTTCTTCATTATACTGCTACTTTTATATACTATCACTTCTAATAGTATATAAATTAATAACAGTGTAAGCCCTATTTACTAATTCTCTTATACATTAATACTTAATATACTATGCTTCTATATACTATTGCTCCTAAGAGTATATACTTAAATAGTATTATATTGTCGATATTCTAATACTTCTTTATTCTACACTATTTTTCTAATATATTGATCTGATTGGGTTTTTCTGGGTTTTCCCCAATCCTTGCAACAAATGTTGGATCGATTTAAATAAACCAACTTTTCTTATATTTTTATTCCCCAGATTTAGCTTTAAATTTCAATTTGTTTGAATTCCTATTTTAATTTTATAATTTTAATACTTCATTTGTTTTAAACTTAATTTCGTAGTCAGCTACTTTTAGTTGACTTAAATAAATAAATAAATAAATAAATAAATAAATAAATAAATAAATAAATAAATAAATAAATAAATAAATAAATAAATAAATAAATAAATAAATAAATAAATAAATAAATAAATAAATAAATAAATACATAAATAAATAAATAAATGAATAAATAAATAAATATTCCAAATTCTTAACTTATTATCACAAAGTAACTGAAACTAATAGCTTTACTTATCTTAATGGTCTAATTGGATTTTTCTGGGTTTTTCCCAATCCTCGCATAAAATTTTGGATCATTTAATACTCAGACTTTAACTTTAATTTTACATTTAAAATTAGACATACTAAATCCTTAATTTCAGCTTAATTTAATTTTATTTAATGTATTTATTTCTATTTTCTTTTATGTATTTTATGCTAATTCTACCTTCATATTTTTACTCCCAAATTGACATTAAGCAAATAAATAACAAAATATTATATACTGTATACTATATATATTTTATATTTTATATTTTATATTTTATATTTTATATTTTATATTTTATATTTTATATTTTATATTTTATATTTTATATTTTATATTTTATATTTTATATTTTATATTTTATATTTTTATATTTTATATTTTATATTTTATATTTTATATTTTATATTTTATATTTTATATTTTATATATTATATTTTATATTTTATATTTTATATTTTATATTTTATATTTTATATTTTATATTTTATATTTTATATTTTATATTTTATATTTTATATTTTATATTTTATATTTTATATTTTATATTTTATATTTTATATTTTATATTTTATATTTTATATTTTATATTTTATACTTTATATTTTATATTTTATATTTTATTTATTTATTTATTTATTCGCTGTGCATTTGAATAATTCCTTAGGGAATTTTTATTTTAACTTAGAAGGTATAAAAATAAGTAATAGATTTATTTAGGATCCGCATAAGAGGCATCCATCCTTAACCTCAAGAGAACATACAATCTGGGCCAGTCTGCGTTCAATATCTGAATCATTTGCACTACTCATATTCAGCTCTGTTGATGAATGCTGTTCAATTGAGTTTTGTCCATTAACCTACGTAAGGGTTTGATTCTTTTCCTCAGTAAACTGGATTGCATTCGCAGCAGGCTTGGTGCGAAGATAATACATTCCTGTTTTGAGACCAGCTTTCCAGGAATAAAAATGATTGGACGACAGTTTACCATAGTTTGGCTCAGCAACATGGAATGACTTTGATCAATAAATACTCCTCTATCAGCGGCCATCTTAATAGTGGTCTTAGCTGATATTTCCCAGACGGTTTTGTATAATTCGCGAACATTTTGGGGAACAGATTCAATATTTTGTATAGAGCCACGGCTAGATATAATTTAGTTCTTCATATCATCATCCCATAGGTCGAGCTCGGTTAAATCACGCAATAAATGATGATTAACCACTTGGAACTCTCCGGACTAAACTCAACTTGTACACATGTTTGATGTGAAGGGCTCAAACAACTCGTTGTTTCCCATAATTTGGGCAGTGGATGCTGTAGGCATTGGTGCAACAAGCGATGAATTTCTGATACCATGTTAGTTGATTGCTTGCTTAAGGACATCTCAGTTCCAAAGATCTGTTGGTGTTTTGTCCCACATATCATACTGCAAGATACCTTTGCTTACTGGACTGCCAGCATAGGTTTCATAGGGAAAAGCTCCATAATAAATAGTTTCAAAAATTCGTTGATTCAAAAGGTACGCCTTCTCGCTTTCGTAAGGGATGCCCAATACCAATGGGTCTGTGTCTTAAATTGGATTTTTTCGCCTCCGGCAATGGATAGTAGTTAATGTCGATGATTTTGCTTAAGTTTTTGGTAAAATTTTTAGTCACTTCCTTTAGTTTTGAGAAATCATAGCCGCATCTGACAATGGTTAGACACTCTCACACAATTGCCCAAATTATGTGTTAAAACAACTTATTATTGATTGTATCCCCTTTATGTTTGTTTCAAATAGATTGTTTCACTTTGGCATAACACTTATTGTTGTATATTACACACAATGCCGACTTATATGCAGTTTGCTACTGACTTTTGCTTAACGGTCTCAGTGCAAAATTGGTTATCAGAATTGCAGAGGCAAATCAGAAATGCGGCAGTAATTGGAAATCGAATATAACCAGAGAATTGCTCATCATATCAAATGATTATTGAAATGATTATTGAAATGCTTGTTGCAACTTCTGGACTAAGCTAAATCGTTTCTAAATACATTTCCCCTCTAAGAGAAAACTCAAACAGCTAATGACCAGCTCGAAGCTTAAGACTCTGATTCACTTGTTGGAAAACGCTTTTGTCGGCATTAATCTGAAGCAAAACACCTGGTTCCCATTGTTGTCTACATAATCCCCTAAACAATATAGCAACAGGACCGTTAACAACCATGTTTGCTCCGACACCTGGTGAGAAGAGCTTCAATTGAACAAAAGCCAAATGTCCGACATAAACATGAACTAAGCAAATGGCAGAACGCCTGCGATGGTGTTTGTTAAATTGAAATTGCCAATTACCTAAGTTATCTTAATTATAATATTGATTAATTGCATTGGAGCACAAAATCCTCT
Source organism: Hirtodrosophila trivittata (assembly GCA_035045065.1). Lineage (NCBI taxonomy): Eukaryota > Metazoa > Arthropoda > Insecta > Diptera > Drosophilidae > Hirtodrosophila > Hirtodrosophila trivittata. The sequence continues at coordinate 3,651,467 of JAWNNK010001024.1, forward strand.
GCTGTCAGTTTGACAGACAATGCCACATCCTAGAATCCTTCATTGCAAATTGAAAACTGTTTCTTGTTTACCGCTCTCATTGTGCTCCTTGTACTCGTTATCGTAATATTCAAGGCAAAGGACGTTAACAACAACAACAGCAACAACAACAAGTTGACGACTAACAACCAGTCTAAGTGCCTGCCTATTATACAATACATATAAACATACCTATATATGTATGTACCTATATATAAACAGGGAACAACAACAACAATATGAACAACAAAAGCCATTTGCTATTATGATAATTATTTTGAAAGGCTTTGCACGAGTTTTTGAACACAAAAGGGATTTAAATTACGCCGCTAAGCGGTTTATGACAACAGCAACAGCAACAGCAACAACAACAACAAGAACAAGAACCAGAACTCAAAGTTAAAAGGCAACGAATTGCCGTCATCTTATGACGAAGGGAAGAAACGAGGCTTCTGTGTATGTTCTTGGCTCAGAGAACTCATCAGCAGCCAAGCATCGCATTTTGAGATAAACATAAAGCGCACCTAATGCATGTGTGTCTGCCTCTGTGTGTGTGTGTATGTGCGTGTGTACCCGCAGCCTAGACAGCTAGCTACTCATAAATGTGTGTGTGCGTGTGTGTATTTATGCTGTTGACTTTGGATAATGTCGTTTGTTGCCTGCCGTTGCCCGCGTTGTTTGTTTGTTTGTTTGTTTGTTTGACTGATTGTCTGTCATTTTGTCTGATTGTGCGCCTATTAGTATACAAATGAATGAATAAGTGTGCACACACCACGCACACACACAGACAAACATATACAATCGTAGAGAAAGCTTATCCACCCAGTTGGTGGCAATCCTGCTGCTCATCCTCAGGCACCTCTCATCTTCTCATCTCGTTTTCATTTTCGTTGATTGAATGTGCGAGCTGTTACGAGGCAAAGCCACAGCTAGACACAGGGGTAGCTCTACCAGGGGCCACAGCACATAGATGGATAGATAGATATATAGATGGAGGAGCTGGATACTACGAGGGGCATAACACTGGCAGTCCCAGTGCCAATGGCAATGGTAGTGGCAGTGGCAGGGAGGGAGGGCTTTGCCACGCCGCACACAATTGACAAACGAGATTATTGTGCTTTAAGCCTTTAAGTCTTTGTTAGACAATTTGCAGCCAAATGGCGTGCAGCGCATAAAAAAAACCAAATCTAAATGAAAGCACGACTATTCTATACCCTGTACTAGAGGCGTAGATAGTTAAGTCAGTTGACATCTAATCGAAATCATCAACAGAATATACTTAAATGTTTATTTGATTATCTTTATCCTAAGTTATTATTGAACTCATGAAAGTTACCCTGTAGCCCCCCTTTATCTACGCCACTGACCTGTACACAGCACTTGGCTTATGCTTTTGATTCACAGCAAAGCTTGTCAAGTTCATCGTAGGGGCTCATCCCATTTAGATGATAAAAGTATTGTTCAAGGACTCACAACTCAAATAAGATGTATAAAAATGTATGTTTCTTCTTGACAAACCTTTTTGATAGGGCTGTCATTGTTTCATTTGTTTGCCTAGGCAACCCTATGGACTGCCATTCACTATTTTTCCCAAACCAACTTCAACTACTTTTAGAGCTTAAAGACGACCAACAGCTCAAAGTATCTCTATATTATATAAAGAGTTCTACTTGGCAACTCTAGAAGATATATAGTCATATAGTCTACGATCTGAAAGACTTGAAATTATGTTAGATTGAATAAGCATAACCGCTTTGAGATACTATTCACAGGGTATTTCAAGTATTGTCTGTGTTTGTTTGTGAGTGTCTTTAATTGTTGTAATGCGATTTCATTCATTTCAGTTACACGCTGTCTAACTGCTGTAGTTCAATGTATCATTCGAACAGTCATTCAGTTCATCAGTCCATCAATCCATCTTTACATCATAGTTATTCCATGGTAGCTTCTATTGCTGGCTTATGGATCCGCTTTGAATTGCTCGTCGGCATGTTTCAATTGACTTGGGGCTGCCTGGCATAGGATGATGGATACTCACAGTCTGATGTGTGTGTGTGTGTGTGTGTGCTGTGCGCTGGGTGTTGTGTGTGTGGTGTGCGTATTGTGTGGGTATTGGGTATTGGGTGGCGATTTAGCGGATTTACCTCTAAATGCAATTGTTGCAGTTATATGGCCAGTTAAATTGCCATACATAGGGGCTCAACGTAACAATTAATTTGCACTGAGAATGGAAGCACTCAAGCGAATTTCAGCGGCTTTGTGCATTTCAAATGAATGAATAGCTAATGAATGAATACTTGCAGTGTGATTGAATGATGACAGACACCTTAAGCCTATGCGCTTTCACCTCGCATTTTTAGGTAAATGAGGGAAATCTTTGGGTCATTAATTTAATAACAAAAGTAAGCAATTCGTTCTCATTCTATTCAATAAGATTTACTGTACGAATTACATTATATTTATGAAACTGAACTATCATAATATAATCAAGTCTGAACAATATATGTCAAATATACAAGTAATATTCAATATAAGACAAGGAATTCTGTTATCTTTGTTATTGTCAAAGAGGCCTTTATACGTATCATCATTTAATTTTAAGACCAGATGTAGAAATCACCGAGATTTTAATTTTAGAATCATCATCTGATGACGATCTTCTAATAATGATAGAAGATCATCATCAGAAGGCTATCATTAGAATAGGAGCATCAGGAGACCAGCAGTAGATGAGCATCTTCAGAAGATCAACATCACAAGATCATCGTCAGAATATAATCATCAGAAGATCATCATCAGGGGATCATCAAGAGCAAAATCCTTTTTGTAGATGACTATTATGCCTATGACTTTCAGGAACTAATCTACATTAGAGGATAGCCAGCAAGTGATTTTCACCTGAGAATAGTCACAAAACACTCTTCATGCTGTGATCATCACCAATTACTCATCAGCTTCTGATTATCATAAGAGAGCAATTGTAGACTTATCCTCATCTGAGGTGGTAAGTTTATGTTAAGAATCATTAGCACTCTATTATCTTTAGAGATTCATCAGCAGGTAGTCATCTTCTAAGAATCATTCTCAAGTGATCATCGGCAGAGTCTTTTAGGCAAGTGAACTAGTAAGTGAGTTATTAAATAGACATATTTAAATGATCATTATGAGAACGTCAACAACAGATGATTATACCAAACTGATCAAAATTTGTGTAAGCTTATCATGAAAATTAAATCAACAAAAACGAATAACAGAACTTGTTTATAGAAGATCATAGATAGATCAAAGATAGATCATTTTTTCATCCTCATCAATGAATGATCGGCAGCTACCATTCACCAGGAGATCATTAACTGACCGTCATCTGAGGACCATCCACAAGTCATTTAAGAGAATCAACAGTAAGTGATACTCATCATGATAAGCATAATATTCAAGTGATCACCATCAGCAACAGCTTCATCATTCTGTTGATCATTGAAATGCATCGCAATTTTTCAATTGTGGCAATAAAAACATGATGATACACATTTATATTTACTCGCATTACTGGGCAGCACTCATGTAGCTACTATAAATTCGCTTTCATAAGTAGAATCGTAGAACTTAAATTGGTACTCTTGTCGGAAGTAGCACTTACTTAAATCATTCGCGTCAATTGTAGGTGACTTCCACGAGCACGTGAGTCATTTAAGTGGACATGAAAGCAAACAAATTGAATGAATTTAGCCCTTGGTTGTTGTCTCTGACTGTTACCATTGCTGTGGTTCTCATTGCTTACAATTGTTGCTGTTGTTGTTGTTACAATTGCTGCTGTTGTTGTTGTTGGTGTTGGTCATGGCAATGAACATGTACTAGACAGATGTGAAGCTGTTGTCACTAATGAATGGGGCATTGCGCATAAATTGCTGTAGTCCCCAGGCTATAATTTGACCAATGCTCCACGGGAGTCATAAACAGTGCGTACAAATTGTTAATTGACACATTGGCATAATGAAGACTTGCCGTGTTAGTCGTTATGTGAGTCGCTAGATTGGGGCGTTGCTGTAACGTTAGCTACCCGTTGATATTGCAATTAGTTCGCTGTGGCACTTCAGCTTGATGAGCACTAAACCAATTTCATCGTCTGAGTAATTGAGGAGTGCTTAACGGCGTAACTGCTTAACTGCTTAACTACCAGCTGTTATTTAACATTATGTTATAGCCAAGCACGCAGATTTCACTTGCTCCATTTCAATCAGTTGTCCTAACTAACTATTCACCCTCATTTCCTCCCTTCTTATCCACACACTTTGCCCAGAAAATCAATCACAATTAGGATTTAAGTAAATACACACACACAACACACACATGTGTGTGTTGTCCAATCTATTCATTATGAATTCAGTGTTGTGCTTGACTGTGTACAGAGCCAATGAGTCTGAAACCTTTGGCTAATGAATTGCGTGAAGCGCATTGATTCTTATTTCTAATTTCCAATTTAACAATCTCACATCCCAAAAGAGAAAGGACCCATTTCCTTGGCATACTCGCACTCAAGCTGTCCTTAACATATTCCCCATTCCATATGGACCATTAGAATAGAAATACAAATTGAGAGACTATAATTTGGTCTGAAAATAATCTAAATAGTTTAGATTCTTAGAGAAGTTGCTTCCAACTTCGAGTTATTTTTATAAATTCAAGCAAAAATTTAAATAAAAACAAATTTTTGAAAGAGATTTACATTAGACAAAATAATAAAGGACATTCCTTAAGAATTGCGTGACAGGCTATCCCAAAAATGAATTTGAGACACAAAATTCTTTTGAATATTTAAACAGCACTATGGAGGAACTATACGAAAGAGTCTACACGACTTTGATATACCCTGTCCCTGGTATAAATGTCGAATAGTTGCGTTACTGCTGCCTCCTCTGATACCTCTGACGTTTACTGTGATAAATTTCTATCAGCATCTTCTGTATTAATTGTCTGTTATGTATAAAAGATTCCCTACAGATCAAGGAGAGAACTTCCAATACTTCTTATACAGTTCATCTACTTCGGGTATATATGATATTATATTCAGAGTTCCTAGCTTTCATTCCAGTCTCTGAGATAGACAATCGATCCTAACACAGAACATTTATGTGGATAGAGATGTTTCTTTTTTATAATTGTTTCAAGCTGTTTTATAAGTTTTCTTTAAAGGACTATTTCTTCAATTATTTAAACATTGCAAGTATGAAAATGTTTTAAGATCAAAAAAATGTTGTGAATCATATAAGAGTCCTTTGAAATAGGCTTCAGTTTCATCAAAAAGTAGGTAACCCTTTCGATAGTAAATATTAAGGCAATAGATAAAGGATTGTTTATCGAAAATTCAATCAATCAATACAAAGCTTAGTTTCTTAATCTTAAACTTTCTTTCCTTGGGTAATTTGCCTGCTTTCTAAGTATCTTGAGAAATAAACGTTGTTTATTGTGGAAGGATTATACTGTCTACCACAATTTAACTTACAATTTTAACTTCATGTTTACAATAAATAAATAAATTAAAATTATTACAGAAGTGGCGTTTGCATGCGGATAAGTCCTTGAATTGTTGTTGCAATTGTTATAATTGTCGCTTTAAAGCTGGAATTTAGTAATGTGAGAAATATTGTTGGATTTGTGTGGAATTTGGCACGTTTTAATTGCGCAATTGCTCAATTGCTCAATTTGCTTAGTCGGAATGCATTCAATTTGCAACAATTTTATTTGGCACATGTCTCTGAGAAAACATGACTCGAAATGCCTTTGACATAAATTGCATTTGCTCGGCATTTGCATTTAAATGCATTTGAAATTTACATTTACACGCAGGATATACGGGATACGCAGGATGCGGGATGCGGGATGCGAGATGTACGCACACATACTCCATTCAGAGTCATTTATCAACGGGATATATCAAATAAATTAGTTAAATATTATGTTATCAAATTAAGTGCGCACACCCAGTCAACCAACACATCCAAACACATAGAGATAGAGAGATAGAAAGAGAGAGTGGGAGAGTGAGAGAGCGAGATGAAGGCGTATCTAGCATATGTTTTGTCATTGTCAGCATAAATTTCACTCAACATTTGATATGACAACAATAAAGTCAAGCGGCAAGCGGCAAGCGGCAAGTAAAGTCGAGTTGAGTCGACTCACATTCGGTCAGATTCAGTGGCAATGACAACAAATCTCAAGTCTGCATTCAAATTACGACCAAAACCAGCAAATTGTCAGCGACAAACTGTGCGACCATGCCACATCCAGCCACACACAGGCATCCCGACACCCTCTAACCCGCCCACATGCACCTCTCCCTCACTCTCTGTCTCTCCTTTGTCTCCCTGTATGGCAGCTCAACAATTTACAGTACGTTGCGTCCGCAGCAGCAGCAGCAGCAGCAGCAGCAGAGTGCAGTTCAAATGCTAATCACCACACATGACATTCATTGTCTGTGAAACAATTGAAATCATCCAACACGCTCAAATTGCTATGAATTGTATTACGTGCTTACGCGGTCACTACCAGTTTACCAGTTTACCAGTTACCCAGTGCCCCCTCCCACCCCTCTTTCTATGCCCCTTGACCACGAGCAGCGCCCAGGACTTGCACCACAACCATAACCAGGACCAAGCGCTGCTGTCTGGCCTCGCTGATAAGTGGGAAGCAGCTTAAATATTGTTTATATATATATATTTATATATTGTATACATATAAATTGATTACATATATATATATATATATATATATTGTATATACATATTGTGTAATCAGCTGCATAAATAACCGTGTGCTAAACATAAGCCCCTAACTTATCTCTGCAACCAGCTGTCACCACAAGATATTACTTATATACAGACATACTATATATATATATATATACATATATATATGTATAGTCAAGTATTTGTAAGTCAGGCAGAGTTTGTCAAATTACTAAATATTTATTAGAATTTCTGTTTTTAACTATTTCATAAATTTATAATTTCCCATTCTAACATGAAAAGCGAACAACTGCAAACAAACATAAATTGCACTCGACCGAAAATAGAGCAATACATTTTTGCTAATCGCTTTTCAATTGTTCGCGATGAACTTAACCGTAAAACTAACAGAAACCAGCAGAGAGGCCACTGTTAAGTAGAGCATGTTAACAGTACCAGAAGTTAAAGCTATGTTAACAGGCATCAAATCAAATTAGTTCGATTTAAAGTGAACTTTTTATACGCAGCTGTTAACATATCCTAATTTGAAACTTAACAGAAGTCTGTCAAGACTCTGTTATGTAGATCATGTTAACAGTAAGAATGGTAATCATATTTAATTTAATATTAAATATTAACTAATATTAATATTAAATATATTATATTATTAACAGACATCAGTAGAAGCTTAACATGACACTGTTAATTAATCCATGTTAACAGCAATCGTACTTATAGCAATGTTAATTGGAGTCAAGACAAATTAGGATAGATTTAAGAAGGACTTGTAGCTCGCAGCTGCGATTAATCTTGGCTTAATTTAGATTAATATATATTTATTATATATTTCAGCTATAACAGATAATAAAACTGTATTATTCTTGAGCTTAAGCATAAATAATACTTGATGGTTAAAGTTCATGTATTAGAAATGTTTTCGCATATTTTTCATTCTGCGTTTGCGATGTTCGCCCCATCACTTCAATGGTCCGGATTATTAAGGCGGACATTGCCGAAGCACATCGGAGTTCAAGGAGTACGCGGAGCACAAGGAGTGCGTTGATATATATAAGTTCTGGTCAGAGGAGATATGAGGCTGACTTTACGCAAGACGCAAGTCATTTATAAACACTGAGTGAGTTAGTGTGTGTGTGTGTGTGTGTGTTTTGAACATAGATACTCGTATGTTGATATCCTGTTCTGTCTGTTTGCGAGTGTGTGTGCTTGTATATTCCTGTTACCCTTGAGTAATGTCCGCCAGTCGCTTTCTAAATGTTTAGCTCTTCATTTTTTTTATTCTTTCTGTCTTTTTTGTCCAACCCAGCGCATGTTTTCTGGCTTTTTTCATATCCTTGCAAAGGATATTGCAACGAAATGTGAAACGCTTTGAGGCAGACATATTGAACGTCATTAAAAAGAAAAATTCCACACTCTTTCTCACATATATATTCTTGATCTGAACTTTTACATTATCTGTTTACTTATCTGCCTTTGAGATGTTTAAGGCAAACTCGACTGAAACGTTTTTTACATAAACCCATTATCGATTTTGAATAGATCTCATCCAATATCAATGGTGCTTTGGAAAGGATAAAGCTAGGATAACACGTATCCAATTATATTTTCATATATAGCTATATTTTTCTTCAAAAATATTCATTTAACTTATCGTTGGTACATTTTAAGCAATTTTTAAAGAGAAACTATAAACAATAAATAAATATTTATTGGGTTGACCGAAAAGAAACCGCTGATTTTGCATACAAATGGCATTGACAATTTTTTTAAACGGCTTGTGACTCTGTAATTGCATTCTTTCTTTTGTCAGTTATTAGCTGTTACTTTTAGCTTGCTTTAGAAAAGTTGAATATACCACAATCAACCATACGTGATCATATACGACGTCTTGGACTGGTAAAAAAAACTTGATATTTGGGTACCACATGAATTGAAATAAATGCATCTTAAACGCAATGAATATGATCCGTTTTTGAAGCAAATCTTAAGTGGAGATGAAAAATGGATTGTTTACAATAACGTCAATCGAAATCGATCATGGTCCAAGCATGATGAAGCGCCACAAACCACTTCAAAGGCTGATATTCACCAAAAGAAGATTATGCTGTCAGTTTGGTGGGATTGGAAGGGTGTGGTATATTTTGAGCTGCTTCCAAGGAACCCAACGATTAATTCGGATGTCTACTGGACAAATTGAATACAGCCATCAAGGAGAAGCGACCAGAATTGGTCAATCGTCAATCGTAGAGGTGTCATGTTCCACCAGGACAACGCTAGACCGCACACATCTTTGGTCACTCGCCAAAAACTGAGGGAGCTTGGCTGTGAACTTTTGATGCATCCACCATATAGTCCTGACCTTGCACCCTCAGACTACCAATTGTTTCAGTCTTTGCAAATGGTAAAACTTTTGATAAGGACGAGGATATAAAATCGCACTTGCTTAAATTTTTGCAGATAAAGGCCAGAAGTTCTATGAGCGTGGAATAATGAATTTGCGGGAAAGATGGCAAAAAGTCATCCAACAAAATGGAAAATACATAATTGATTAAAGTTCATTCTAAAATTCAAATAAATGTGTTTACTTTCTTTTAAATATCTTTTCTTTTCGGTCAACCAAATAGAACGCGCGTTGTAAAAAATTTTCTATCTATCAATTTAACTCAATAATAACCGTGACTAAGCTAAAAACAAAAATTGCTGAAATCAATTATCAATTTTATTTGCTTAAAAAAATAGAAGGAAATTCAATTTTAATATCGTGTGACGTGCAAATAAAAATAAAAACTATGTTTCAAAGTGAAATTAATTGAACCATGCTCAAAAAATCATCATCGAAGTACTATTTACAATTTTTTGAGGAATCCCGAAAAATAAGCGATTGATAAATATCGAATTTCAGTCTACACATTCGCTTTTAAAAGGTATTTTTGAATGTTCCAAGCCAACATTTTATTTGCTTATTTAATTTTAAGGAAAACGTTTGCATTGGAAGTTAAAATAAATTATTATAGCTGACAAATAGTAATATTTTTATTACCAATGAAAAAGGTCAGACCTGTAAAATGATTACTTAAAGTTCTTTATTGCGTGTGAGTTATTGAAATATATTTATTTTTTCCTACTTTTATACTAATACTTATGAATTTCAAATGAGATATTTACAGTGATTGTTACCCTAAATAAAAATCAATGTTTATTAAAGAAATTTTTTAAATTTTAAAACGATAAGTTGATAATTCGAAGCGATAATTCGGAACAATACATACTGTATTATCAATTGATGTCCTTTTTCTTCGTTATAAGATTAGACGTATAAAAAACATTTATAATTTAGATATATTTCTTCGTTTAAGTACAATTCCAGTGAGCTCCTACAACTGATTTACTCATATTCTTTGTGTGGGTGTAATTTTTTTGTATTTTTGTCTTTCTTTTTTGTTTTGTTTTGCTGACTGTCCTATATTGCGTCATTATGGGCAACTCAATTGCTGAGCACAGCAAATTAGCATGCAGGCAAACATGTGTTGCTGTCACTCGAACGTCTCCCTATGAGGAGTGTGTCACATTAAATGATACGCAACACTTGACACCGAAATGCGGCATAGGCAATGGCAACGGCAACGGCAACAACAAAGAAAGCTGAAGCCCAACCAAAAGTTTGTGGCAACCACAGACACACACACACGCACACATAAACTAACAAACATTCAAAGAAACACATAGACAAAAAACAACGCTCCACAGATAGAAAGTGAGTGGGAGGGAAGGAGATAGAGAGAGAGAGATATACGGGGGAGTCGGGCAACGCACTAAAGTAGGCAACAAAATTGCTCTAGAAATTTATGCTTGTACTTTATTAATGAGTCTTTAGCAGCGCTGCTGCGGCTATAATAGTTATTGCTGCTGCTGTTGTTGTGAAAGTTGCATTTGCCAGTTATGTTGCTTAAGTAAAGGGAAGGAAAATCAATAGAATGCCAGCTGCTGCCGCAAAGTATGCAATGAAATTGGGCAAATGAATTTAAATGATGCCGCCACGCGTTGCGTATACGCAGTGTAGCTCCCTTCTACAAAAGGCAGTCAACTGTAAAAAGCAGCTGTAGTAGTAGTGGTGGTAGTAGTAGTAGGATGAATGGTAGGTAGAAAGTTAAAGGAACCTGCTCCACACAAACACACATGGGTTGGAGTAAGCAATATGCAAATATGTAACAACAAAAATCTAAGAAAGCAAACGGAAGTTTATTTCAAGTTAACCAACGGAGCATGGGAACAGGAATAGGAATAAGAATGAAAATGGGAATGGGAATAGGTCTGTGACTCGTACTGGAACTGGGAATGGGAACAAAATTGAGCATAGGGAATAAAGTGGCAGTCAAGTGCAACCAGGCAACATCATAAGATGATGGTGGTGGCGCACAAGGCACAAAGTAAAACAAACAAGCGCATAAAGCAAAGGCCAAGACAAACAACAGGAAGACAAAATCAAGCAGCAGCCCAACGAAGGAGAAAAAAAACACTATATATATATATATATATATATATTTCAAATGTGAACAAGTCGAGCAGAAGGGTGACCAGGCCAGTCGGCTGTTTGCCTGGTTGGCTGGTCGGCTGGTTGGGCTGCAGTTGTTGTAACATTTGAACTTGTAACCTCAGCGAGTCAAAAGGTGAAAGGAAGCGGATGCTGAAGGTCTAAAAGTCTTACGGATGCCAAAACGTGCTCAAGTTCATATGCCAAGAAGAAGTCAGTAGTCAGTAGTCAGTTTGCCGACAGCTGCAGGCAATAGCATCATAATCCGAATCCTCATCATTCAACACCAACACCCGCATCAACAACAACATCTTCATCATCATCATCATCATCATCATCATCATCATTATGATCATCACCATTATCTTCATCGTCATCGTCGTTGGCTTAATCATAGCAGGCGAGCTGTCAGGCAAAGGCATAGGTTGGAAAATATTTAATAGATTCAAAATATTTGAAGCATTCAATTCGTTTAGTCAGCCAGTCAAAGAATTATAAACAAAATTTTTGGTGTTAAAACAAGACAGCAACATGACAAAAGCAAAACTACACCCGATCAAAATCAAGCCGGAAAATCAATTGACAAAACCGAAGTCAAAGCCAACCAACAAGTCCAATCTGCTGACCAAGTCCACCTTCGGCAAGTCCCTCAAACCCGTAAAAAAGTCAAAATATCCCAAACTGAAGAAGGTACAGCCAATGCGACGATCCCTATTAATGCGTAAGGCACTGCAGCCGATTATCTTGGAGCCAAAGGCGAAGTCCAAGCAGCCCAAGCCGGGACGTGTGGGTGTGGGCGCTCCCTCCAGAAACAGGAAACAGGCAAGAATAATTAAAACTGTGAACGCAACCCAAACGCTCTTGTTAACCAATGACTCGCCGCTTGTCAAACAGCTAAAGAAAGCAAAGCTCAAGCGAAAGCCAGCTAATACGAAGTTGCGACAGGCAGCGCCGATGGCTGCAGCAGCGACTGTTGATGCCTTTTACAGTAAAGGACAGCGTGGCGCCCAGCAGCGACCGCCGACGACTCGTTTGAGCGGCGGCGGCCAGTCCACTGGTAACAAGACTTTTGGCTACACTGGTGCCACATCCGTCAAGCAGGCCCCCAAGAATGTGGAACTGGATGTGCCGCTGACAACCCGCCTGCCCATAATTGACTTCATTTCCACTGATGATTTTGAGCGTATGCATGCGTCCAAGAAACTGAAAGCCTCCAAGCGCACGAAGTTGTTATAAAACAAGCAAATTAGCTAAGTGAAAAAGTAAGAAAGCGCCGCAAAGCAAAAAAAGCAAAAAAGTAAAAAAGCAATAAAGTAATGTGCAACGAGATGCGATTTCGGTATCGATATCGAAGTATCGGTGCAACGAGAGCGAGACGAGTAATGTTAAATCGTGTTTTGGCCACTCTATTCCGTATGGTATAATTTTTATGTTTATTAAAATTATCTAGATTAAATTTGTTGTCTTATAAATTCTCCGTTATGAGTTTAGGAAATCAATAGAAATAAATTAACCGTAACTTCAGGTGGCACTTGTATAATTATTGCAGCCCACTCCATCAGGTGCTCACGTAACGAGTACCCAGAATGAAGAGTGTCCAGTAAGATGGAGTCAAGGACATGAAGCGAAAAATGAGCAGGGAATAAGAAAAATGGGGCCAGTAAAAACAAAACGTGCTACGAGTGAAGAGCAATTAGGTAGGAGCGAGTAATGAGTGGGGCGTCCACGATGAGAGGAATGTATCTAGTGGGAAATCAGTAAGGAGGAGATATTAATGAACAGGAAGTCAGTATAGATCGAGTGAAGAAAGGATAGGGAATTCAGTGAAGAAGAGCGAGCTACGAATGAAGAGTCATTAGAAGGATCGACAAACGAGTCGATTATAAGTAACTAGGGAGGAGAAAGGTAGACAATATCGAGAAAGGGTCAGAAAGGAAGAGAGTGAGGAGTCCTTGAAGGCATCGAGTATCGAGTGAGGACCCCTTAGATAGGAGCGAGTAGCGAGTAAGAAGACCATGAAGAGGGGATTCAGTGGAAAAAAGCGAGTAACGAGTGAGGAGGAGAACGAGACGATAGTAAGTAACGAGTGAGGAGTCACTAGAGAGCCAGTAAGGAGACAGTTAGGGAGCATCAAGTGTGGACGGACACGAGTATCGAGGGAGGACCCATAAGATAGCAGCGAGTAGCGAGTGAGGAGCTAATGAAGAGGGAGAGGTAGGAGGTATTAATAAGTAAAGAGTCAGTAAAGACAGAAGAAGGTAAGTAACGAGTGCAAAGTCAGTAAAAAGGGACGAGTAACGAGAAGAAGGTTAATAACGAGTGAGGATTAAGTGAATAAGAAAGTGAGTGAAGAGAGGATTGTAAGAAACGAGTGCGAAGTCAGTAAAGGCAGCTACAAGTGAAGAAGGAGTAGAGCAAAGAGGGTAACGAGTGAGCAGCAGTTATTCGTATCGAGATTCCGATCGCCAATAACTCGTACCGAGTGGGCAGTATAGCATAGGACTTCTCTCTTGATTAGTTTTGTTTTTAAAAAAAAACAGAGAGAGAGAATATTAGAAAGAGGGAGAATGAGAAAATAGAAAATGGGGGACTTAAGTTGAAGAAAATGTGGTAATGGAATGGCAAACCAGAGTAACAGAACTTTTGCGCAAATTATCTGCGTCGCGTTTATTTCGCGCAAACAAATCGCAAAACTTTTACAGACATCGACCCGCCGACCCGTGGACTTGTGGACCCGTGAACCTGTGGACCCAACGTCTTGACTTGGTACCCGGAACGTTATAAAACGGAACGGAAAGGTTTTTGCCTGAATGCCTGATCTGGTAGTAGCCCCGGCAACTGCCATGACATGGGGGGTTGTCCTGGTGTGGTGTGTTTAAAACTTTTGCCGCTTTGCCGGCACAAAAGTTTGGCTGCAAAATTGCAGCTTGAAGGGAGCATGAGGCATCATGCAGCAATTTACGGCCTTTCCTATGGCCCGGCTAGAAAGGGAATCAGCCCAACTTCAAACGAATCTACAGATGGCGGTGCCAATGGAGTTGGAGTTGGAGTTGGAGATGGGCATGGAGATGTTGGCAATTGAAGCAACGCGCCAAGGAATGCGGCATGAATTTGTTGTTTCTGCTCAAGACTTTTTCGGTTTGTTTTCATTTTCGCTGCTCGAGGATTTGCATTTGCTGAAATGGCTAACGGGTTGAAGGGACACTGAAGGGGCAATGGGCAATGAGCAGCAGGAGAACGACGACGGCTGCGGCTTTTAACCGCAAACCAAACGGAAATTGAGATTCATTTAATTCATTGTGCTCTAGACAAGCCCGGAAAGAAGAAGGGGCAAGGGGCAAGGGGTTAAGCGGTGCGCGTTGCTTCGTTGACAGCTTTTGGGCCATAGCATAATCAGCAGCAAGCAAGGACCAACAACATTGGAGCGTCAGCAACATTTAAATGACTGCGCCTCAGTCAACGACAACGCCTTGCTAATATTTATGCTCGAGGCCTTATAATCGAGTGGCACTGGCAATGGCAATGGCAATGGCAGTGGCAGTGGCAGTGGCAGTGGCAGTGGCAGCCACAACGAGAGGCTGTGAAATGCTTCGGGCCAAAGGAGGCAAGCAAGTGCACTTCTTGGCCAGTCGAAATACTTTGATTGCCTTGAAGTTGGTCCAAAGGAAAAGCAAAGAAGGAGGAGAAGGCACAGACTGAAAGAGCAGTCGCGACGTGGACGGAGCCTTGTCTGGCATAGCCTAGGATTGCAAACTTCACCACGAAAGTTGAGTGGATGCAAGCCACCACCATGGGTACATGGGTAAGAAGATGGTATGCCATCCAATCTCATTATATCCAGTAGCGTTGGCCTAATAGGGTATATTGATGCTCGTCTAGGGAACGCTCCATACAAAAGAACTCGAGCACAAACAACATCTGGCATATCTTAACAATTTATGGGTTGAGCTTCTTGACATTCGAGCTATACAATCAAGGCAAAAGCTTTTTCTTCTTGATAAACAAATATTTAAAAACTATCATTGTGTCAATAAAATGTAATAGGAACCAACTAGTTGCCAGTGATTAGTAACAAGATGAAAGCCAAGAGACGGATTTAGCTAGAAGACAATAACAAAATGAAAGTAACGAGGGCATTGTAAAGTGAAGTCAGTTCAAAGATGTCAGTAATAAATACTATTGCCAAGATGAAAATAACGAGACGTTTTTAACAGTATTGAATTAACGAGATGTAAATTAGGATTTGACTGACAGCTAGATATTTTCATACAATATAATTGTAAGAAGATGGTTGGTAGAGCGTTGACTGTTATTGATATGTTAGTTAACTAAAACGAGATAATTTTAATGAGATGACAGGGAGAAGATGTCCGTAAAGAGAAACAAGTAACGAATTGACAGTATGGAAATGTAAGTAAAAATATTTCTGACAGCAATCAGAAATCAATAAATGGTAAGCAGTAAGCAATTAGGAGACAGATATCAAAATAATTATTTGATTTAAATAACGCAAATTAACTTCAGCAACTCAGATTACGTATACGTCCAGTGGGCCACAGACTAGAGAGCATACAATGTGCGTTGAGTTTGCTTGAAACTTCAAACTAATAACCGTTTTTTTAAGCCATTGCTTTGGCTTTCGTTGTTCCAGTCGTTGGTTGTGTGGAGAGAAAGGAGAAAGGAGTGGGTGGTGCCACCTTCCGCCTGGTTGAACAACGTTGGTTGACCATTGCCATTCATTGCTTGCAACGAACAATTTGAACTCGGGGCGCCTCGTGCAGGAGGCACATTTAAACTATGTGGTGTGCAAATTTGGTTTTCGCACGATTTCATTTCGAGTGGTGCATAAATTAAGCATTGGCCGACTCAAAATTTGCGGTTGTCGTTGCCTGAAAGCGATTGCCAATGGCTAACGATATATGTATGTATGTACTCGATGTACGTATAGTACATGTACATCTGTACTCCGTACTGGCTTGCCCAGAATGAGGTACAGAAACTTAATTATGCATGCAATGGCAATGCCTGAGACATGCTTAGAAGCAGGAGAAGAAGTTATATGCACGAATGCACCGCCAGGATAATTTGAAAGCCCAGCCCCAAACCAATTGATATACCAATTATGCGGCACAAGTGACACTTACGTTATGTGTGTGTGCGTAATGCCATGGGTGTCTCTGTGTCTCTGTGTGTGTGTGTTTAAGCTGGTGTGTGTCACAGTTTGACCTGCTTATTGAACGCAATTACCTGACACAGTTTTCCTTACGCAGAAACGATGCCAACGTAACGAACGTAAAACGGTGTCAAAGTTCACGAGAACAACTTTCCATTCCCAATTTCCTTACCTACTACCTACTACCTACTGCCTACCCTTCTCCCTCTCCTTCTTCGTCATCTCCTGCTTTGCCATCCTTTTGAGGCAGTCACAGGACTTTTGTTAATTAGGCACAGCTGCCTATCCGTGCCGGCCAATTGACCCACTAAACGGCCTCCGATCAACTTTTACTCATCCAAAAACTATGATATTAAAAAACTAATGGACCAATTGCCACAAGTGCAAAATCGAAAGGCAAATGCCAGCAGGGAAAATAACAATATATATATATATATATATATTGTTAAAAAAAAGTCAAATGGAAAACAAAATCGAATCCGAACGAAACAAAATGAAACAAAGTCCCTCAGCCAAAAGGGAAAGGGAGAACGGGGGGCCTGACCTCGACCCAGTGTGGCCGATATATGAAACTATATTGTATTTGTTTCTTATAGTTCATACATATATGTATATATCTTTATATTTTTATTTTTTCTATCGTGATTTCAGTTTTGGGCCAGTTTAACTGTCTATTTGTGTATGTGGGTGGGTGCATTTGTGTATGGATATGTCTGTGTGTGTGTGTGTGTGTGTGTGTATGGGTAGTTTGTCGGTTATCGCAATCGCAATTGCTATCCATTTCATTTACCGCAGGACAAATTTTTATTGCCGCCTGCACTGACCCAAGCAGCAACAGCAGCAACAACAACAATTTGGCATTGTTTCAATATATATACATAAAATTGCCGGAAAGTTGTTGCAATTGTCCTCATTTTCTTTCATTTAAGGACAATTTTTTATTGTTGCCTCCACATTGGGCTGCACTGTCCTGTCCTGTTCTGGCTGGCCTAGCCCTAGCCTGGCCTCAAAGCCCAAAGCTCGCTGCCGTTTGTTATTGTTGTGCAACATTTTATACTATATGTAAATAGCAACGACAACAAGAACCACAACCACAACAACAACAACAACGACAACAACAACAAGAAAAGCCCCTTCTTGTTTATGTCCAATGTGACAGTCGTCAAGTGCATTGTGCACTTTGCCAAAAACAATTTCCATAGTGGCCTCAGTCAAGGGCACTTCACGAGTGTTTCTGAATGAGCCTCTGAGTGTACAAATGTTTATGTAAACATTTAAAGGCCTACATATGTGTATGTGTGTGTGTGTGGCTGCCACAAGCCAAAAGCATGTTTAATTATGTTGACATTGTTGCTGAACAATTCATGACAATAATATGCACATACTCATATAAAATAATTATATGCCTCTTGAAGCAGGATATAGTACTACTTATAGGTTTCGATCGCAAATAACTCATTACTCACTACTTAACATAAATACGTACAAACAGTTATGGATACGCTCATTGAACACAATTTCATTTAAATTACTTGAACAATTAATTACAGTCAAGTCTTTTCCTTAATTTAGTTTACAGAAAAAAATGAGTTAAGATTGATTGTTTGATTGATTGTCATAGCAAACAGCTTTCAATTATGTTTTTTTACTTAAAATATATTTTTCTTTAAGCACTTTTAATTAAATTTCCTTTAGAACAAACGCAAGTTGTTAAAAGTTAATTTCAACAGTTTTAAGTCCCATAGCACACAGCTGGCTGTCAGGAAGATTGATCGTTTAAATGATTGTCTTAGCAAACAGCTTTTGCTAGGCTTATTGAGGAAATTAAAATATTATTATGTTTTCGATAATTAAAATGTATTTTCATTGCAGTATTTTTAATTCAATTTGCTTAAAGACAAACGGAAATTGTGAAAGATTAATTTAAACAGTTGCGAGTCTCATATCACACAGCTGGCTGTCAGGATGGAGCATATTGAACTTTTCTTGAGTTGCACAGCAAGTAGCTTTAAGTTGCCCAACTGAGCTCAGCAGAAAGTTACGTTTGCGGTTGCCTATGCCCGATCACAACTGCTGCTGGGGTTTTCCTTGGTGTACGAGTAGAGGATATGCACATAAATATATCACGTATTCGCCGGGTTGGCCGAAAACATAAATCAGACCAGGAGTTGTGGCCAGGAGAGAGCTTAGAAGGAGTCCCTGCAGCGCCTAAGCAACAAATTTGGGGCTGAAATGTTTGGCTTAACACCTCAATAAGTTGAAAGCCTGAAAGCCATCGTATGTCTAGACAGGAACGTGTACGTAGTAGAACCTTGTCAGTGGCAAAATTGGGCTTAAGATTTGCTTTGGAGTGGGGATTGCGATTGCGATTGCGTTTGGGATTCGGATGGGGATTGGGATTGGGATTGCCCGAGCATATGCGATTGCAGGCGTTGCCTGTCAAGACACTTTCGCCAATCGGCTAGCCAGAAACTTAACCAAGATTTGTGCAGCTGTCGAAGCTACTGCAATTGTATTGCAATTGCTGCAACTCCCTCGCCCTCTGCTTTTCCTTTCCTTCCCTTCTAGCCAAATAGTAACCGCAAAGCCAATGCCAAAGACAGCCAAACAAAGCACATGGAACCAAGTCGAGTGCCTGCACGCGCCCGCCGCACGGCTACAATAACTGCGAAAATGTTTTTACTTTTCTTTTTTTGTTTCTGTCGAGAATCGGCAAACAATGCAATATAGCAACAAACACACTAGCAACAACAACAACAAAACGTTGTTTTCCGCTTAAGCACATCGTTAAGTTTGCGACGACTTCCAACTTCCAATTTGAAGCTCTCAACTCCGAATCCCAGCTCCCGATGCATCGCGATGCAGAACAGGCCAAGGCAGCCAGGCGAACTCTGTTTGTATGTTTGTTTTGTATTTTGCCGCTAAAACAACAAAAGGCACAATGTGGTATGCCCCAAACTGAGCACGACTAATAAATACCCTACACAATTTAGAATATTTATATTCTCCAGAAGTCGAGAATGCAGCATAATCTGTGTCCAAGTAAAGGCGTAGATCGTATATAATATCATAGAGATTTAAATTGGGAAAGGGAATATAATTTCTAATTAAATTTCATACTTTGTTTCAACCTGAAGTAAGCTGTAACAAGAATTAAAAAGAAACGGATACCCCCAACAATCCCATTCTCTTCACCACAGCTGAGCTTATGATTCAATCATTAAGTCCATAATGTATATGCAACATACTACATTCCTATAAGAATCTATCCAAAATAGATTAATAAATTGATAATTTATTACAGTTTTCGATTGACTCCCACGAGATATAGAAGATTGAGTTATGTTCATAAAAATAGTAGTGTAAAAAAGAAATTGGAAGAACATTGTTTCTCTACTATTGAGTACAAGACGAAATTAAAGTAAACAAACTCAGACAAGTTTAGTTGTATACAATAGTTTAAGAGATGAGTTGATCCTTCAGATTTATAAAAGATTTGAATTCAATTACTGTAAGATACTATAATAAAAAGAATATAAGAATATTCCACAGACAATCTCAAACTGAACAAAACGATATCCTCAATTGCAATATGAAATTAAACAGGTATTAGACCATATCCTGTTTAGGTTCAAATATTTCCTTCGCAAAACATCTGCTCATAAGGAAACGATGTTCGGATATGTTGGTTAAGGTTTCCTTGTCGGGCGTATTTCATAGCTGTGCGCCTGAAAATTGACAGGGTATCAAGGAAACACCTTAGTTGAGGCTAAACAAAAGAGGATGTGCACTGAGCCCGAGCGGCACAAGGAACCAAAGGCAGCAAAGTCAAAAACAATAGCAAATGGAGAAACCCCCAAAAAAAGAGAAAAAAACAAAAAGAAAATAAAAGAAAAAGAAAACGAAAAAGAAAGGGAGAAACAAAACAGAAATGTGCACATGCTTCGCTGGTTGGAGTGCGCTATTTTGCACCTGTGGGGAGATTTTGTGTCTCTGGCACATGCAAAACATGAAAATCCATTCGAAATCAGTCAACGCGCCAAGGCTTTCATTCAGTTAGAAGCCAGCAGACAGTAGACAGTAGACAGGCAACAGCGCAACAACGCAACAACGCAACAACAACAACAATAGGAACAGCAACAAGGTGGAGTAACTTGCACCAGATACGTGGCACGAGAAGGCGAGGAGCAGCAGAGGCAGAAAGGGCCTCTGTTTTCTGTGCCCAGGCTGTGGCTTCATTTGTGCAGCGAGCCAAACGCCAAAAAGCAGGCAATACAAAATATTACAGCAGCAGCTGCATGTGTGTTTCTGTCAGTGTATATCTGTGTGTGCGTGTGTGTGTGTGTGTGTGCTTATATGTGTGAGTTCAAGTGAAGCTTGAAGCGGAAGTGCGGCTTGATTTACTCAACTCGTTTGCTCGCTCGTTTGTTTCCGTCTGAAGCACATATACTGCCGCAGTTGCCATACCCTGTATTCATCTACCTCTGCCCCTTCACCTTATACCCTGTACCCTGTACCCTATCCGCTTTGGTCTCTATCCTTTGTCAGTTGCCCATCGCGGGGCTCTCCCAGTTGCTCTTCCTGTTGCAGGCTTAAATATTTATTAGCCTTAAAACCGAAATACCTACATTCTCACTGAGATTGCAAGTTAAAGACTTAAGCTGATCCGATCTATTTTTTGCCAGCCCAAAACCAAATGGTCCGGAAATAGAAATGGCACGTAGTCCTGTAACCCCCCCACCACCTTCGCCTTACCACCAACAATATGAAAGGAAAAATCAAATGGAAAAAAAGGAAACTTTTCCATGTTTATTAAAGCATTTCTTACGCATCATTTGTTGCTTGTTCTCCAGAGCATTGGCAAAAAGTACGCACAAAAGCACAACAGCAAACTGCAAACAGCAAACAGGACATAGGATAAGAGACATGGGATATGGCAGCTGGTGGATGGAGGGTGTTGGGTGTTGGGAGACACGACAGCACGCACCAGGCACAGGACAAGCATGCAAATCAAGTTGGCTGCCGGTTTAGATCCTCTTTGAAGTAGACTTAATGAAAGCGCAGCTGCAACTTTGACACAAATGAAACTTGCCAGTTGCCAGTTGCAATGGAATTTCAAATTTGATGCTGCCTGCCTAAATGGGAAAAAGGATTGCAAAAAAGCCAGCAGAAGAGAAAGAAATCCTTTTGGAAGAGCTCTCAAGCACCTACAACGTTACTGAATGCCAAAGCTGAGTCCAAAGCCGATGCTGCCAACGGTCAACGGTCAAGTGGCCAATGATGCTTCACAACTGACCAGCAATTAGTCATTGGCCAGCACAGCTCAAGTCAAGGCACATTCTTTGGCTAACATGTCGTATGAGTAATATGATTTCAAGCAATTCCCTCATACACTCCGAGTTTCTATACGATATGCAGCTAGTCTTTATGGTAAATCCTTTTGGAACTTCAAACAGGATTACCACATCTTAAAAGACTTCAGCAAGATGCTTTAATCTAATTAGTTTGGATCGAGGAGTTTATTTTTGGTAAAGAATATGTGTAAGTGTCCAGGTAAATAACAAAGCTTAAACAATTTACTGAGTGTAATGGATAGAAAGATTAAGTCAATTAGAAAATGCATAGGTTAGTTGAGTTCTGACATTGATTTAGACCTTCAATCTGTATATTAGGGACGAGAAGATGAATGCCGAATAGCAAAAAAAGGAAATTGTATAGAGAATAATTAAGAGAATGATATACAGAATGGTAAAAAGGCAACATAAAGCATGATACAGATATTGATATGGATATTGAAAAATGATAGAGAAAATACTAAAGGGAATGACAGAGACACACAAAATGATATTGAGAAAGATATTAAGACATTGATTAAGAGAATGGTAGAGAGAATTACACAGAAAATTATAGAAAAAAAGTTAAATAATGATCTGAAGGAATAAGAATAATACTGCAAAAGATTTGTAAATTTGTATAGAAAAAAAAAATATAGATATTTATATATAATAAAGATAGAGAGAATAATATAGAAAATTCTTCAGAAAAGAATAGAGAATTAATGGGAATAATATATATTATTAGAGATTGTACATTAAGAGAATAATAGAGGAGGTTAGAAAGAGCCATAGTTGATATAACATACGGTACATTAAATATATTTGAGACCCTGAAAAAGGCGAATAAAACATTTGCATTTCTGAGAAAGTAAAATAATTTTCCATATCGAAGGAATAACGAGACTCGCATCTAAGTCACAATAGATAAAATATATTTACATATAATAAATATTTTCAAGCTTCAGAATAGAATAGAATAGTTTTCTGGTTGTCGTCTCGAAGCAATTGTCTTGAGAATTTGATCCCCAATCTTCCATATAAAAGAATATAATATACAGTCTGATTTTGATCCTCAATCTGCCGTATATAAATAGTGCCTCTATTGTAGGACACAGTCAGTACTCAGAGGCAGCAATCCCATAGGTCACGTACTGGGTCAAAGCACCGAGTGACTGAAGCAGTCCACGCACGTATCGCATTTAGAAGGACGAGGGAGAGAGGGAAACTGGTAAAACAATCGAACATCGATCATGGCAACTAAGCGAAGGACAATGGTTGCTGGGGCAACAGCGCAACAGAGCAACACAGCTAGACCGCCCTTCTTTCCGCCTAATTGGCAACACAAATGTGCTGAGATTTTTCCTTGTTTAGTTTTCAGTTGACCGCAAAATCTTTGGAAAGAAAAGAAATTAAGTAAATCACCAAATTAATTGTTCACCCAAAGAGCAGCAGCAGCAGCAGCAGCTGGGCACAGAGCACAGTGCTATGAGCCAGAGCTATACTGTAGAAATACAAACACACACACACACACACACAATGGTGGGTCAATGAACGACATAGAGCTGGACATGAACGTGGCATGAAAATTAAACGAGTTGCAAGTGGAAAACGGCAAGCGGCAAGTGGCAAAGAATAAGCAAAGCAACGAATGAATAGTCCAAAGAATCACAAACACAAAATGAAAAAAGTCAATAAGCGGCAATGGTACACTAGCACTAACACTAACTACACACACACACTAACTACACACACACACACACACACAAACACACCCATTGAAGGGCCACAAATGAAGGCATAAAAGTCAAAGACAACTTAAATGCCTTCGCCCACGTTTTCATTTCCGTTGCCATTGCGACTCATTCAAACCCCAACCCCAAGCACAGTCCCTATTCTAACCCAACCCCACCTAGAACCAAAGCCTCATATCCATTCCGAGGGCTTCATTCAATCAAACATTTGTCCAGCAAACGCTGCCAGACAAAACAAAGTCATAGAAATTCAAGTGTTCCTTATGTATAACACACATTTATTCGTTTTATTTTTCTTCGCCCTTCGTTCGATTCGATTTTGCTGGGAAATTAGCAGCATTTTGGCGACTGGGGCAACTCAATTGATGTCCTGCCCACGTCTGACCACTGACCACGCCCACTCTGGTAATGATTTCGCTGTTGTATTTAACCATAAATTGTAGTTTTTATGGGCTTAAGTGGCGGCATTTACAGGACTTTGGGCCAAAATGCGTTGCCCTTATAAGTAGGCAACAGTGTGAATACCCTGGAGACGTATAACAAAAAGACTTGTAAGGATAACGCTAGAAGAAGATACACATATAAATATGTAAATAGGAACTGTTTGATCGGTTAACACCTCCAGATTTAGTTTTACCATTTAGTTTTGTCAGCAGTATGATAAAAAGTTAAGACTTGGCCTTCAATCGGATAGGATCGCTTCAAGCATATCAATTCATGTAATTGGTAAGCTTTTAATGCGTATAGGGTATCTTATAGTCGAGCTAATTGAGCTACTTTACCAGCGGTTCCCCCTTTCCATGTGATTTCTACGTGTATTGTGAATTGCCAAATGCTTCAATTAAATTTGATTCGCTTTCTTACCACAGATTGAAACACAGGCCACAATACACACACACACACAGACAGACACACACACAGACGCACGTAGGATACACAGACATGCATGGGCAATTTGATAAGCTCAATCGTCGCTGCTCGCTGGACATCACTTTCGTTCCCGTCTCGCCTTTACCCATCATTAGTTTCGTACTTCGAACGCTTTTTGCTCGTCGCTGGCCGCAAATTTACTGCACGGCATAGTTGTCAATGCCTCTGTGTGTGTGCGAGTGTGAGTTTGAGTGTGTGTCAGTGTGAGTGTGTGGGTTAGTGAACGGTTTGATAACCAAAAGCAGACGCCCATCGACAGCTCAGCTGGTGTCCCAAAAATTCTCGGCTTCAATTGCGGCTCTACTCGTACTACCTTCTGTGGCTCTCTGTAAATGTGAGTGTGTGTGTGTGTGTGTGTGTGCCTGGAAATGACATTTTCACATCATTTGCTGATGTGGCAAATGTGTGCGCTTGTGTGTGTATCTTGTAATAGAACTCCAATTCACTTCACTTCATCCTCAACTCGTAAAACGAGCCAAAAAAGATGTGAATATCATCGCATTTCTGTGGTCAACAGCATTTTGCACTGAGACCGGTTGGGTTTGTTGCACATTCGACATTCTGCAACTGATGTCCCTTTCATATTGTCCGTGTGCGTGTGCGCGTGTGTGTGTGTTTTTTTCGTTTTTGAGAGTTTCTATTTTTCTCTCTTTCCATTTCCGTTGTGAAATTTCGGATATCCACGATGCATCATCACATGGACAGGAGGCACCTTTTGAATACACTTGTCGTAGAGCCGCACAGCTCCCAATCATAATGCCAATGAAATGAACTCTCCAGCTAACACACTATATACCCTCCCACCTCTCTCCTTCTATTTAGACCTCCCTCTTCCTTTGATAGTCCTGTGCGTCTGTTGAGTTCCGTTTAACTGCACATTGCACTTCGTTCGTGTCATTCAAATGCTCCTTCAGCAATCAAAGCTCAGACGAGGAGTCTGAGGGTCTAAGGGTCTGACCCTGCAATGGGTCAACATGGCACGTAGATTGCCTATGGATTCGCCTTAATTCTACTTAGCCTAAACATACCTGCTACATATGTATCAGGGATATGTTTGTGTGTCTGTGTAGAGGGTATGCGATAGTCTGGCAGTTTGACTACGGACTTTGTGCTGTTTGTTCTTGAACTGAGCTCGTTCTTTGACTGCACTTTTCATATGAACTGTAGTAGCTCCGGTCATGCCCTAAAGGGTATTCACACCAAGCACACACACACCACATACACCACACACACACACACACACGGACACACACATGCATGGGTCTGGTAAATCTGCCGCAAATCATTTAATATTTCGTCCTTTGCTGATTTTGCACATTTCATTGGCATTGCGAGTGATTTCCAAAATCAATTTTTTCTAACCCTTTTGGCATTGGCATCCGTTTTCCTCTTTCCCTTATTTCTTCCTTCTTGCTTTCTTCCTTCCTTCTTTCCCTTTCACAGAACTTTGTTTCTTCTATCATTTATCGTCTTTGTCGTCGTCTTGTTGCATTTTAAGCGTTACTTTTATTTTTCAACATTTCTTTTTATACCCTGTACCCATCGATGGGTATGATCGAACTGGCAGGCTATATATGTGTATATATATTCCTAATCAGAATCTGCATCCGTAACTGTGACTATGTTCTTTTGTAACTAAGCCCAAAAGTCGAGATACAAAGGCAGATTGTTAGGTTCTCTTCAGTTAGAAGTTTTAGTTTAGTTTTGGACAAGGATAAGCCCTATAATCGGACCGATATCGTCTACATTTCTATATTCTTAGCTTTTCTACACTGAATACTGCAGGGTATATAAACCTACAGGGTATCTGCTAGTTGAGCAACCTCAGCTAAAGTTTCCTTGTGGATTTTTTCACTTCTTTCGACTAATGCATTTCTCTGTGCTCTTCTGGTGCTCCTGTCAACGACCACGCCCCCCAGCGAGGGTAAAGGCGTGTTGTGTTAGGGTCCTGTCGCTGCTGCTGCTGCTGCTGTTGCTGCTGCTGATGGATATTTGGTCGTTATTGTGACTATCCTTTCACCACTTTCTCAGGCTCTTCTTGTACTTGTTCTTGTTCTTGTTGCTATTGTTGCTTTTCTTGATGCTGTACTTAAAAAATCATTTCTTACGCTGACGCAGCGCTTAAATCGCTTCATTCTTCTTCTTCTTGTTTCTCTTATTGCTGTTGTTCTTATGTTTTGTCTCTCTTTCTCTTCTCGTTAGGTTATTGTTTATCATTTGTAGGTTCTGCGCGGTAATTTTTGACGCTTTTCTTTTATTTGTTCCACGTCTTTTAATGATCGTCTTGCTCCCTTTTATTTGTCTTCTTCTTTATCTTTCTACCTCTCTATCTCTCTCCCTGTCTCTCCTTCTTTCTATCTTTTCCTGTTTGCACTTTTCCTATTCCTTCCCTTGATCCCTTGGCATTCTTAGAGATTTCTCATCCATCTCTAAGATACTCACAGTCTTTTTCACTCGCACTCTCTATCTATCTCTTTCACCTGTTGTTGTATCCTTTCAGCACCAGCCTTAGTACCAAAAAACTAGTATATAAACTATCTTTCTTTATATTTTAGACTCAATTTCACTTGTTAACAAGTTTTGTCTAAGTTTGTACTTTTTATTCATATTTTCATTTGTTTTTTTTTATTAAAATCCTTTTCTGCTTTCTTTCTCTTTCTCTGAAGGATTGTTCTGGCAATCTCACTTTGCTTTTGCTCAAATGATATCAATTTCTTTAACCTATATCATCCATTTTTAATTTTCTTTTTTCTCGTTTTTTCTACCTTAAGCTGTCTTTATTTCATGCCTCTGATCTTTCTCTTTCTCTCTCCTCTCGGGCTCTCTCATGTCACATACCATATTGTCCTTAACTTTGTTCAAAGTTTACACAAATTGATTCGAAGTTTTTACAAAAATCCCAATATTTAATTCACCAAGTTTTTCTATTTCCATATTTTTCACTTCTTCTTTATTGTGCTCTCTCTTTCTGCTGCTGTTTCATTTCTGTCTCTTGCAACACATATCCCACTTCAATTGTTCTTCCCAACAAAAGGCGCAAAAACACACAGAAAAAAAACACCACAAGTTTAAGCCATAACTTCTGACCACGCCTACCGTCAGCTGCTTACATTATGCCAAAGTCTGGTCAGAATCTCAGCAATTATCTTCCTCTCACTCTCTGTATTTCTCTCTCCCTTCTGCTGGCTTTCGCTCTTATTGTGGCTCTTACTGACCAGTGTCCTTCCCACCTCTAGACCGGAATATTAATCTTGGCCAACTTAAAAGCAAAACACTTGCGCCCACTGCGCTCTGTTCTTGTTGTTGTCGTTGTCGTTGTTGTTGTCGTTGTTGTTGTTGTTCCTATTGTGATTGTTGTTGTTTTTATTCTTTTCGGCCACATCTGCCAAGAGTGCGACAAAAGTCCAAGTCCAAGTCGAAGTCGAAGTCGCAGTCTTAGTCCAAGTACGAGTACGAGTCCAAGTGCCCAATGGCGCCTGTCAACGGCCACCAAACGGCAGCCAACTTCCGTGGAGCTCAACGACAGTAGCCGGAGCGAAAGAGGAAGAGGAGGAGGAAGAGGAGGAGGAAGAACTATAAGGAAGAATGAAAAACCTATGGCATAATCACAGGCAGCGTTGTCCTGGTCGCCGCTGTCTTAGCGCTTAAGTGGGCCGGCATTAAGCTATTAGCATAATTTTTGTGCATTATCATTACGAAAAGCAAATACAATTTTCTATATGAAAGGACGAAGGAGAAGAAGAAGCACAAGCAGTGGACAGAAGAAAAAATAGCCTTAAGATAATGTCATTTATCATTGACATATTTCTTGTTCCGCTCTTTTGCTTATAGCTCCTCTTCTTCTTCATCATTTTCTTGTTGAAAAACGCATCAAATTTCGTCCTTACCCGCATATATAAAAAGCAGGCCAAAAACAGGATTTTCTTCGGGAACTCTCTGCACTCACCTGCAATGAAAGTAAGAACAACAACAAAATAAGAGAAATGTAAAAACATTTTTAAAAGAGTACAAAAAATTTGTTTGCTTGTTTTCTTTCGTTTTTTCTTTCTTTTCTTTTTTTCTTAGTTTTTTTTTTTATTATTGAGGGTATTCAGTTTTAATGTACTTAGTTGGGGTTCCTCGACATTCGCAGGGCAATAAGAAAGCCAAGAAAGCAAAGGACCAAAGGACCGACTTGGCCTAAGTCACTTTGTTGTTTGGCAAATGCAACTGAATCTAGTCTGGAACTCACTTCTGGTAACTATACATATAATTAAAGATATATATACTGGTATAATATATACAAGTAGTACAAGGGCAGTAGAACTCTAAAGATAGCCAGAATCATTATAAGATATTTTATATTAGATATAAGAGCTCTCAGGACCTATATTCAAAGTAGTTTTCAATAGTTCAATCTTAATTGAACACTAGTTTTCCGATTCTTATTCTGTTTCCTCTTTAACCCTTAAATATAATACTTAATAATTATTTATTTGATACCACTTCAGCTTCTCGTCCTAGTTTTTTACCGAAAATTTCTTCTGATCAAAAATCTATTTAACTTTGCCCTACACTTCATGAAAGTAAACATCCTTAAGCCCTAATTAACACTATGCAACACATTACCACATTTCTTATCAGAATACTTGAATCAAGTTCACTCGATCAGAAGATACCCTTAGCCAAAAAGTTAAGTTGAGATTCAACCTATGCTTCTGCCTGAAGCTGTTGTAGTATGTTGTGTGATATTTTCTAAATACTTATTGTACAGTAACTCGCGATTGTAACTACATGTATATAGGAGTAGTTCTGGAGGGTATCAAAGCAGTAGATATAGACATAGATAGAAAATTATAGCCCAAACAATACACAGAGAGAGAGAGAGAGAGAAACTTTTGAATATGTTTCTTGCGAAGTTTTCATGTACCTGTTAAGGCTACACACAACTTTAACTTGTAGTTAAACTTAATTTGAAATATCCTATGCTGCTTGCATGGAGTTGCAGTCTCTGGGCAGAGCTCCATGAGGCGCTGGATTTAATCGATATTAATTTCAGAGTGGTTCAGGCTTAAGGATACACCTAGAGGATTTAATTTATTAAGAGCCAGGAAGTATTCATGATAAAAACACATATTCATTATTATTTTTTTTGGCAAATTCATACGCCAAATGTCATTTAATTTTTAATTTTTTAAATGGATGCCAAAGGCTGCACTGGCAGTTTATATCCTTTACTCAGTTTGTTTATCCTGTGCTGTTTGTTGTTGGAGTTGGCGTTGGAGCTGTGCCCCGTCTGCGGCTTTTTGCATGTGTTGTGTGGCAGGCAGTGAGTGCAGCTCTGTGGCAGATTGAGGTGGCGCCACGTTTTAATTGCCCAGCCCATGAGGCTCAACTGCAACTGCAACGGCAACGGCAACGGCAACAGCAACTGCGATGCCGTTTTAAGCTTTGGTTTTCGTGTGCAAGTTTTCTTGGACTCGTATATTAGACAGGCGGGCTACTCACTAAGCCAGTCAGGACTCCTCTATGCTACTCACACACACACACACACACATACAGAGAGAGAAAGAGAGTGGTAAAGAAGTTGCTAGATAGCCTTGCTAAGCCGCAAAACGTTCCACACTCGCTCGCAGTTGGGCCAACTAATCCGCCTTGGAAATTTATTTGCTTAATTTCATTTGTTGGCTGCCAGGAGAGACAGAGTCAGAAACAGAGAGAGAGAGAGAGAGAGAGGGAAAGTGGAGCACAGGAAAGGATACGACGGCAGAGCACATGATAGGAGAGGATAGGACAGGTTGGGACAGAATAGCACAGGATATTATAGGGCTATGGTCTAGTGGAAAGGACCCTCAACTCAACTCAACTCAACTCAACTCTTGTGGGCGTGCGATAATGTTGCACTAAGCTCTCGACATTTGCCACATCCTTTGGCTCCATCCACTGGACACAATCGGCAATCATAAATTGTGAGCAATCCATTTCAAGTAGAACTGACTTCTACGGACTCGCTCCTGACTCTATGCTGCCTCTCCTAGCATTCCTTCATGTCGTCACTCTTCCCTTGCGGCTGTCTTCCATAACTCGAACGCATCTTCATTATATTATTTTTGCGTGCTCTTTCATCCTTTCGTTGCCAGCCAAAGCCCAGCCTCAAATAAGACTTAATAGCGTAAGTCTTACAAAATTCCTGCCTTCATTTCAATTAATTTCCGCGACATTGATGCGTCCTGTCGTCGTACTCGTCCACGTCCTCGTCGTCCTCAACGTTCTCTTCGTCCGCGTCGTCCGCGTCGTTCTCATCGCCAAAGTTGTCGTCGTTGTTGTCTTCAGCTGCCTGTCGCTAGACAGGTTCACTCTACACACACACAAACAAACACACACATACATTTACGTACTAGGTATGTATGTTTGTATGTGTGCTTTACACACGCCCCCTTTCCCGCCTACAGTCATCGCTCTCTCTTGTGTTTGTTCTCAACGCGTTTAAAAACATTTTTGCATGCGCTTTTTAATTAATTTAAAGTTATTTTACTTCTCGTCGTTGGTAAATGTTGTCGTCAAGACATCCCCTTCCCCTTCCCCTTCCTCTTGCCATACCCCTCTCCATCCCTTTCTCTCTACCAGTACATTCATCCCACTTACAACCAGCCATTGCACTACCTCAATCCCCTCCTGAAAGGCGACTGCTGCGCTTTATTAATTCTGCCTGCATTGCGCTTAATTGAAATCCTTCTGCTGTTGCTCAAATAATTTACATAAATATAAATCCAATCGTAATGGAGACTATAAGAATTTTCTTTTCCCTTCAATATTCAATTGTGTCTTTGTATTGCCAGGAGCATATGTCACAAACACAACCAACACACAAAGGCACATCTATTGTTATCATATGCTGGCTGACATGGCGTATACGTTATGTGCTGCAGTCAAACGGAAACGTAGGTAAACATTGATGAAGCATTGTCTGTTGTATAAGTTCGAGATATTTTATTGCATTCCTATAGCAAACAAATAAGTGATAGCACTATCGATAACAAGACATAAACGATGTTTTAACCATCGATTGATAAGTGAGCCAGAAGAAGAAGAGTTTCCAAGAAATTAAACAAATAAATATTTGGTATTTTTATTTGCCTTTTTCCATTTCGGTTCTTTGCATAAACTATCGATAGTATCGATGACTTCAGCAATCTATCGCAACTAGATATAGATAGCTTTCAACTACAAGTTAAGACTACAACAAAATGTTATACTGTTTTTTAATATATATTATCGGGTATAGCCTTATATCTATCTAATTTCTAAATCTAGAGTCTAGACCTGATGAGTTTGACAAACTTTCGATCTACCGTAAAGTAATTCTACCCAAAAAGTGATCAGGCGATAAATATAAGTGATCCAACAGAAGCTAAATACTGAAGAAAGAGAAACAATAAAAAATATTTATGTATTTGAAACTTGATTTACAAACTTCCTATTGGAACTCCAACTAGAAACTAGCTAAACTTGGAACTCTAACTATAATCACCTCAAAGTGAATAAAAATTTCCATTAACTGCATACATTTTCTTTCATAGAGCAACCTCATATCATAGCTGTAGCCTTATATGCCCGTTGTCAGTATTTAAAAGTTTAGTTCAAAAACTGCAACAAAAATGTAAAAAGAAGAATCAAAAAACAAAAAAACACCAACGGTTCAAGAACTTTAATGCAAAATGTGCTCAAATTTGGACATGAGTTTTGCATTGGCCCAAGCAGCGCTCTTGAGGACTGTTTATACAATTTCCATTTTGATGTTGTTGTTGTTCGTTGTTTTTGTTGTTGTCGTTGTTTTTGTTGTTTTGCTGTGCACTTTTGCCGGCTGTTTTGTGTATTTGTTTGTTAGTCTGTTTGTTGGATGTCAACATGCTAGGCATATGAGCAGCTGACTAAAGTGCAATGTGCATCCAAATGCGAGACTTTAGTCCTAGACCCCATTGCACAGTGGGACAAAACTAATAAGTATCTCAATGCAATTCAATTATCTACATTACAGTACGAAAAGTTCTTCAAAAGACTGAAAAGGCTCTCAATCTTGAGACAAGCTTCAATCAGAAGAGGTCATAAGTATAGATCAAACTCAAAGATTTACCATATATTATATATACATTCAATACACATTACATACATATTGTTTTTATTAGAAATAGCTTGATTTTGCCCACTGTATGTTGTCAGTGACTGTGCCTGTGCCCAGCCCTTGATTTGCCTTCATTAGCCTTTGGCAGTATGTCAGAGTCACTCAGTGTGTGCGTGTGTGTGTGTGTAATGATGTGTGTGTGTGTGTGTGTGTGTGTGCTGTGTGTTGTGTGTTGTGTTGTGTGTTGTGTGTGTGATAAACAAAAAGCCCTTTGTATGTTTGTACTTATAAAGTGCACAGTAATAGAAGTAGAACTAAATGAAAAACGAAGAATAGAAGACAGGACATATGGCATTGACTTTATAGTAGACTAGCAGGTCCTTGCATTGATTGCAACCCAAAGCATACCAAAGCGACTGGGTGCCTGTACATTCAACTTGTTTTAATAACTGTCACTTGATTCGCATGTCCATCAACAGATCTCTCTATATATACATATACAGATATATATATGTATCTGTATAGTTAAAGCTTACATCAATGTTGCAGCAACAGCAGCGGGCTGCAAAGCAATTTGAGTGCAACTGCCAGCTAGGGATGCAACTGCAGCTGGCAGGCATATCAGGATTCAGATTCATCCAAAAATTGCTTGTTATTATCCTTGTTGCTGCTGTTGATGTTGATGTTGTTACTGTTGTTGTTGTTGTTGCTGTTGCTGTTGCTGCTGTTGTTGGTGTAAGCTGTGGCACATGTCAGTCACATGTTTGGCGCATGGCGCGGCTGGCAGGATTTACTCCACGATATTAGGACGGCACACGTTTAAACATAATAATTCTCAATTTCATCAGAGATATCAATGGGAGTACAGGGTGCACTGGCTGTACTGGGTGTACACTGGGAGTCTGCTGTTCGCGCCACAGGAAAACCATGCAGAGACATCAAAATAAACTGACATTTTCTTCTTTAACTTTATGGTTATTTTTTTTTTCTCTTCACTATTCCTCTTTGTTTTTTGCGATTTTTTCTACTTTTTTATATATATTTTTTACGAAATTGAGCACACGAAAGGCAAAAATAAGCCAAAAGCGAGAAAAAACGAGCCCAGAAGCAGCAGCAGAAGCAGCAACAGCAGCGGCAACAAAAAGAAAAGGGAAAAGAAAAAAAAAGAATAAAGCTCAAACGACATGCGGAAATCATGTCAGATGGAGCAGCAGCAGCGTCATGAAGAAAAAAACTAACAATACACTCATAAAGAGTGTACAACTAGCAAATACCCTGTTCAATAAGAACAATCGAAGATCTAATGAAAATATTGAAAAAAGGAACGAATTTTGCAGCTTTCATGTCGCGTTTCTAATAAACTGAACCCGACTTTGATTCAGTGTCGTTAATCCTAACTTTTGTGCAAGTTTCTAAGTGAATTGGAAATCCAAATCATAGATATTATAGGAGTACTTTAGATCTTGAAATAGTATAGTCTTTCAACCTTTCCTATCAACAATGTTTCGATCTTGGAGTCATATTAATCTTAGCTCTTTGATCCTGAATAGTTGATGAAAACCACAACAAGAACTCAAAATATCAGCTGATAAGCCAATCTTATAGATCTACTGCATCTTCTTCTTATAGATATTCTCTTTCTTCTTCTTCTCTAATCCCAACTTATATTAAAACTCAAGACTAGACTACATTAACTTTGACCTGGTAAACTTCGTTTATACCTTTAAAATTTCTATACGACGAACCCATGAAAACTCTCAAAGTTCCAAGCTGCTGCCTTTGGGGCTCTATTTGTACGATATATCCTGTAGTTTATAGGTTTATGGGTAACACCTGCTGTTTGACATTCGTATATATATATTTATATATTTTCACTACAATTCACAATTTTCTAATGCACTTTTTATGCGTTTTGCTTAAGTACAGGGTATTAAGGAAAAAAGAAGAAGCGCCAAACAGTAACATCAACACGACTGGCATAGGAATGCGAAAGAGCGCGAATAAATGGCAGTAGTCGCACACACACTCACACACACTCACACACACACACACACACTCATATGCAGCTGTGAATGCAGAATGCAGATGGGCTGTTGAAAGATATAACGGTACTGGTAGGGTGCAACGCGAACAATCGCATGTTAAAAGGAAACAAAAAGAGTTGTACAGCATTGCCGACATTAGGGTGCACAGTGAGCCTGCGGCTTCTGTCAACTCCCGATCTCTGATAGAGTATTCTCTAGCAGCCAGAGAAAGACACTCGATCCAATATGAGATTATATATTATTATGGATACACTCCAAGGATCAAGTTGGATTTCAACTTCCCAGCCTGATTCAATCATGAATCTGAATGAAAGTTGCACAAATACTTTTTATTATTGGCTCATTGTATTTCATTTGTATTTGATAGACTCTGGTACCACTGTGGCAGAGCTGGCAGCTGGCAGCTGGCATTGTCATTATTATTTGCGCTCGTTTAGTTGTGCTTCGTCTGTAAGTGGATGGTAATGTTTTTGAAAAAGGCGACACAGACGACGCAACGATAAGGTCCAACAAAGAGGGCAAAAGCGTTGCCATATCAATTTTCAATTTCCTAACACCAATCGAGCCTCTGTCAAGTGTCAGCACTAGGCATGGGCGGGTGAGCAAAGGGGATAGGGGAAAAATTATGTGAAATCAGATACGATTAGAAAATATCCAAATCAACTTGTCGAGCCAATGAAATGCGACATTTTTATGCCTCATCGATGCAACAAGGACACATAGAAAGGGTAACCCAAAAGTGTCAAAAAGAGACAGAACGAGTGCAAGCGAGAGAGAGAGAGAGAGAGAGAATCGATGTCAAATGCGTTGGCATTGGTGCCAGTACGATTATTGTCAACTCATTTGCTTTCGCTTGGCCCAAATTCAAGTTTGATTTATGTCCAAAAATCCTTTTATTGCCATTGCATTTAAAAGGTCCTGCTGATCAGCAGGTGTGCAAGGCCCCAATAGCCGCAAACACTTCAAAACAAACCCAACCAAATATTTGCAATAACCTCACAAAATCCAATAGCCCTTCGCTCACACTTTCCTTCTCTTTTCCTCCTTCGCACACACACTTCGTATCTGTGTGTGTGTGTGTCTGGCTATGTGTCCTTCGATGTCTGCGTTCATATTTTGGCTGCAGACTGCATTTTTGGGAAAATATCTTGTTGAATTTTTTGAGGAAAATTCTATGCAACCATCGAGGAGAATATCCTGAACAGACAGAGATAGAGAGAGATAGAGCGAGAGAGAGCGAGGACATGTAATTTGAGTTTGCACAAAGGACACTTTGGCCACATTTGTGTGTTGTTATCAAAAGGAAAGTAGCCAATTTGCAACTCTTATCAGAGTCCATGCAGGAGTCCAGCTATTCATTATTTTCATATACATCCATTTCTACAAAATCTCTACATAAAGTTATTTAATTACATCAATTAAGATCCAGGCATTTATCATGGATTTATTGTTCTTGCATCTGCAACTGGTGCACTTAATTGAAGTTTATTAAAATGAATCAAACAAATGAAACGATATGAAAGGCTTTTAATTCCAACGACTATATTTTCATATATCGTAGTATAGAGAGTAGCTGTGTGGCTCAGTGCAGTTTCATTTAACTAAAGCCAGACACAAATAATTAGAATTTAAACTGTTATTTTAACTGGTATTTCAAATTTAAATTTCCAAAGCTGTTAACACGAAATTGTGGAAAAACCTCAAACAAAGAAATATATGAAAACAATTACGACGTGCGCATAAATAAAATATAATCAAAAATGATTTATATCTCTAGATCTCTGCTTTTAAAATATACATATAAAAATAAAGGAAGGAACAAAAAATAAACTAGAAGCAATCAAATTAAACTGGGCTTTCACCCTGAACGAGTTCGTCGCTTCAATAAATTTAACAATTTTTTATACACATTCCTGTTCTACTTTCAAAAGCTTTTAAGCTTCAAATGCAGAAATAAAACCAACAGTGTTAGCCTTTAAAATACCCTGGAATTTTTGAATATTTATACGTATATGAAGAGTATATAAAATCTGTCATCAATATATATTATCAGTATAATTTTATTTAATTTATTTGTGTTTAGATGAGGTTATCACTCCTATAAATATTGCATGTATTTCCTATAAATTTATTATAAATTTCACTTAAATCCAATTAATACCTTAGATTATTATTTCATTTTTTAGTCCCAACATTTGGTCAGCTCTTAGAGCCTATAAATAGTACTTAATCTAGAAAAATGAGTATGCAAATTTTCCTATAAGCTTGAGCTCAATCTGATATATCAGTCCTTGCATTAGGTCAAATCTTAGATGCTATACATAGTATTAATTTTGGTATGTAAATTCTCCTATAAATTTGATCTCATTTATCAGATCGATTTCTCTTCTCATTTAATACTTTAATTTTACTCTAGAGTTGCCTTTCTGGAATATATTTATAGTCTTGGCAGCTGTATAAAACTAAACTCTATAGGAATACCCATAATATATAATATATATAATTTAAGATTCAACCTAATCCCATTCAAAGCATTCAAAAATATCGATAAATCTCCTTTCCCCTCTACTCTCTTCAGTAGATCAATAGAATTTATATATAATGAGTGCATTTATATTCCCTATCAAAGAGTACAGGGTATCTATCGAGTTAAGCACTTCATTTAAGATGTTGTTTTATTATTATAGAGTGCTTGGATGTTTGTCAGCAAGCTCTACATTTGCATTTTTACCTATTTTCAATTTTTTGTCACCAATTAAGAGGATACCCAAAAAAAGTAAAAAAAATATATAAAATTCACTCAATCAATTTGTGCGTTGCGCGGGAACAGTGTCTACCAGCTGTCAGCTGCCACCTGCCAGTGCAAAAAGCACTCTGTGAACTATTGAATTTCTCTTGTTTTTTAAGAGATCCCATCGCCATGAGACGTGAGATGAAATTAATTGGGTTTTGCCTATGGGCACTGCGGTTAATCCAAATCAAATTATTATTATGGTCAAACACACTTGGTAAAAGGATTGGCCGGATGAGCCATTGCAGATAGGCGGATACTTTTGCTCATTAGCCGGGGATACTGCGATGCAGGTTGACATACATTGATAGCTGTGTGTGTTGTGTGTGTGTGTGTGTGTGTGTGTGTGTGTGTGTGTGTGTGTGTGTGTGTGTGTGCACTGCTAGTCTAATTAACCCGCTAATGTCATTTGCAGCGAAGGGCGCTAATTAAGCTCAAAAATGGAAAAAGTGCTGCCCACGGAAAAGGTCAAAGCATAAATCAAGGAGCGTTGGCAAGGAGGTGGAAAGTGAGAAGTGGAAAGTGAAAAGTGGAAAGGGGAAGGGGAAGGGGAACGGAGTAAGAACATCGCCGTTACCGTTGCAATTGCATGGCCCAATTGTGGGCGCGCACTGAGAATGGCACAATAAATTTCTTGTTTTTTCTAATTTTTTTTTCTATCATTTTTTTGCTTTATTTTATTTTTTTTTCTGCCTGTAGGGAGATGTAAGAGGGGGAAGAGAGGTGAGGGGGAGGAGGGGTGCTGCGCGAAAACTAAATCTAAGCGCATATTAGTCAACGCTACCGCTGTCTTTGACTGGCCCTGGCCTGGGAGCAGCCCGGGAGCTTCCATGTGACACAATTTCCAAGCCCGGCCGTGCCGGGTTTGGGCCTCGCTGTGTCAGGATGGGTCGGGTCGGCGTGGCATGGGTTGCATTTGGTTTGGGTTTGGGTTTGGGTTGGGTTTGGTTTTGGTTGTGGTTTGGGCCGGGGTATGGCAGCGGCTGCACAGTGTATTTCAAGTGGAGCGAGCGCAAATAAAATTAAAAACAAGACGCGCAAAACAAAAATATGGCAACGCTGCGGCGCCGACCTCGTTTCGGTCTGGCCACAATGGGTAAGAGGCTTCAGCTGGGCGCTGGGGGCTGGGGGCTGGGCAGGGAGGAAGACGAAAGAGATGCGAATGGCGCGACTTGTTTTTCCACTTTTGGACGCTGTCTGTCGGCCGCTGCCAACACTTGGCGACCTCTGCTGCTGGCGTTGCCATTTTGTCATTGTTTGCATTTGGCGCGCGCTTTTGTTTTATGCCCGGCAACAAACACAACAAACACAACAAACACAACAAAAACAACGGCAATCTGAATCAACTTGAAATGCGGGAGTCCCGCAAGAGATGGACTAACAGATGCTCAGCAGTCCAGCTGGAAGCTACAGCCTCTCCAAGCAGATCACTGTTACCAATTACTCTATTGCACTCTTAAAACTACCAAGTAAACGACAGCTTAAGGATAACACGATATACTCCAAATATTTAAGTGAATTTCCAGCTTGCTGGCAACATTTTTAAACAATACGAATAAAGTTTAGAGTAACTAAATGAAAAAACAAGAATGGGTTGCTCAATTCCCAAAAGGTGCGACCTATTATAAAAACAAACAATATGGCAGGAATCCGAATAACAAGAGAATACTCAAACTCTGGACTAGGAGTACGAGTATGTTGTCGTAAATGTTCTATTGTTTACATAAAAATATTTGCATAAACTTTTTATGATGACTTCAGTTTTTATAGTTGCAAAGAT
Source organism: Hirtodrosophila trivittata (assembly GCA_035045065.1). Lineage (NCBI taxonomy): Eukaryota > Metazoa > Arthropoda > Insecta > Diptera > Drosophilidae > Hirtodrosophila > Hirtodrosophila trivittata. The sequence continues at coordinate 3,690,666 of JAWNNK010001024.1, forward strand.
AGTGAGCTGCCACTGTCTCTGACTGCTGTCATGGCTTCCTGTTGACATGCCACATATTTTACTATATATACTATATATATATATAGAAGTCCGTATGCTATATATACCCCGTTTAATTCATTGGCCCACAGAGCATTAACCAAAATGAAAACAATGCTCAAAGCTCTAGCGCGCATCTGTTTTTTTTTCTATTTTAATTTCAAGACAAGTCGACGAGTCGAGCAGTTTGTTTATTAAGGTCTTAGCTGCTGGGTAGTGGGTGGTGGGTGTTGCATAATGAGGAAGTAGGTGGGGTTGGGGTGAGGTCTTTGGTCATTGAGTTGTGTCATATTTGCTGGCACCTTTGTCAAGGACGCGTTGCCATTTGTGTGCCAATTTGTTGGCAGGCTCCTTTAACACTTTTGCTGTCTGGGGTAATTGCAAATGTTGCCGCAGCATTTACTGCGTCATCTTGCTGCAACTGCTGCTGCTGCAGCTGGTGCTGTTGCTGCTTGCTGCTTGCTGCTTGCGTTGACGTTGACGTCGACGCCACCGGAACTTGTGCAAAATTTAAAACGGAAGTCAATTGTCAGACAACCAGCGCGATGGTCGCCGCTGCTGTCGAGCCGGAAGCAGCAGCTGCAGCGCTACCATTGGACGCCATTTTGGTCATAACTACGTCACAAGCACGCACGCACACACACACACAGACAGCATCGTTATACGTATTGTATTTTTTGTTGTTTTTTTGTTGCTATTTTTGCTGTTTTTTATTGAGTTATTGGCGCATTCATTTGCCATACGCCGCATGCAAGATTTATGCCCGCCATGTGTCATGTGGCTAAAACAAACAGCCGTCCAGCTGGGACAGATAGACAGACATTCTCAGCCAGCCAGCCAGCCATCCAACCCGGACAGTCAGCCAGTCGAACAGCCTTTTAGCCAGCCCGAAAGCGAGCCCAAAAATTGTTTAAAAGCACTGACAACAACTTTGCGGCGCAAATATGTTCCGCATGTCTCCCATTTCTACTCTCTCTCTCTCTCTCTCTCTATCTCTCTCTTTTGTATATCTGTCTCTGTTGCTTTACCACTTCCTTGCATTTGGTATTGGCCCATTTCATTTTTTGCATACGTAATTGCAATGGGCTCTGTATAAATGGCTAACCGGCTATCCTGCCTGCCTGCAGGATATCTGGATTGGTATTCGGCGCGAAAATTTGCAACGATTTAATCTATGAAACGTGTGAATAGAATTATGAAACGTTTCCGTTGATTGCCAGCGAACGGCATTGTTTGATGGAATTTGGCTTTAACCAACTCTAACCCCACAATAGCTTCAGTTCAATATCAAATTATACACATTGCATTAACATTTTCGCTTACTTACTATTGATTGAAGTACTTAAATTAACTGAGTTTTTGATGAATAATCAAAGAAGGGAGGAGAAATGGACGAAAAGAAGGAAGAATAGAACTTCAGACCTTAAATTTCTTAACTTTTCTGCTAATTCAGGCAACTGTTTGCAAATATTACAAAAATTGTGAATCGCGAAATAAAATCTTTGAGGATTCACTGCCAACAGAGTACTAAAAGTAACATATCTGTTACAGAGCAATACCAGAGCGCTGTTAATTATAAAAACTTCACTGAAGCAATGTGCAATAGATGTTTGTATTTGTTGAACGACTGTTAATGAACGATTTTCTATACATATTATAGGCAATAGAACATAATTGCAATCAGCATTAAATTAGCATACTTAGTATCTGGCATCGCTGTACGAGTATTGTACTTATTAAAATCATGTAATAGCTGATCTATTACTTAATCAGAACCTGTTATACATATATTTACTATATATACTATATATAATGTAATATATACTACTTTTGTTACCCTCACACGATGTTTCATACAAAAACTAACAATATATGCAATACTATAAGCATAACAGAGCGATAACATAACGATAACAGCATTTTAGAGACTAAATTATGCTAAGTTAGCTAAGTTAACCTCTGCGATGATGTTAATTAGTTGTAACATAATGTTAGCCTGGCTACCATTTATTTCTTAGCAAATAAAGCAATAAATGACACAAAGCACTAACAGAACGTTTACATAACGATAACAGAGTTGCAACCTAACGCCAGAATACCATTACTTCAACACGATATAAACATAAATAAATAGTATTTACATCTAGAGAGTCCGCATGGAAGTGAGAATGTTTCTATTATAAGCGTAAGCAGCAATTCAATTTTGCATATTATTTATTACATATACATATATAATAAACTGTATATAAACTGCGATATAGACAAATCAATTAAATATGCATTTATTGTGGGGTAATTATATTCAAATTACGATTTAATAAGCTTACGTTAAATATATTTACATTTGAATTTAGAGCTCGCTTCAGAATATTTTGATTTATTCTTTGTTCACAAATCAATGTGATTTATTATATTATGTGTTTTTCCCAATGATCTTGACGTTAATTAAGTCCATTGTGTAAAATATATCATATATGTTATATGCTATACTGTGTGTATAGTCTGACAACTGATTTTGACAGCTGAATATGGGTGAAATTGAAACTATTTCTAGCATTTAGTCAAAATATATTTTACTGTTGGCTGTCAGAAATTTTAACATTAGAATTCTACCGTTAAACACAAGATTTTTATCAACTGATTTTGACAGCTAATTACGATAAAATTGAAACTATTTCTAGCATTTAGTTTATGCATTCAAGATACATTCAACTAAAATTTGGTTAGCCAGAAATGTTAACTTAAGCATTCTACTGTTAAACATAAATTTTAATTATAATAAAATTAATTTGTGGACAATAAAATACTTATTATTTGAAAAAAAATCAATTTTGTGATGGACTATAATCAGTTGGGCTCATATTATGTGTCGATAGAGTTGAGTTATAGAACTAAAACATAAACCAACTGATCTGCTTGGGCTTTGCCCAATCCAGGCAACAAATGTTGGATCAGCTTTAATTCATTTATAATTTTGAATATACCCAGATATATATATTTTACTTAAATCATTCTTCAAATTGTTTACTTTTGTATTTATTTTATTTTGTTAAGAATATTATTTTATTATTTTAAATTTTTAAAAATCTTTTCCTTTTTAGTTTTTATGTAGACGACTGCGTTTAGTTGAATCTAAATAAATATTCTCTAAATATCTATGGGAGCTTCTTGTCTAAAGAACAATTTTTCATTTCTTAGAGAAATACAAAGTTTTGGAGTCTGTGAGTCTTTCTTTTTATTAAAAGTTTTAGCTTTATCAATTTAAGTTTCAAGCAAAGAAATGACAACGTTCAACTTTAATATCATTTATTTTATAGAAAATAATCAACGCAAAGTTTAATTTTAACTAAAAATATATATTTATAATATATCTATAAAATATATAAATATATAAATGTGTTAAGCCAAGACGCCTTTGGTATTAATTAATAAATTTGCTCCTTTAGAAGATTATTAACAAAACTTAGTATGGAATCTTTTCTAAGTTTCTGAGCTAATAATTTGTGCCGGAAAACATATGAACTTTTCCTATAGTGCTGCGGCTGCAAGAAAATGCAAGCATAGCCAATGTGTGCGTGTGTGTGTGTGTGTGTCAAACGTGATGTGTGTGTACCGTGTTAAGCCACAACTGAGCATAAATTTATATTTAATTATGAATAAATTTTGCAAGCGCATTAAATTTCATATTTTCAACTCATCAACAGCAGCAACAACAACAACAGCAACTATAATAATGGTCAACGCCGCACGCGTGTTGTAAATCAACAGATAAACGAACAGCACACACATACACACACACACAGGGTGTGTGTATGCATGTACTGTTAATACTCTGGTTCTGGCTGAGCCGGGAAATTTTGGATGCTTCTGGCCCGGACAATTCACAATTCGTTAAATGCACTGCAGAATTTATTTATGTTGCCACACAAACAATAAACATTTTGGCCAGAAAGGCAAGAGGTCAAGAGTGGGAAGGGTTTAAGCCGCAACTGCGTCAGCATTGGCATCAACTTTGGTTGTTTTTTTTTACTTTATTTTTATTTTTTGGCTGGGCGTGGAGTGTGGGCGTGGACCGCCGTGTAGGCGGCGTGTGTGTGTGTGTGCGTCCAGCCAGGAAGCATTGCACATCAAATGAACTTTAATTTCATTTTAATTGCTAAACAGGTTTGTGATTTATTTCTGCACCAATAGCCGAAAATACCAATAGCAAAACAATTACAAGTACCGCATATAAAGGCTTCTCCTCGTTTCAATTAGTCAAGAGTATTTAAAAGCAACTTGCATTACGTATACGCAACTGAAAAGTGTTCGGCTTTCAAATACCCTACAGCCTATGCCCTAGTATCTTCACATAGAAAGTCCCTCTTAAACAGCAAAGAAATAAAAATACAATTTGGCAAAATTATATTTGATATTCGCATCACATATATATATAAATATATATAGTGTATTAAAATAAATCTAAAAGAAACCCATATAACGTATTTAAAAGTATATAAAAACTCCTCTGAAATCCTAAATCAAATAATTCATACGTACGTTCACACATTTGATCAAGTATATATATCTGTATATATGTCATATTTTTCGATCGAAGCTGATATTGCCCATTATCGTAAGTTAGCACCAGTTTCCTCTGTCGAAATTTATTTATTATTTTTCTTTTTACATTCTAATTTATTAATATCACATATTCTTTTCTCTTTTTATATCGTTGTTTGATAATTCTACCCAAAATATTTATATTCTTATACTTATTGACTTGATAGGCTTTTTTTTGGGTGTTCGCCTATCTTTGCATCATATCTTGAATCATTTAAAAAACAATTTTTTATTTGTTAAGTAACCCTTTTATCATTTAATGTTTAATATTCGCAATTATATATCAATTGTAATTATTATTACATTATATAATATATATTATTTTTAAATTTAATTTCATTTCTTATTTAATTTTTAATTTGTTATGTTAATATTTTCTGCACCAATCGACTGTTAAACACTAAATAAATAAATATAAAAATAATTAATTATAATATATAATTTGACAACTTGAATATACCCTTTTTAGCCATCGCAAAATATACAGGATATACAACAATGAATGCTTAAATAGAGTGAATTGCATTTCAATTTTGGAAATTATAATCGCAAATTCGGAATTCACTATAAAACAAATGAATATAATTATACAATATCATATTAAATGACATATTCGGAGCAGCAATAGAAGTAATTAACAGTTATTCTCTCTGTATGAATTATAAACTCTATCTAGGAAGAAGAAAATACAATTTTAATATTTCAAAATGTATACAATAGTTCTGTATCAGATATTTTATAATAATTATATTTATATTTATTTATTTATCATATACCTAGAGCTGGACTTGGTATATATTAATAATATTTTACACTTTATCGATTACTTTTTTTCAAATTCACTCAAAGTTCTATATGATACCTCGAAGAGGTACTTAAGATCTAGTTAACCTAGTGATATTATGTATGTTATATATGGGGATTACTATACGCAAATAGTAGAAAATTATGCGAGCAGAAACTATCAAAGGATCCATATGAGCTGCCATTAATTATAATTATTATTTCTCTACTATGTATAGACTATGTATGGAACTATGTATAGAGCATGTATAGACAATGTAAAGACTTTCACTAAAGCTGTTCTGAATTGGGTACAGCCTATTAAAGAGCAATCAGGAGTAAATATATTATAGAACTATGTATAGATTATGTAAAGACTTTGTATAGACTTAATATAGACTTTGTCTAAGCTTTTCTGAATTTTGTACAGCTTATTAAAGAGCATCAAAATGAAGACTAAATATCTTTTGAAACTATGTATAGAGTATGTATAGAGTATGTATAGACTATGTATAGACTATGCATAGACTATGTAAAGACTATGTATAGACTTTGTATAGACTTTGTATAGACTTTGTTCTAAGCTTTTCTGAATTTTGTACAGCTTATTAAAGAGCATCAAAATGAAGACTAAATATCTTATAGAACAGATTGTAAACGCATACTAAATATAAATACATGAGCTTAAATGCTTTTGATGTTTAATGCTTGATAAATTGTCGCTGCGGAACAAAATGCCAAACGGCAATAAAGTTTAATAACCTAAAGGAATGGGACGCGTATAATCAGCATCATCAACGACATCATCGTGTACATAATTTGCCTTTGCCTGTTTCACACTCCGCCCCCCAAGTCACCTCCCCGCGGGCCAGCACTCCTACCACTCCTACCAGGCCTACCCCATCCCGTGGCGTCCCATTCAGAACTGTTCCGTATCCATAGGCGCTAAGCTGTTTAAGTGTAAATGACGTGTAAATGGGGCGAATGGAACTGAGAAGCCGAAGGCAACTGAAACTGAAAGATGTTTGCCCATCATTTCGAGGGCGACAAAATATAAAAGTATAAAAATATATACGTATATATATATATATATTTTATGTATGTATATAATGTATTTATGCACATAAATATAATTTATATATCGCCTGAACTGAAAAGGTTCCCCAGGGGGGGGCGGGAGGCTGGGCGTTACATGCCCGACAAATTGTGCATGGAAAAATATTTTGTATAGATTTATTTATGATGACGATTAACAATGAGGAACTCGTTGAGGGAAATGGGAGTGGAAAGTGGAAGGTGGAAAGTGGAAAGTGAGAGGAAGGCCACTTAAAAAGTTGTATACAAAAGCAAGAAAAATACAAAAAAAAAAAAGAAGTTGAGAATAAAACTAAGAACGCGACTCAAGCAAAGTTTGCTTGACTGCAAGATACTCTGTATACAGATTAAAAGTAACCCATCACACACACACACATACGCAATGTGTATGTAAGTTGGCACACATACAAATAAACACGCGTCAAGCAATGCACTGCTAATGGCTAAAGTAGGCAAATAGTTCCTTGAAATTTCTATGAAATTTCCTATAAACAAATTTTTACCATATATCATCAAAATGATATATTCGTACAGATATTCTATATACGGATCGATAACATTATAGATAAGTAGAGAAAATTTGGAAAAATAAAAAGAAAATGGGAAAGAATATCTGAAAGAATAAGTGAGAGAATATCTGATAGAATATCTAAAAGAATTTCCAAAACAATATCTAAAAGAATATCTGAAAGAATTTATGCGAATGACAATTTTATCCACACAGATAATTTCTGAACAAGAACACATGCTTCACATATAATATAAAGCCTAAGCTCTTTGCAAGCGTAACACCCCGTTTTTAACCCGTTTTTAAGGGGTATAGAATAAAAAATAAAAAAACGAAGCAAAATAAAAGAAAGAAAAGGAAAAGAATTTTCTGAACGCATTTCCACGTAGAGGTCTACTTGTATAAGGTGTGTAAGAGCTCCCAAATCCTCCATCAAATCATAGCACACCTCTATCTACCACCCCCTCGACGAAGAAGGGAAAGTGGCCCTGGCCACCCTATGGAGGGTAGGGTGAACTTAGCTCGTAATTTTCATAAATCAACATGCGCTTTTCAATTGGACTCTTTGTGCCGCACGTCGCACATTTTTATAATTAAATCATAAATTATGGGCGCACATGGAACGCGGCTCAATAGAATTTTGCCCCGACTCTTCTGGCACGCTGGACAGCGACAGCGACAGCGACAGAATTTTAAGTATGAGGCCTAGTGCAAGGAGAAATTCAAAATTGGAAATTGAAAATTGAGAAAATCAAGAGAATAGTCTCTTTCCTCAGCAAAATTCTGTATCTGTTCTGCGTCGTGCTGAATTCAGCGAAAATAGAATAAAATTAATTACAATTCAATTAAAGTTACCAACGTTTTGTTTGATCAGCAAAAAGTTAACAGTAAATAATGATTCCTACAAATTAATGGAGTACATTTATTACAAATTACATTAATATTATTTGAACATGCGAAGTATTATGTCCGTATATATTTATATACATTTAATCAAGATTAAAATGTAAAAAACAATTAAGTTCTGCGTTTTATTCGATAACTTTAACCAGTCTGAAAGTTATCGAAAAAGGTTGTGATTATTTTTCATTTTGATGTGCGTATAGAATTATATAGAGAGCTACTAGAAAAGATACTATAAACTAGTCTGATTATCCCATTAACATTAGCTGTTAAATAAATGTTATTAACAGCAGAACTACAGCTTCCTAACAGAGTTCTAAGATCTACTATCTCTAAGTAGAGCTTAGCGCAGCTTTTAACAGCAGTGCTCTCCCTACCCGCCTTCACATACTTAACATTCCCCTGTCTAATCTTAACAGCAGAATATTAACATTAACAGCTATTTAACATAACAGAGGTATGTTTAGTCTCATGTAGATTTAAAATAACTTTTAAAGCTGCGAAATATTGCAAACAAATCAAATTTCAGCTAAAACAAATGCAATTGTTCTTTTTACAGATAAACCTGTTTTGCTTCTGTTTACATCTGTTAACTTATTGCGTTAACAGTTTATGTATTCATAATTTCTGAGGGGTGTACTGTAATTTTATGCAACACAATTTGTTAGTTTCATTTGCAGACATTTGATGTGGGGCTAGTGTTTCTCTAGCTTGTTGTCCGTACACAAATCGCCTGTTATCTGGGGGCTTACACACACACCCACACACACGCAACACATAAAGACTGGTAACTAGCCTAAAGCTATTGCAATTTCGAGTATTCGTATCTGGAAGCGAATCAAATTGAAAAGCAATGCAAAGTGGGCTAGGAGAGGGTCTTTAAGCTGCAATCCATACCAGATCTGGGATCCCATTTGTGGTGCTGCTGCCAGGCGTTGCTGGGTTACAGTCACCGTCACAGTTACAGTTACAGTTACAGTTACAGCTACAGTTACAGTAACAGTTACAACGCTGACAATTCAATTGTCACATCCGTTTATAAAGTTGGCAGACATGGCTGCATTTCAAGGTTATCCTTAGCTACTACCTTCTCTGTGGCGCCACACGAAGCAGCCAGCCAGCTTCAATTTTTATAGATGTGGCATGCCACTCTGCTTCATGCCACACCACTCACTACTCAATGCTTGAGGGCTATGCAGAGTTGTGGACGGAACAGTGTAAAGTGTCTGAAAGCATTTCAGTTTTCTTCTTTCGTTCCCTTTTTTTTAATTTGGCAGTGCACACACACACATACACACACAAACACTATACACACACACAATGACAAAAAAGACACTGAAGCCACTCAAAATAGAAATTTGATTTTTAAATTGAATATTGGAAAAAGTGCTAGTGCAGCATTTTCTTAGAATCGAATCTGAATACAACGTTCAGAAGTAATATACAAAATAATGGAATAGCATCAAAACCAATTGAATCCCATCCAATTCAATCGAATCGAATTGAACCGATCAATAGGCCAAGTCAACTGGCAAATGAGAAGCCAAGCGTCAAATCATTCCAACCTGTAACCTTATAAGCCTCACAGACAATTGATAACTCAACTCGCAGCAAATAACAAAAATTCCCTCATATGGCGTAATCATAAATACTGGTAAATACGGGTTTACCTATAAAACGCAATCAATCTTGTATCTTAACAACAATACGAGTTTGTATAGCTTTAATCTTCACTTAACAATTTGGTACATAATTTGAAAAACTGAACATAAATATTATATTTCTTTTGCTAATCATTTTCTTTATATCGAACTAAGTTTCTGATTGAGGTTCTATCTAAGACTTGCAGAACTTACATAGAAAACCTTAGACGAGATTTTCAAACTTTTACCTTAACTTTTATAAGATACTTATAAATCTTTTAAGTCACACAAAAGAGTTTGCTTTATTTTTGAAGCGAATGCGTATTTGAGCTCAAATATTTTGATTTAAGCTTCAATTTGCTTATTGCAATGCTCTTGTTAACCTGCACCTTGCAGCCTCTGCTTCTGCCCCGTCTATCTCGCCCATTCCTATCTCAAGCCACGCCCCTAAAATGTCTCTCGTGTCGCGACTTTTGTGACGCCCTTGAGACAGCAACGTGTGTGCAACGCAGCGTGGCAGTAAAAAAAGCGGAAGATGAGCGAAAAAAAACACGCATAAAGACTGCAACACCAGACACACAGGGAGACAGACTCTAAGATACAGGTTCTTTATTTACCCTCATATATGTATACATATATGGATATATACTATATATATGTGTATATGTATGCATGTGTAAGTATAGATTATGGCAAAGACAAATTGAATTCAATATGGAATCAATGCAAATCAAGTGAAGCGGCTCATTGGGCGTATGAGTAATATAATTTTCCAGCATTATTAACATTGAAGTTCGACTTCACGTCGACTGCAAACGGTAAATTTAAAATATTTTATATAAACTTTACATACAGTAGAAATCCGGCTTAACGAACCATTAAATGCAAGCCCCACGTTAAATCGAATAGTTCGTTATTTCGACTACTCAACTGAGGATCCTTGTCTCGAATCGGAGACGGAGTGTACGTTAAATGGGAGTTCTACCGTATTCATTTTTACTATAGCTATCATTATTATATACATATAATTATTAGTTATACAAAGTATATGGAACGTATCTTGTTGTTCTTTATTCAAAATTATCTTTTACTTAACAGATGTGCGTTTTGTGTTCAACTTTATCTACTGCTACTATTTTTTCGTCATCACAAGCAAACCTAAGAATTACCCGTTTTAAGTGAGTCAACGGTCACTCTCCTCGAATTTCAAACTAAGTACTAAAGCTCAAGTAAGGCCATGCTTTTTTTGTGTCTTCTTGTATGTATGTATGTATGTAAAGGATGTTTTTCTTAGAGGTATAGAACTTTAAATTGCAATAAAACAACGATGGATTATTCGATTGACATGAATTTTATTTATCCGAAATATAATCTTGTGGCATTACATTTCAAATATATTTTCTGGCATATGACCGCCACGGCTGGCTCGGATGTAGTCCATCTTAAACAGTAATGCCAACTTAAAGTTCTATACCTCAAATATGGTCACCTTTTATATACAGTGGACGTTCGGTTTAATGAAGCATTAAATGCAAGCCCAGTTTGTTATTTCGAGTACCCACTTTAGGATCCAGTTTTGTAGCTATAAATGCATTAAATGTTCTTATCTATGTTAGCGAAACAATATTTTATTGTTTTTTAAAAATAAAGAATACTTCACTTATTTAAGCGAACTTAACGAAATTTGTTTATTTATATGTAAGATACATACATAGATAAATAAGTTATTCAAGCGTTTTTCAATTCAATTCATTGAAAACTAAACACATTGAATACATTTTTTAAAATAGTTAATAGCGTTTCGATTCAAAAAGGCAACTAACATAGTGAAATGTCAAATGCTAAGATCGTATTTTGACTATTCAATTTTTAAATTCTATTTTGCGTTGATTTTATGATATGTTTACATACATTTTCCTTTTCGTTCGTTAATTTGAATATAAGAGTTTGTTATATAAGATACTCAATGAAAAAATTTGACAAGTACGTTAAATCGCGAATTCGCTAAACTTAGAGTCCGTTAAGCCGGAAGTCTACTGTATATATATATATATTATATATAATTTAATTGAAATTCCCTCCCATTAGCTGTTATTCAGGAACATGCTCTATAATCATAGTATACATATATATATATATATGTATCAATAGATCGACAAGCTCAGAGCTTGAAGGCCTCTCAGCCAGCGACCTCAATAGGCAAATGAAAAAATAAAAAATATTTATATTCATATTTATGAAAATACATTTTTAGTTAATTTTTTGAACAGAATTCAAGAATTTGCGTTGTTCAAGCGACAATCAGCTTGAGATTATGCCACAGACAATTGATAACCTTTCACATTTGATTCTTATGTATTTATATTTATACATATATATATGTATATTTATACATGGACACGCACACATATATATATACTACTATCTATATATATTTATATATATATGTATAGATAGTTTCTTTAGGTTTTTCGTAGTGGTCTTAACCAATCTACACGTAATCCAATTTGCTTTCATCGTCAGCTTTGTCATCATTCTGAGCCACTTTTAGCTTTGTCCCCAAAGAGTCCAAGTGGTGCAGATGTGGCAGCGCGGTGGTGCTACACAGTGGCAAACTTAACAATTGTTTTTGATTATTTAATTTGCCAGACTTTTGCTTTGATTTAGTTATTCGGCTAAGCTTCAAATTCACTTGGACAGCTAGAGGCTAAGAGCCAGGCAGACCGCAAGATTTTCCTTTACTTTACTTTATGCTGACTTTACTCTTTACATCCTACCTCTCGCTTTCTCTTACTCTCTCTCTCTATCTCTATCTCCCTCTGTGTCAGTGTGTGTGTGCTTATGATTTAGTTCTGCCGCAGTTTTGGGACCTTGAAAATATTGCAGCGCATTGTTTGTTGAAGCTGCTGTCTTTTTGTTCTTTTAAATTTTTTTGTCTTTCATTTTTTGGCCCAAACCGCAACGCAATTGCGCCACAGAGGCGACTTTCCAAAGATGTGGAACACTTTGAATACCCTATAAAAGGTAGGCAAAGTGGGTATATTCACTTGGGGTCAAAGAGTTCTGTCAGACACAAGCAGTTCAAACGTAACGCTATGGATAGTTATATGTAAGCTTAAGAACTATCGTTATAAATAGTAACCATTCGATAGTAACAAATTTTGACTAATGTTTATACTTTTCGATAGTTGAAATAGAGTATGTGGATAGCCGGGTGATTGTGTGTGTATTTTCGATTGCCTTGACTTGGATTCTGGACATGGACAACAAACGTGCAACAAACGTGGCCTGGCAACATTTGTCCTGCGCGTCCTTGCCGCCGCCTGGCTGCCCTTTTGTCTGTGTGCATTTGGCTTGACAGTCGCAGTAACCAAAAGTTCGCTTTGTACCTTTGTTTTTTTTTTGTTGCGCTTTGCTGATTTCTATCTTTATCTAAGTCTCTCACTCTCTCCCTCCCTCTTTGCCTGTTTCCCTGAGTCGGTGTCTCCATCTCGCTTTGAGTCCGTCCTCTGGTCGCGGTGCTTTGGGTACATTTTGAGGCATTTTTCTAGGACTTGCATTATTAAAATACGCTGTTGCCTTTTATGGCTAAAATCTCGTCGAGCCATTTAGGCGCCATCTCGTCACCCACTCAATCTGAGGCTTAATGCCTGGAGGCGTTTCTTGAAACCACAATAAATTTTCAACCACAATTATCTTGTTGCGCATAACTTTCAATCGGAGTTAATTGTTTGAGCCACAAACTTTTCCATAGTCTTTTTTCTTTTGGATCCGGGCAAACACACACACAGACAGCCACACACACACAAACACACACACATATTGAAAAGCTATAAACAAAATCAACTTTTACCCAAGGAAAACTTGCAAATTATTTGCGTGCCCGTTAGGGGGCACACATATAAAATGGGCGTAAATTGTGAATCCACCCACATAATATCCCCTTCCACACCCCTCCCCAAATTCATTGCTAACGATGGTAGTTATCTAGCGTGTAATGGCCTATAAATTAGCTCCATTGCTCCTACAGATGGATTATTGATCTGATACGCATTTGCATAACATGCGAAAGGAAACGAACTTACAAATTCTAGTTTATGCCCCATGGATGCTCAATTACAATATATTTTCTATGCACTTTTGGAACACCTTCATTAATTTAATGGACACCTTAACATCTGGTGTAGCTCCTCGATGTTGACATTGATTCATTTGTGATAAATGCGAGTAGAATAATTTAAGAACTCTTTTAGCTAAGACTATTACTCGCACTTAATGGATTAATTTAGAACATTAATTGGACGGCCCTAATGAAACATGATAAAATGAAGAAGTTTGTCTTGAAACCAGAGCTTATATCTTTACTTGATTTTGGAAGTCATTGGAATGGAAGTTTCAAAGGAGTTACTTGAACCACAATTGGGAGCCCAACTAGGCCGAACTGTCAGAAGACTGGAATTAACAAACTAAAGACTAAGAAGCGTTCATTCTAAAGTGCTGTGAATCGTGTAGATCAGATAAATAATCAGACAACTAATGCATATATACATATGTATATTAATCCCACTATCGTATAAGGGTAAGGATAGGTATATTTGTTATTTTTTATATACAGATTTGAAATTCATGTGTTTTAAAATCATATCTATAAGATTAAACTTTTTAATTGGTGTCTCAATTGTAATTCATATAAAAATATCAAATAATTTCCCAGATATTATTTTATAAGTATTAAAGCAGTTCTCATTCCCATAATTTCTAGTAGGAAACACAGAATATCTTCTATGAGAATAATTATAGTTTACAAAGGAAAACAGATATTAAAATTGCAAATCATTTGAAATGTAAACAACCAATTGTTATTAGGCTTAAGTGTGTTACCTTAAGTCGTACAAATACTTAAATATATATGGTATATATACATGTACTTAAGCCCGTCACAGCTTTATATAAAAAGAGAGAAAACTTAAAGAAACATAGCACAGACTTTGAACTAGTTCCGAACCAATAAAAAGTTTACGTGCGCGACACAAGGAAAACTCGAATAATCAAATATAATCAAAAGTCAGAGTTAGCCTATAAAATTACGAGTACTCGTACGCTCGTACGAAACATGCAACAAATATCGTGAAATCCCGAAAGCTATGAATAAAAGATGAGCTATAAAATAAAAGCCCCTTGCTAATTTTCAGATGTTTTCAGAAATGTTTGCGTACATGAGAAAGCTAATTACTGGGTAGTACATGACTCAGAGTGGCAATTAAAGCAACCCACTGCAAGCAACAGAGTAAACAGTGTGACCAGGTGCACAGCAGGGGTATGACGAGTAGCACGACTACTCGCATAGGTATTACCTTTGCCTTGGAACCAGCAATTCTGATTAAAAGGGCAAAACAAAGGTGGGCAAATTAATAATATAATGTGCATATATGTTATATATATATAAATACCTAAATCAGATATGTATATATATCCGATTCATGTAATTTGAATATGCCGCCGTATAGCTTAATAGTTAGTAAAGTAACACACACTGACCTGACCTACTCTCCGGTTGCAAGCAGAGCAGCACGTCGGTGTGGAACGGGAACGGGAACGGGAACAGGCGCCCAGCAGCGGTAACGGCGGTAGAAAAAATATAACAAAATAGAAAACAAAACAACAAAAAAAAATGAGAGAAAAGAAAATAACAACAACAACAAAATTTCGTTATAGAAAAATAACTATACAAGTATTGTGCTACAATATGTTTATATATGGTATGGTAAGTAGTAAGTACGGGTAAGTATGTCTATTGGAACCAAAGTCGACCGCACAGCGCGCACTGTTTGAAGTCGGTTGGGTCCTGCTGTGGGTAGGAACTGGAACTGGAACCGGCCGGAACCGGCGGAACTGAGCGGAGGGTACAACAAGGGCTAAGCACACGCGATGAAGGCGGCGACTTTGCCTGACGGACTGTTGCGTGTTTCGGAGCCAACAACTTTGGCGTGCTTATTCCTGTTGTTTCTGTTGCTCTTGTTGTTGTTGCTGTTATGGCTTCTATATAGGAATATATACATATTAATATACATATTTATATATATATATATGTATAGGTATATAAAAATATATGTATGTATTTTCTATTGTATTATATTTTATGTGGCTTGACAAAGCACAGCCACTTAGACAACTGCTTCAACTTGCTGTTGTTATTGTTGTTTCTTGTTTGTTGTTATTGTTGTTGTTGCTTTTTGTGGTTCTTGTTGTTGTTGTTTATTATTGTTATTTAATGTTTATAGTTGTTCGTCGAACGGGAGCTTCTCCACTTGAGGCGTTAGAAAAGGCATTATTAGCAAGTGGCTCTTAAGGCTTACTCAAATTACCGTACGAGAGCGCAAAGCGCTCTTATTGCTGATCGCCGCTGCTGCTAACAGCGTATGGGCGCAAAGGGGATTAAGAGAGGCAGAAAGAGAGACAGTGTTAGTGCTAAGCTTTACTTAAAACGTGTGGGTGCATAAGATGCAGAGACAAAAAAAGAGAGAGAGAGAGAGTTGGCGCTAAGCTACGCTTTTTCTTTATAGCCTCCTAAAAAGTCATTAGCGATCGCAGTTTTTGCTGTGGGGCTTTACACGACGTGGGTGCTTAATTCGCAGAAAGACAGTGAGAGAGGGCGAGAGAGATATCTTGTGTGTTTCAGAAGATAAATAGTGTACATGTATTGGTGAGCTGCTCACCGAATAAATAGATCAAAGAAAGTGCAACAATTATACGTTTGAATGAATTAAGCTTAAGAGATAGAGAGAGAAAAAAGTTATTTGAAAACTTTGGCAATTGCTGCACCCTGACCTAGAATTATTATTATTCTCTCTTGTTCTCTGCTAGTTCTTCATATTTAGTATAAAGCAATATGATCTCTTTGCAACTGATCTTAGCGTGTTTTTCGAAAGTAATATCTGTATATGAAGTACGTAATTTTTATTAAAACAATTTGCTACTAGACGATCATAACAATGATCTCATAAGGTTATCACGGCTCACTGCGGATTGTTTCAATATTATATTATATATTTGTACATATTATACGAGTAGCTACAATTATTTTAGCACAAAACATTTGCATGCGTCAGCAAAGGTCGCATTTGTTTCAACACTTGTATAAATTTCAAATATTTGTCAAGTACGTGTGCGGGTACTTAGTAGTATTTAGTATTTTGTTGTTTTCGCAAATTGACATCAGTCAATGAAATCAACAACTAATTTCCCCGCTTTAACAACAACAACATCAACAAAATGCAATTTAGAAACAAATAGCTAATTAAGCTTTTGAACTAAGACAAAAAAATTCAATTTAAGAGACGGTGATCAAAACGTAAAGATCGATGCTGATCTGATGAGCGCGTGGTTTTGTATCTGTCCTTGTCTCGCAGGTGCACACACTCAAGAAGTGATAAACTTGGGTATATATTTATCTGCATACATACATGTATATTAAATTAATTAAATCTTCTATATAGAAATATGTAAATATTATAATTAGCTGACACAAAAACCTGTACAGCAATACCAATAATAACAACAACAAGATCAACAATCGCTATTTCCTTCTATTATTTCTGTTGCCATTCACGGCAATTTTTTGATGATTTAATGGCGCACAATTAAAAAAATTTCAAAAAAAAATTTCAAAAATAAAACTAAAATATCAGCAACATTCGCGGGAAAAAATAACAGTCACAAGCACTTTAATTGTTAAATGTTCGTTGTTTTTATTTCTGTTTAAATGCCGCATTGTTTATCTTATATTTTGTTTTCAATGAAAGCCGCTTCAAATAATTACCGCAACTCGCTACGTACGTTAAAATATACGCCAAAAACACGTTTGAGTAAAAACGAGTAAAATCCCGTAAGACACCTGACAGTTTCGATGCTTCGCTTCGAACTGAGGCGCCAGACAGCGTCAGAGTCAAATAGCGGCCTCAAAAACCGGACGCCAACATCATCGGCGTTTATTCGTCGTCGTATTTGTGTTCGTGCTTGTTGTCGTGTTCGTGTTCGTGCTCGTGTGTCGATGTTCGTGTTTGTTGGCTGCGTTTCTCGTGTACTGGAACACGACTGCCGCATTGGCAGGCAGCCTGTCCTAACAGTGTACACCCCTCCCCCTCACTTAATCTCACACTGTGTCTCCTATGAACTGTCGTGCTCTGTCGCTCGGTGACGTTTTCAATGCCAAGCAAGCAGCTGTTCAGCGTACGCTTCTTGTTTTTTCTTTTTTGCTTTTTTTTGGCTTTGTTTTTGTTTTTGGCGGCGGCAGCAGCCGCGGCAACTAACGGTCAGGCGGCTAGTGCTTTGCCCTATCCGAAGGCTATCTATGCTCATACATACCTTAAGAAACGCGCTTCCACAGTACTTCCCTTATCAAGCCTATTCTAAGAATCTACAAATCACAAATCAAAACTCAAATATTTAAGTCGCGTTTTTGACTTCGCACAGTTTCATTGCTTTTCTTATCTCTTGTCATAGAGATGCACTGTAATTATGAGATAAGCTTGTTCCTCTGCTAAGTTACATATGTACATACATACGTAATGTGTACATATGTATGTCTATAACATAAGCCAAGACGTACGGCGCTGATAAGACATACATATTTTAGAGTAGTTAGAGGTTTGCGGAAATATTTTATATATTTGTATATGTATAATATTATATATGTACATATGTATAGGGAAAAGCCACATGTGTGCATGATCAAATCAATCCATTGTAAACCTATTTCCTCAGTAAAATTACATACACACATATATACATAAAAACAAATTTCGTAATGGCTGACAATTTCCCAAAAAATTCGTATAGACTTAACAACTGAAACTTAGATTAAAATAGCCTATATTTATTGTCTAATATATATGCCCAATCCTTCCACAATATCAACTACATACTCCTATGAACAACTAATATGCCCGCCTAACATTTCTATCACCTACATATGTATAACGGGTTCGGTGCTCTTCATTCAAGCAATTCCAATGAAGTGAACCTCCCGGTGCACCACTTGCATTAACAAGTGGTACTGTGTGCCGCATACTCATAAGGACCTGCGACTGTAGTTCAACTCGTACGTATGTGGTTATGCTCAGTTTGGATAAGTTTGGCTGGACTTTGCTCTGAATTAATCGACCGATTCACTCTAAATTCATTGCGAACTCTTGTGATTATCGTCCAATGCTGCAAAGCATATTAAATTTTTACTTCTTTATAGTCTATGTTTGTCATTCGATTTATTCGGTTTATTGACGAGTATAAGAAATTTATTTATTATTTATGTTCTTAACTAGCTTAAATAAATAATAAATCAAGAAAAGTAGTATATCAATATAGAAATATTTCAAAATGTTAAACATGATAGTGAAGATTTAAATTATATTGAATAATCGAAAATACCTTTTTTAATACCAACATATTGTATCTATAATCTCAGGAAGGGTTTAGTAAGTTGTAAGTAAAGCCAGAAAATAAATTAATTTGTAATTCATTTTCAATACTCAGCTTCATATACCATAAATATAATCCAAGACGGCAAAATAATATTAGCATATATTGAAATCTGTCTGTGTGTGAATATGATATAATTTCTCAGCCTTATATATCATAGGTATTATGTATATATAAATAAAATATATATTATATTATTTATTGTATATATCTAACTAACTAAACCTATTATATATATAACGTAACAGCTATGCTAATTGATATAAACTGAAATACATTTTTTTGTTCAGTTCCCTTTCCTTAATCAATTAGAACCATTAATGCTTTTCCGGCTTTACCTCTTTTCTATCGGTTTATTGTTTCTCGTGATCTTTTAATTTGGAGTGCCGAAGAATGATCATCGAATTGACCTATTTTTTTAATATTAAAGGCAAGCTCACAAAATGTATTCTACTATAGCAGATAAAACACTATCATATCATGACCTTTTATAAACAATTTATTTAATATACTTGTTTTTTGTAATAATAATTTAAGCACCATATGTTATAGTACATAGTATAAAAGTCATATTAATTTTATAAATACCCAAAAGGGTATTTCTTTTTCGATATCAAAAAGTAAATAGCATATTTAATTCTGTGTTGAATTTATTTACAATTCAAATGGACGCCCCACTTAAGGCGCTTTACTCGTACTGTCCCAAGTTCCATAATTCTCTATGTACTATCTAAGCCTCTCTTTTTCGCATGTTCCTTCCTTACTCACTCTTTCTCTCTCTTTCTGTCACTGCTTTTCTCACTCTCTGCACATATCTTTCAGAGCTTGTTGCCATAAACAAAATTTTCAAGTTCAACATGTGCCGCATGTTTAATTTTAATCATACACTCACGGGCATTGTTTTTGCTAGTCGTTTGCTGTGGCCTTTATAATACCCTACACACATGGGAATACCCATTGGGGTATCTTCAGTATCAAAATATCATTAACAGTTACAGTATCCGCCTTATCCACGCTCATTATGTATGAGAAAACTGATCGTAGGAACTGTATGATCTACTCGTAGAGATATCAGATTTTGTATATATATTCTTAAATACCACATAGCTTACACTGATAATATATACGAATACGATCTTAAAATAGATCTAAGAGAAAATAAAAAAAAGGAAATTTTAGTTATGTACAATTTGAACATTAATATTCATATCCGTATACTTAATACTCATAGACAAATTCCTATATACATTTATAAAATATTACGAATACTGCTTTCATTGTAGGCATAATAAAAATTAGATGCTTTATGGATTTGGGTTACTCGAGACATGACTTACAGGGTAACTACTAGGCGACTATACTAAATGATAACAATCTAACTTGTGTCAATGTTTTTAGTACAAAGCACATAAATATTGTATTTTTATGAAATTTTCACCCTGCCTACAGAATAATGGTGCCATTTTCATTATAACCGATATTTATATATATATATATATATATATATATATATGTTTGCCTGTACATATATCAAGAGATAACTGTCGCAGTACGAGTAATGTAACGTAGTCCATTTGCGACAAATATGCGGAGACCAAAAATGCTCGGACATTGTATGGTATACAATAGAAAAAATTGTTCGCATATTCATGACCGAATTACCCACATTCAGAGCTACACACACACACACACACAAAAACACACACACACAGATGGTATAGTCGCCATTTGTGGACAGCAGAACAAACAAAACCATTGAAGGCACGCAAATCTCAGCTATGACCAAAATATTTGCCAAAGTTCGTTGAGCGCTTACAAAAATCCCAAAAAAAAAATATAGAAAATTTAACACATAGAGAGAGAAAGAGAGAGAGAGAAAAGAGTGAGACTGTGTGTGTTTGTGTGTAAAAGTTAGAGCTATGCCAAGAAATCAAAGTGGGCCCGGATATATTAGCCAAACCAGCAGCCATACAATCGAGACAGATCGGCAAATGGAGAACGCGAGGGCGCTCAAGCTCGACTCATATTAACGTCATCCTCATTCGCTGTGTCAATGACAAAAACTGCTGTTACCCTACCCCGATGCCAACCCACCCGTACACCACCCAAACACCCATGCAACCATACACCCTACAGGCAGGTCAACCAATTTTAGGCTATTCACATGGCGCTTGAACCAACTATGTCTCTATATATTTGCCATCTCTCATTTCGGGTTGTGGGCCAATAAGCACAAAGACAAGCATCCATAAAGTACACACACATCGAAATGGATATACACATAGATGTTCATGTCGATATCGCCTGGACACTAATATTTGCCAAGCGTAAAGTAATAAAATATTTCTTCGGTCAATAAATGCAATTGAATGTGAAAAGAGGCGGCTAGTCAAAATACAGGAGGACCAAATAAAAAGCCAGTTCGACTAGAAGCTACCCTGCACTTCAGGGTATACACGCACTTGGCACAATATGTAGCAACACTTGTAACGACACACTATATACAATATCGATCTAGGTATAAAGCCAAATTTGTATAATTTTTTTAATATTAACAATTTGTTATAGGGTATTAATATATTCGGATATGCATTGTGCAATATGTAAGGCTTAACGGAATACGGTATGCTGGCTGCAAATTGAAATGAATTAATAATTATATGAAAAATGTATAAGTACCAACATATATCGTATATTTTCTTATGATTTTGAACACAGGAACCTGTTGCCAGGATTTTAAAACTAAATTTTGTTAAAGTTGCATTTAAATTGTGCCTTAAGGTACCATAAAAGAAGCCCCTTTTCTACCCTGTAGGCATTAAGTTGTGCATAGAGAGGAGATATATATATATTTGTATTGTATGTGGAAGAGATATATTCGAATCTAATGAATATCTGATCTTAGAGACTAGTGATAACTAAAGATACCAAATTTGTATATAAAAATATTGGGACTATTTTAAGATTTACACGTTACTTCCAAGTTCCATCAAATTAATATATAAAAATAAATTCTGATTCATCGAATAATACACACCGAAGCTGTTATGTACTATTTTTATCGGAATTGCTCTTTGACCTATTTGATTTTAGTATCCAGCGAACATATTTGATAACTCTCATGCTGGGTATCTCGTCGAGAAGCTTTTTTTTATGTTATTCATGTCTTTATTTTAAATGCACACATTCGGTTCCCATGTCAACGAGCTATAGTCGTAGTAGCACAAAGTAAAAGCATCGCAATGGTTTCATTGTCATTTGTTGACTTTAGAAAGCAATAAAAATGTTATGTCAAAGGATAAATAAGCGCTCGACACAATGCCAAAAAAAAACACAAAAAAAGGATATGGCGCTGTGATGAAAACAGGACTACTAAATTCTATATAGCCATATACAACCTATGTTTGCTCTTACCAAAGAATAAAATATTAATATGCTGGAAACAAGATTTTACGATTTCAGTGCAATTACAGCTTGACGACTGTATCTGACGTTGAAATATTAAATAGAGTAAATTCATAGATAAAAGAGTGCTGCCAGACTTACAAATACTACATTGCATTTTTATTCCGATAATTTATACTTATTGTCATATCTATTCTTTTGTCTATATTGTAGCTTCAACCACATCAGAAGGACTTTATTATTATCATTTTGGTACCCCATTGGCTAATTAACATTCGGTAGGTACAACTCTCGTATTTCACTGGAATCTTATTGGAACCAAATTGGCAGTTAATAAATTCTTCTTTGATAAACTATTATTAATAAGTTTGATTCTTTATTGATTAAACAGTGGTTGGTTTTATATTGGCACTTCATTTGGACCACATTACAACCACTCTGCAATCACATTGCAACCACATTACAACCACACTGCAACCACAGTTTGTTATAATGTTGGTGCATTAATAGCTCATTTGTACCGCATCGCTACTAAGTTGGTACTTATTGTACTTAATTGACCCCATATTCATACCACATTGATTCACTAAAAACACTTCATTGATTATTTTTTTGGGCTTATCATTGGCACTACACTATATTTTGACATAGCAATGACTAATTTTCTTTTTACATTAATTTCTTATTTTTATAGAAAAAATGATTGATTTCATTTAAAACAGTTAGTTAGAATCATTTTTTAAATTTATTTTGTTTTTTTTTAAATAAAACTAAAACTAAGGAAAATGAATAGGTGGCAAGAGTATTTTGACAAAATATTGTTTTACAACTAAATATAACATTATGTTTCATAAATGCGCCAAAATGACACAGCCTTGATGATGTTCCTTTCGCGAAGTCCAAACGCTTAAGTTTATTTTTTGCGGTGATGAAAGGTATGGGCTTTGCTATATATTTTCTTATATCTGCCTCAATTAAACGTCTGCGTATGGTTCTTTCGCTTATGGGATTGGATGTAGTCTTATTCCACTCCACAGCCACAGCTTTTGGTGTTTGGGAGGGTCTCTTTTGAATTGGCGGGCGATCAGACGGTCTGCATCAGCTTTTGTCTTTCGTTTTCTACCTATTCGGCGCACATTGCTTATTTGATTTAATTTTTATATTTATTAATTTGATAATAAATAATTTGACGGGACAAATTATATTCCTTAGCGATATTTATTACGGAAATTCCCAAGTCATATTTTGTCACAATTTCTGTTCTTATCAATGTAGTTAGTTCTGCTATTTTAACCATTTTTCATATTAAAACACGATTTTATCGAGTAAAAAGAAATATTTTTGAAGAACTTCTTTAAAAGCACTTTTATCTCGCCAAGAAACAACGAACACACACCATGTCAAAATAATTATGCCGCTGCAAAAGTCGTTGCCTGCTGGCATTCTTATAAGCAGAAAGAATAGACAAAATATAATAGACAAAATATTCAGCATATTTACAGTTATTAATACACACTTTACTTTGACCATCATTTTCGCTCCGTTGAATACAACGGCAAACAAAAAGTATGTCAAAATAAACATGCCGACTAGTGTAGATGTACATTTGTTATGCGTTGATACTGCATTCTTATTTTTCCTATGTTGGCACCTTAATATCACTACATTGTAGCCAAATTAGTGAAATTGGTATTACTATTGTATATCATTGTTTCAACATTGATGCAACATTGGAACAACAATGGTACATTGATAAAACATTGTTAAGACATTGGTACAACATATATGTATTTATGATACATTGATACAACTTTGGTACAAGATTAAAAACACCATTGAGACAACATTGGTAAAATATTTGTAATACATTGGTACAACCTTCATGTACCATTGATACATTCCGACAACATTGGTACAGTATTGGGATAACATTGGAATATCATTGGTACCTCATTTCTGCAACATTGCTACATTTGGTACAACATTGGTAAATTATTGGTACAGCATTAGTACCTTATTTGTAATAGTTTCTTATAAAAAATTACGTTGGTGCACCATATCTGCCCTATTTGAGACACATTGCTACAACATTGGTGAAAAAACTGGTACAACATTGGTACAATATTTTTAACAAAGTGGTACAAGTTTAGCACACTTTATTCCCCATTAGCCCCCATTTGTGTAACATTGAGCGTGGAATTTGATTAAGAAGTAAATTGAGCACAATTTTTTAGACTTCAAACTCATTAAAATGGGTAATAAGGGGCTAATGATTTCGTGTCTGTCCCTCGGGATAAACGCATGAATTTCGGTCTTATAGATTGACCGAAAAACACCAAATTTGGTGTGTAGGCTCGTTACTGGACATAGATCAAGTTTATTTTTCCCTCGCAACCCTGCAAATATACAATAACGTTTTATAAGCGCAATTCTCAATCGATTTTTGAAAGATCTATTTATTAGATCACCTTTTTATTCAGATCAGATAATAAACATAGAAAATGTTCAATAATCATTCTTCCATTTTGAAGAGCGATGACGGTATGTATGCATGTGTGTATGTATGCACTTGGGTTTTCTTTTTGTATGTAGTAGCATGCTTACTTTGTTTCTATTGGCAAACGTGCGTAGGTATAAAAAGCTCTGTCTATGTGGAATTTTGGTGGTAGTGATTTATGTAACAGCAACAATAATGATTCTAGGCACTTTTTGGTCAAAGCGGAGTCTTAGTGATAAGGTGAACTCTTGGAATAAAACAAGTAAGAATGCTACAGTCGAGGGTTCTCGACTACGAAAAACCCTGATGCGGGAGAAAATTCCTAAATTTGACATAAAATATATCTGCATCTAATAAACAAGAACCTACATACCGAACTTGGGGGCTCTAACTCTACTAGTCTCTGAGATCCAAGCGTTCATCCGGACGGACAGAGGGACATAGCTGTATACTTTATAGAGTCAGTGATTATTCCTTCTGCCTGTTATATGCTTTTGGACAAATTAATCAGCCCCTTATTTTTTATGGGTAAAGAGTCTAAAAAGAACTGCTTTATTATCATGGAATTGATTGATAATTGATAATCAATGCGAAGGGTTTGAAAATGATCTCTTCAGACAATAGGCTAAGGGAGTATAGATGAACTTATGTAATTATATGATAACAAAGCAACATGTTTGTTTAAAATGGAGCAAAGCTGTCATCATGAGCGTTAAACACTATATAAATAAGTTTCTGTTATTAACATGGAAACTGCACAAGACGCAGATGAATCGTCCATTCGAGCTTATTTGGATACTCCTCTCCCCAACTCTGTTGTGCTTCATTGCGGTATTTATGCGCATGCGTGTAGATGTTTCGCCGAGCTACAATAGCTACTATGATGCCATTGATCTGGATCAAAGTTGGAGCGAGCTGATCGATACACTAAAGGAACGCGAGAAGCTGGCGAAAAGTGCTAACAAAACAAATAACGTGTTTATACCACAACTTGTCATTGCCTGGGCACCGAATGACAGTAATCTATTCGCAAAGATCATGGAGTTAAGCAATGGGGATCTAAGATCGATGGAGATTCGCAGCTTTTTAAATTGCGGCATAATGGAACAAGCCATGCAAGAGGAGTTCCTTTTTGCCGGCATTTGCTTTGATCAGGGACATTTTGAGAAGAATTATACATTTGAGGGGAATCATTTGGGGAAGGAAGAGTTGCTATTACCGCACTTTAACTATAGCATTGTATACCCGAGTGAGCTGCGCATATTTGTTTCCTCATTCATTGGGGATAGCTGGAAGACAATCTACCAGGATGATCCAAAGACCAGTATAGTACGTCGTCTCAATGATCCCGATAAGGATGGTCATGTGTGCTACGTCCGCGAAGGCTTTATTAAGATCCAAAAGGCCATATCTGAGGCCTTTCTTGCAGTGGTCAGCAAGGGAACAATACCCAAAATTGTAGTTCGACGATTTCCTGTTACCAGTCGCACACAGGATCCGCTTTTGAACTATATTAATCGTGGTCTTCCACTGCTAATTATCATTGGATTCTTATTTCCCTCGCAGATATTGGTCTGGGTACGTATCAAAATAAATAAAAAAAATAAACAGAATTATCATTAATATACTGTACAATGTACAGCAAATCGTGGAAGAAAAACAACGGAATATGCGCCTTTTTCTTATCAATATGAATATTGGTAACATTATACACTTCTTATCCTGGTACTTAAAGGGACTACTCTATATGCTCTTTAGCTCAATCATTCTTATGATTGTTGTCAAGGTACGTACTCCCAACAAAGCATGTAAATTTATTCCCTTAACTTTGATAATAAATAACAATGATAAATTATAAATTATCAATAAACAACAATGATAAATTATATTAATAATAATTGCAGGTGCGTTGGAGAGAGTCTTACGGTTTGCTCACTCGCACCCCGTGGTACATTGTATTCATGGTCCTGAGCTCATATAATCTGGCAGCGACAAGCTTTTGCCTGATGGTCGCATCGTTTTTCAGGAACAGCGGCTTGGCTTTGAGGGTCCTGACAGTCCTCTGGCTGTTAACGTATATGCCATTCTTTGTGCTATGGAATAACCGAGAGAAGGCTGTAGTCGTAATACGTTATATATCCTGTGCGTTGCCCAACACTGTTTTGGCTTTGATCTGTGAAGGTCTGGTCGAACGTGAAGTCATTTTTAACAAAGAATGGGCGGATGACGGCTATGGGCTCAACTATGCTGCCGATCGGATCAATGTTAAATCGGGCATTATTATATTTTTATTAACAGCTTTAGTCTTTTGCGCCATTGGAGTGTATATGGATGTGTGGAATACAGGTGAAACGGGTGGAAGACGTCGCAAAGCTTCGGCCACAACTCAGCACAGTGGTGACTTCACTTTTCAGGAGCGCGACGATAGCTTTATGCCGCCAGGATCATCACAGCCACCTGGTGTCAAAGCTACGAAAATCTATGAGGTGGAGCCCTCACATCGCCGCTTCAAGATAAAGATCAAGAAGCTATTCAAAAGGTATTCTGCCAAAGGTCGCGGCGCCCTTAACTCCTTCACCTGGAATGTCTATGAGAACGAAGTTACTGTGCTCATGGGCCATAATGGATGTGGAAAGTCCACCTTGCTGAAGATAATCGCCGGCCTTCTCGATCCCACACATGGTTTGGTCATGGTAGCCGATTACAATATACAAACCGAGCGCCACTATGCATCCAAACAGCTTGGTCTCGCCCTGAGCAACGATTTGCTTCTACCAGACTTTACTGTCGCTGATCAAATAAGGTTCATTTGTCTTGTAAAGGGCTTAAGATGGTCCCTTGCCTCAGAAGAAATTGACACTTACACGGATTTGCTGCAGTTGTCTGATATAAAGCACCGCAAAGTTAAAACCCTAACCTCAAAAGAGCGTAGTCTGCTTACAATTTGCTGTGCCTTCGCCGGTGGTAGTTCCATCATTCTAATCGATGATCTACATTCAGACCTCGACCTGCACGCACAGTCGCTTATCTCCACTCTTATCAATGAGGAGAAATTTAGACGCACCATCATCTTGGTATCGAACTCCACATCCCTGGCAAATCACTTGGCCGATCGGTTGGCCATCATGTCTCATGGTGAGCTCAAGTGCACCGGGACCAAACCTTTTCTACGTAACATGTACGGTCATGGGTATCGTTTGGTAAATATCCCATTTAAATATAGGACTACTCTTCTAATTCCATCGTAAGAAAACATCCCACTGATTTGATTTGCTATGACTTATTCCATCCTATGAACACCTACATTGTACCATCCTATGAGACCATCCTTGAAACATCCCCGACAAACATTGCTCTTTCATAGGATGGAATATAGGATATTATTCCACTCCACATCCAACAAAACTAAAATGAACATTTTATTTATTCTACCCTTCTTTCCATCTTACGAACATATGAAACATCCATCCTATTCTTGAAACATCCGATGTATTCCACTGTTGATCCCATCCTATGAACTTCTTATTCATTTCTTTATATGAACATCGCACTTAAACCATCCTCTGAACATTCCATGTAGACGTGTGTCAAGGGTAAAAACTTTGATTTTGAAAATCTGAAGGTTTTATTAAGCACTTATGTGCCCAATCTGACATTGGAAAGTGACATCGCCTATAAGATAACATATGTGCTAGAGAACAAGTATGAGGATAAGTTCCCCAATCTATTTGACGATTTGGAAGCGCAAATGGATAGTCTGGACATAATTAGCTTTCGATTACGTGACACCTCATTAGATGAGATCTTCTTGAGATTCGGTTCCGAGGAGGGTGATCTCAACACGGATCCAGCTTTATTGGTTGAGGACTTTAAAGTGGTAGCCGAGGATAATTTGAACAATAGAAAAGCAAGTGGACGCAAACTAAAATGGATGCACTTCGAGGCCCTGCTCTATATGCGTTGGTTGCTAAATAAGCGTCAGCTACCCATAAAGATAGTAAATGTGATAGCTCTGATGGTGGCTACCGCTTGTGCCTTCGCTGCCGTACTGCTCTATGGAAAGAACTATCAGCTATTACCGATTACGTTTAACCTAACCCAGTTGCATCATATAGATGCCTTCGTAGAAACTATGTCTGAGAAACTGGATGTAATTGAGATGCAAGAGTTCTTTACAGAGCTCCTCTTTTGGCACGATGCTCATGTGCAAATAGTTGAAACCGAAGAAGTGACTGACTTTTATTTGCTGGAACAGAATGATTTCAATAAGATCGTAAATTTTCGTTATATGTTTGGTGCGTCCTTTGGGGCGGATCTTATAACAATGTGGTTTAACAATATACCGCTTCATGTGGCACCCTATGGCGTTAACCTGGTACACAATGTGGTCGCAAGGTAAGTCAAGGGATGCGAGCAAAGAGCGAGAGATTATATTATTGACTTGCCTTCGCAGACGCTTCTTCGACGACGAAGCCTCCATTGACGTGACCATACAGCCGCTACCATTTCAGGCCAAGGTCAACACGTTTCCGCAGTCGCCTCTTAGCCTGGGCACCCTCGTGGCAATTAACTTTTCCTTTATCTTTAGCAATATGTGGCCTGCGCTAGCTAACAGTTATGTCAACGATCGTTCCTATAAGAAGCAACAGTTCCTGGCAGGTGTACGGCTAAGTACCTTCTTTTTTGCCACAGCCCTCTTCGACTTTTTACGGGTCGTATTCATTAGCATCTGGCTAATATTAATGATCGCAATTTATCTCAGTCCCCGACATGATTTCAAACTCTACTGTGCGTACTCAACTACGAGCAGGTTCAACAACTTCTATCGACTTCTCTAATTTCAGTGTGGATCTTCATTACGCTGGTTATGACAGGGTGTGCCATGATTTCACTATCCTATTTATTCTCCACGATATTCAAGGAGCCAAATCAAGCATTTATCGTGATTTGTTTGACGAATTCCGTGGGTATTATTATATTCACACTTACTGTCGGAGACAAGCTGGAAGATATGAACGATTGGTTCCAGATCTTTACACAATTTACCTTTGGTGAGGTGATATACAAGCTATTTCATCTATACGAATATGAATGGCTTTGCCAGGATTCCGATATTTCGTTCATATCAACGGAAATTGAAAAATGTAAAAGTGTTCCAAACTGTTGCAGTTACGTATCGTTCCTAACTGATGATACTTCAAATGACTAAGGGAAACTTATTCATCACGTTAAACCTACAATATTCTTCCTTTTAAGTAAGAGTATTTATTGAGAGCAGATACATAATATGATATTATATCAACCTCTATAAAGACCATTGGGGTTATTTATGTCTCTTTGTGAACCAAGATAAAAAGTATAACAAAATGTTAAAACACTTTTCAAATATTATTTTCAATGACAATTCAATAACAATCCTTTTCTCTTCTCATGCTTCTCACTCAATCATCACAATTCACATACGTTTTATTCAGGGCAGAAGCAAAGATTTTATATTTTTGTTCATATCCTTTTGTACCCTCTTGGAGGATACTCTATCAATTCCTTTCATCCCATGACAGAGAATAATATCATTGAAGAGCAGCAGCTTAAGATTCCTAAAACACCTAGAGATAAGGACATTTAAAATCTCTTATCTAGGATCTTAATGTTCAACAAAATATTTTCAAAGTCAACTAAAATCCTTATGTCTATTCCACAGCCAGTCTAAATTACTGGGAAGGCAAGTATGGAGCGCTTTTTGATGTTTGTATGTTATCCTTGGCGATATTGATACCTTTGGCACTGTTTATAATCGAAGAGAACTTTACGATTATGATGTGTGGCTGTTTGCGTCGTAGGATACCAAAGAAATGTCAGAAAAAAAAGAAGAAGGATCATAAAAAACTGCACGTGAGTCTCAGTGACGTCTTGGTCGATGAATCTGTCATTGCTGAGCGTCGTCGCGTCAATGAATTGACCGATAAGGATCGGGAGGAATTGCCACTCGTATGCGAAGATCTGGGAAAGAAATTTAAAAAGAATCATGTGCTAATACGTATTGATCTTTGCATATCCAGGTAAGCAGTAGAGGATTGGATAAGTATAGATGTTAATGCCTGATCCTTATCTCTGCAGAGCCGAGTGCATTAGCCTTATGGGTTACAACAATACGGGAAAAACGACATTTATAAAGCTCTTAATAGGTGAAATGCGTCCGTCCCATGGACGCATCTGGATAGGGGGATTCAGCATGGAACATCAGCGTGACAAGTGTTATCCTCTAATGGGCTATTGCGCCCAACTTCCGCAGCTTCCAAGTGAATATACGCCACGAGAGCTGCTGCTAAGTCATGCTAAAATTAAGGGCTTTTCCAATCGCTTTTCCATACAGATCTGTGATGGATTGGCGCATCTATTGGGTTTCCACAGTTGCTACAAGCAGTTATTGGGCCTCTGCACAACCGGACAGCTACGACGTATTTCATTTGCCATGGCCGTTCTAGGAGAACCCATGCTAATCTTTGTAGATGGCCCACCCGGTGGTATTGACCCCAATGGCAAGCAGACCCTCTACTGCCTCACCGCCTATTTGCAGCAAAAGGGCTGCAGCTTTCTCTATACAAACCTATCCGGCTTGGATTGCGAACGGCTGTGCGAACGTAACCCGGTCCTCTACGATGGCCAGCTCTGGACCATGGGTACCCAGCAGCAGCGTTATCGTCGTGGCTACCTATTGGAGGCGCGGTTCAAGCACAAAGCGAATGTGGACATCAGTACGGGTAGAAGCACCTGGGATCGCATAAATCAGTTCCCGGTCTCGCCACACAACAAGTTCATCCTTTTTATACAGGTCAAGTTTCCCGAAGCGCAGGAGCAGTAAGTGCTATCTTTATATATAGAGACATATTTATATATCGAATCGAATCTTTGCAGGAATCAATACGATGATTCCATGTCTTTCTTTATACCAGGCGATGCCACAAGTTTCTCTGAAATATTTTTGATAGTACGCAAGGATGCCTTCGAATTGAACATTGAGGATTTTTATATAACCCGCAATATTGTAGCGGGCATACATTTGGATCTATTCGATCGTTCAGTTCAAAAAGCCAAGGAACGTCAGAGTGTGACATCGAAAAAATAACCTTTAAACTCATACTCGTATTTAAACTAGTTAGGCATCAATATTTATGGGTTTATTTATTTTTACAACATAATATATATGAACATTTTATAGATAATATAATGGAATAGAATAGAATAGAATACGTTATCATAGAGAGGAATAGAGATCTCAAACAAAAGTACAACCAATACGATAGGAGAGCTTCAGTGTCAGTTATTATAGAAGCTTAATGCTAGCTAGAAAAGGGTTAAAAGGGATTAAATTTATAGCATAAACAAAGAACATAAGAGGAACAAATAAAAACAAGGAAAAACTAAGATGAATTTTAAATCTCAAGCTTGGTGGGGAAAGATTTACTTATCGGCCCGGCTAGTTGAGCTCTTACTAACAGCTGGACTGAATGAAGATCTCATGACAGGAAAACGATGATAAGAGGGTACGAATAAAAAGAAAGGAGACATAGTAAAATATATATATATAGATATATAATATATAAATATAATATTATAGAAGAAATTATCTTCGGAATAATTTTCAGTCCTGCAAGTCGTGCCGCTTATCACAGCTAAGCTCAGAAATATGAAGAAGGTTATAGAATAGTACAAAATGATTAATTGAAGGGAGAGAGATATTAGAAGAAATAGGATGAACAAGAGAATTATATTGTGTGCATATTAATTATAATTATTTATAACTACCTGTACAAAGAGGCAGATAGTATCCAATACGTTTAAGAAGGACTGAGATATATAGACAACTTAAAAGAGAGAAAAAACTGTGTCACCATTAATTCTATGCAAAAAAACCTAAACTTATTCTACGGCAGGGTAATAAATGAATATTTTAAAGTAAGAGGCTGCCAGAATACGGTGCCTTACAAATATTAGGATTCGAAATACTTTGCCCACAAAGTATAAATACAAGCAATTTTTAGCTAAGCAATAAATAATATTGCAATTACAGATAATAATAAAAATTAACCTAATAAATATAGTGAAAGCAAACGTTGAGAGCTAACGGCATCGGCATCATAGATAAGGCAAAATTTTATTTTATTTTGTATTTCTATTCTATTCTATTCTTTTATAAAATAACCTAATAATATTATCTATTATCCGTATTTTTCCGTTAAACAACCCTAACGGCACTTTACGTCCTTGACAGTGCTGTTGAGGTTTTTTCAAGCCCATGTTTCATATTTGCCAGCTTTTGTCAATGAGCGCTACGACAGTTTTGTTTTTAGTTCATTGCTGTTAGTACCTAACAGAAATGGAATCCTACATAAAATATCGATAGCTTTTAGATTTTATCGTTTAAATTAAGAGTCGACCAAAAGCTGGCTGATTTACACGCTGTAAATTATCGAAAAGATGACGTAAGCAACAAATTTTGTGCAAAGAAATAATAGGAAACGCTTTTAATAAATATATTTATATTCACAAAAAACATCTGGACTGCCGATGACGTGAATATCTTATGTTATTCTAATATATTAATTATTTTATTTTGATCTTTAATTAAACTATACTATTCCATTTCAGTAAAAAATATACAACTGATATTACAGCCGAACTGCTCAGGCGGAGAATAGTAGAGACCAGATATAATCATATCAGAAACAGAAACTGATAAACTAGCGCCATGTGAGATACTTATTAGGGTGGAGTCTCGTAGGACGACTTATTCAATTGGAATTGGCAGACAGTTATAAATTGCAAGGTTTTGCCTTGGAAATAGTACCCTGGTTTAGATTGAGTTGTTTCCAAATTCAAATGCCATACTCGTACCATCAGGAGTAACTAGCCGCAGTTGCTGATGAGCCAGCTCAGGTTTCTCAGCTTAGGAAGGCATCGTTCCAATAGTGGGTCTTCTGTAAACTACCCTTCAAAATATGAGTAAATCGCAGCATTATGACTTGGCCATTGTTTTGCCGCGAACATGAAAGGTTGCTTACACAGGTCAACAGCAGGACGAATCACTTAACAAGAAAGATATTACTGTCCGGAAAGTTTGTCTGTACTTATCCCCAAATAAGTCTTCTACTGCATAAAGTCGTAGTAGAGTTTCTCTTTATAAACGCGTCGATTAGAGACTACAAAAGTTATAGACAAGTGCTCGGAGGAATAATGAAAAAGCGATGTAAACAACTTATAAGCAAAATCGCAATTTTATACGTATATATAAATTATAAATGTATAATAAACACAGAAGAAACTCAAGGAACAAGGTATGGTATTGCAGAGCAGGGGTCGTCAGCAACAGCGTGCCAACAGCTTTCCCCCTAAGCATAAGCAGAGTATGTTAATGTGCGGGTGTGTGTGTGTGTGGATATTGAGTTGAACAGATTGTTGCTAATTTGTTTATTTATTTAATTTTGTTCATAGGTACTTCGGCTATCGTCAGGTGCTCTTCGGGGATTTACATGTATATATCATAGATAATATAATACTTATTATTTACAGTTCTGAGTATATACAAATTTTTTTCGTTAAATGGCCATTAGTTGGTTTATTACCATAGTGCGGCTTTTTGAATAATTATAATCTTTAGTTTAAAGGTGGGATTTTAACATTTTATATTATTTTTTTTTCTTCCTTTATTTATTTCATTATTTAAATTTTATCTTATACCGATCTATAGCATTTTAGGGAACTGGGGATGGATAGCTAATTGCCTGAGGAAGGCTGCGACTCTATGGTTGGTGTCTTGGGGCTGGAATAAAATAGGTTGTTACCATTTCCTTTTGACTGAGGTTGTAGGGACTGGTGTTGGTGTACCTATTGGGGAATGTGAATCTATTGCCATGGTGTAATTTACAAGGAATTATATTTGAGTTTTTGCTTTTGGAGTTTGCTTCAGTGGACCTATCATTGGAACTTTGATGTAGCTTCTGGTTTTTTATTTTCAATTGTAGGTATTGGTGCTTCTGTACCTATTGGTGAATGTGTATCTAATGCCTTGGTGTAATCTATAAGGAATTACATTGGAGTATAGTATGTGCTTTTGGAGTTTGATTAAGTGGAACTATCTATGGAAATATGATTAAGTTTATGATTATTTATTTTCAATTGAGGCTTGTAGGGATTGATGCTTCTGTACCTATTGGTGAATGTGTATCTAATGTAATCTATAAGGAATTATATTGGAGTCTGTGCTTTTGGAGTTTGATTAAGTGGAACTATCAATGGAACTATGATTAAGTTTATGATTATTTATTTTCAATTTAGGCTTGTAGGGATTGATATTTCTGTACCCATTGGTGACTGTGTATATATTGCCATGGCCAAATCTATTAAGGTTTATATTGGAGTATGCTTATGTGGAACTATCAATGGAACTATGATTAAGCTTATGATTATTTATTTCCAATTGTAGGTATTGGTGTTTCTGTACCTATTGGTTAATGTGTATCTAATGTCTTGGCGTAATCTATAAGGAATTATATTGGAGTCTGTGCTTTTGGAGTTTGATTAAGTGGAACTATCTATGGAAATATGATTAAGTTTATGATTATTTATTTTTAATTGAGGCTTGTAGGGATTGGTGTTTCTGTACCAATTGGTGATTATGTATTTGTTGCTATGGCTTAATGTTTTAAAGTGTATTTTGGACTATGTTTATTTTGGAATTTCTTTAGGTGGAACTACGATTATTTATTTTCAATTAAGGCTTGTAGGGATTGGTGTTTCTGTACCCATTGGTGATTTTGCATCTATTTCCATGGCGTAATCTAATGAGGTTTATGTTGGATATAGCTTATGTAGAACTATCAATTGAACTACGATTATTTATTTTCAATTGGGGTTTGAAGGCTGGTGTTTCTGTACCCATTGGTGATTATGTATTTGTTGCTATGGCTTAATCTATTTAAGTATACTTTGGACTATGTTTATTTGAAACTATCTTTAGGTGACACTATCAAGGGAACTATGATTAAGTTTATAAATATTTATTTTTAATTGAGGCTTGTAGGGATTGGTGTTTGTGTATCTATTGCCGTGGCGTAATTTATTTAGCTTTTTGGGCTTTTGTGTTAAAGTTTGTTTAAGTGGAACTGTTGTAAGTTGTAGTCCATATGGTGTTTTATTGTACTACTATAATTCACGCTTGTCTTTTTTAGCATTTTTAGCATAGTTATTTTAAATGTATCTTTAGATGTCTGTGCGATTGTGGTTTGTGTTTGATACTCATTTCTATATTCATTGCCTTATTCAATGAATTTAGTCAGAGGACATCAATTTTTGGGTTATGTTTTCCATAAGTTTTTACAAATTTTTCTTAAGTGTAGAATTTTGTGCTAATGTGTAATAATTTCTGTTATTAATAGGTTTTTACTATTTGTCGTTCGATTGTTACGGCATAGACATATATTATAGTTGTTTGAATAGGAATATAATGAAAATGTATAATTCTTATTATTTTTATGGTCCTTGATATTATATTTCTGATAAAGATTTTATTACATTGATATATCGATTGATTCTATTTTTTATAAAACGTGAACATTTTTTTGTTTCGATGTGATATTGTAAAGATATAATCAGAGTCAAGTATATATTATTATATAAACAGCATATTTAATTCAATTTGAAGTTTGTATTTATTTTTTTGTTTTAAATCCTTCTGTATGCTTCTTAGTTTTATTACCTCGTTCATCTCCGAAACTTTTTTTAGTTTTTTACCTTTTTCGTCAGGAATTTGGTATCCGTTCTATTTACGTTTTCTTAACTTTCTTCACTTAACATTTTCTTCGTTTTTAGGACATTAAGTTGCCTTTATCTTATATTTTTTATCTTTTATAGTTATTCTATTCTCTCTCTGCCTGTCTCTAATTTTCAGGTCACATTTTATATTATGTACCACATTGTTCTTCAGTTTACACTAACATTATACATTTAACATTTAATGATTTAAAATTTATTTTAAAAAAAAGTCCCATCAAGTTTATCAACTTTTATTCTATATAGTATTCATATTCGTCTTGATTACTTTATATTTTTTGTTTTGTTTTTCAATTCTTCAGCTTTTTATTAATTAATAATCTTATGTCCTCAATAAGCAATGCTTCATTCTCCTGTACTTGTTCCTCTCACTCTCTATGTCTGTCTCTTTCTTTTTCATTTTCAGGTAATATACTCTCTACTTTTAGAAGTTTTATACACTTAGATTTAAATCTTTGCAAAATGCGTGTTATATGTGTGTGCCTGTGTGTTTATCTATGTTGTACATATGTTTAGTTAAGTAAAAGTTTCTTATATTGTTTATATATATTTTATATTGTTTTTTGAACATATTAGACACCAATATTAGGGTTTAACATGTGACTTAATGCTTACAATAAGTTGTACCTTTGGTTAAATTGTTCACGTTTTTATTTTATTTGATGTAAATATAAGTTTACCTTTTGGTTTCTTTTTCTTCTTTTGTATATATATAATAGTTCTTTTTTTTGTATACAATGAAAACTGCTCCCAAAATATTTATGAATATACACAGATACATACATACACGTATAATAAATAGGTATAAGTATACATATATATAGTTACGTTTGCACTGATGCACATTTATTTTATTAAATATATTTAATTTTACATAGATATTATTGTAATAGTTACGACATTTAGTTGGATAACGATTATGGCAAGTGCAAACATAGATTAGCGATAAAAATAAAAAATTTATTATAAATACATTAAGAGCTTATACAAATCTGTTCTCTGTATAAATTTTAGGGACCATATTTTCAGAGATGTGCCTAAAATAACAAAGCGCTTTTTTTTCTTCGCTTTACATATGAAAATTGTATAATACTTAAATGTTACAAATAATTTCACTATCACATCACAAGACATTGAGGCAAAGCCAGTTTGTGAATTCAATTTACCGGTTTGCTTTCTTATTATACCTAAATACATAAATATTTTTATATAATTTTATATGTATATATATATATAAATACATATATATAGACTTGTATAGTTATCATCCGCTTTGACATATTTGTTCTGCACATCGTTCACATCGATCACTTCGTTAAAAGTTATATATATTCTATATAGCAACCTGTTTAAAAATGTTTTTGTGCACCGCTTAAGTTGTATATATGGTGGTTATAGTGGTGGTGGTTCATATTTAGGTAGTTGTTCAGGTATCAATTATCCTATGTATACATTTATATACGCATATAAATATATATATATATGTACATATATATATATATATAGCTATATACTTATATATATATATATATATATATGTATGTGGTCAGGATAGCCTCAGTATTAGCTTATTAACAGCATCCGCACACTTTGTTACCCGAGGAGCTGTTTACAAACAGGACAAAATATTATAATACAAATTAGGTTTAAAGAGATAAATTTAGGTTAAAGCTTTAGATTAGTAACAAGCAATACAATCGCAACTGAACACTACTAGACTACAAAATACAAATCAGAATGTTAATAGTACTACTTCTATGGCTGGTTAGCAATGGTCAGTTATGTAAGCCAATAGCGCAGATAATACTATGTACATGTATATATAGATATATCTCATATAAAA
Source organism: Hirtodrosophila trivittata (assembly GCA_035045065.1). Lineage (NCBI taxonomy): Eukaryota > Metazoa > Arthropoda > Insecta > Diptera > Drosophilidae > Hirtodrosophila > Hirtodrosophila trivittata. The sequence continues at coordinate 3,729,290 of JAWNNK010001024.1, forward strand.
TACTGACTACAAATAAGTTTGAATAAAACTTAAAAACATATAAAGAAAAGAAAAAAATTCATGCGTGCGCGTGTGCGGATTTGAATGTGTGAGTGCTCGTGTGTGGACGTGGCCATGTACTTCCTGTGTATGCATGTTGTTTCGACCATAAGCGTGTTAGCAACTGCTCTACATATGCGAGATATATATAGATATATATAGTGTGGGTCTGGCTCACTTCATGGTGCGTGCATCCTCACGCTGGTGCTTGGCAAACTCTAGGAAAATTTCCTCCAATGTAGTCTGACTTATAGAGTAATCCTCCACGTTAAGTTGTTCACGGTTTCGCTCCATCAGGCCAAACATCTTTGACCATTTAATGCCCATCAATGGAATGTAAAAGGTCAACATACCCTGATATTCTTCCCTAAAAGTTGATAGTTAAATTAGTATTAAAGTTTTCTTGCACAATTAACATCTTTGAAAGATCCTTACTGTAAAATAGCTTGGGGGAATTTTTCGTGGACAAACTGCTTGACTCTTTCGATGTTCTCCTCTACCACCTCTGTTGAAACCGCCTGCTCATCCGTAGGCCTCTTATAGCTGCTCACGCTGCAATTAATTAAATCAATAAGATTCTTCATCAATTCTTAAATATTTTGAGAGGAGCTACCTTTGCGCTGGACGCAAGTCATTGGTGGAGCCAGAGTATGCAATTGGTGTGCTCGCGACTTCTTCATTTGTCTGGGCACTTTGGCTAAAAAATAAAACATCATAAGAAACAACTAGGTTGGGAAATGATGGCTCAAAGGGTAATCTTCTTTACCTATTTGCCAGCTTGACATCCTCATAACTGTGGCTCATATAAGCAATTGGTGTGGGGGGCATTGAATCCTCTGACTCTGCAATCCGGAATGCGGTGGTGCTGCTGCTGGCTGGGAATTTACGTATCTCCTTAGAACGTCGCACTTTAATCTTTAGTACTAGTCCCTTGGAGAACTTGTTCTTCAAATGCTGCGTTGACCCAATGCACTTAAACTCGCCATTCACCATGACGGCTAGTCGGGTGCACAGCGCCTCGCACTCTTCCATGCTGTGCGAGGTTAGCACAATGGCTTTGCCTGAGTCGCGTATGCGACACACAATGTTCCAAAGTTGACGTCGGGCAGCTGGATCCATGCCGGTTGTGGGCTCATCCAAGTAGATAACTGATGGAGTGCCAATCACTGCGATGGCTGTACTCAATTTGCGCTTATTGCCGCCACTGTAGGCATGCGTCTGCTTATCAATATGCTTCATGAAACCAAATGATTTAGCAAGATCCTCTGACAGTTGCTTGATACGGTTTGCTTGCACGCCGCGCAGTAGACAGAAGATCTTTAGTACTTCACGTCCGGTGAGATCGTCAAGTAACGCATCGAATTGCGGACAATATCCAATCTTCTTGTAAATCTTATTTGTGTCCGATTCCATATTGAGACCCGAAACATAGGCGCTACCCGCGCTTATGTGCTCATCGCCGGTCATCATCTTAAAGGTGGTTGTCTTGCCAGCACCATTAACACCCAATAGACCAAAGCATTGAGACCTGTGTTTGATTGACTCAAGAATAGTAGACATTCCAGCGAATATGCAAATTGATTAGTTATCTTACTCTTCCACGCAAAGGGACACCTGATTGACGGCCAAGAACTTTCCATAATACTTTGTCACGCGGTCCAAAACCAGGTTCTTGGTTTTTAGTTCATCGGAGGTCATATTCAAAATGCGCTGACGCTCATTCTCCACATCATCATCAAAATGGCCATCCTCTGGTGCCTTCGGTGGTTTGCTGCAAATTTTTAAGCAATCTTCATAAGTTAGAAGTCCAATTCCTAATACTACGATGGATACTTACACTGTACGCTGACGGATCTTATAGATTAGCTCATTGACAAAACCATATTCGCGTAATATAATAATGAGGAAAAAGACGATGGCTGTGACACCCATGTAAACTGTTTCGGGTAATACACCAGGTTCTTCCCATGCAAAATATGGCTTCAAATCTATTAACAAGCCAAACAGACAGAGAGAGAGAAAAGAGGAGGGAGAAATAAGTTTAGATGATTCTTGAAGGATCTTTATGTCCACTTACTGCAACATTTCGGTATCAGCTCGCAAAGTAATATCGGCGGTAGGGAGCTGACCTTTTCGCAAGCAGCTTTTGTTGCCATATTGATGTATAGCTTATTGATGCCCATGGCAAGAGAGAAATGGGGAAAGACGCGGAATATCCAGCCAAGCGTTTCCGCAACTTCGTTTGTGTCAAAGATCTCAAAGGACATGACAAGAATCACAATGAACAGGGCCATACCCGCAAATATATTAAATATGGATACCCGCGCAAAGCCAGTCGCTGGCTCTTTAAACCAACATGATACAAGGTAGGTGAAGGGCAGAACGGAGCAGCCAAATATTAAGAGTATGATAAAATAGCGAGTAAGCTCAGGGACGGTTCGGAAGCACTGCTCCTGAAAGCAGGCAATGGTCAAAATGATAATTAACGCCGTTACTGTGTAAGTGGCCATATCCCAGAGGAGCTGTGTTAGCCAAAATGTCCACACCTTAACGCCGCTAACAAACTGAAGCAGCTTGGCACGAGACTCGCGCTCCTTAATCAAGAACAGGATATACATGGCACTAACGAAGCACATGCAGAAGCATATGTTTGTTGCCATCTGTGTGCCCAGATTGTTACCAGTATTTAGCTGCGTTAGCAATGTTTGTGGCGTGTAGGGCAATGGCGCATTGGACACACTTATATACGCATCCTCTCCAATCAGTTGGCGTGCAATCGCATTGTGCACCAGGTTGACTGTCAGCGGTGCCGTATGGAGCGGCTGATTATTTAGCCATGCAATTATCTTTTCATTACCGATGGTAGCTGCGGCCACATATCGAGAGTTAATCCGAACCTGGATGGACTCTCCCAACTCCAATATGTATTCGGTGAAGTTTTTATCTCCCGTACTCTCAAATGTATATTTGGAACCAAATGACTTCGCCAGCTGCTCATACTGATCAGCAATGCCAGAGATCATTGACCCAGTAGTCATATCAGAAGAGCGTTCCATTACAGTAACCGCAGTGGGATATTGGGTCAGGCTCATGGTAATCGCCGGTAGCTGACGGGATGTTCCTCGGGCGCGTGTTATCAAAACGGTGACGATCACAAAGAATATGGGCATTATGTTTTGTATAAATACGAGCAACTTGTTCCGCCAGGTATACAGTATCTTCTTTAGCAACATGGCACGCCATTGATTCAAGTACAGTCGCAGGCCTAGCAGCAAACGATGCTGTTCCGTAAAGACGTTATCCGCTGTAAACAGTTAGTTGAGCTTATCACAATATGCTTCAAGAGCCAGAGATTTAGGTCAAACACTGCTTACACTGCATTGACTCGTTGTCCCCATCACCGTATCCGGTGTGACCGTTCATGACGGCGCCTGCGTCCATTCGCTTTCCGTCCGCTCCCTTCTCAGCACCCACCTTCATGAAGACCTCTTCCATTGACGTAATGCCCACACCATAACCACTCAGATTAAGGTCCGAAGAGCGCTCCTCCAGTGCTCCAAACATTTCCTCAAACCTATCCGAGTACTTGTCCGGCAACTGATATGACAGCTCTGCTCCAATATCGCTCTCCGGAGTCAGATCGGGTATATATCGTCTTAGTAGTGCGGTCACCAAGGCAGTATTACAGTTTTCACGCTTGACGCAAATCTGTGAATCAATAGCATGAAATATGATCTAATCCAAGGCACAATACGCGAGAATGCGCCATAAAACCTCTTTTAAGAATATATCTCAACTTTTTCTTTATTTCTTTCTGTTTTAACTATAGCTATAGAAAGAATATACTTCATCTTTAATTCTGTCTTTCAATAATCTTCCTAAAATGATCGTTCTTCTTATAATTGAAACAAGAAAGAAGCCCCTAACCCATGGACGCACATAAAGAAGTGTATGTTTCAAGGCAATGAATATATAGGGTCGGAGATGCTTCAGTCTGCCTGTTACATACATTTGCGCAAACTTCCCTAATTACCCGGTTTCAATGGGTTAAGGGACTAAAGAATATCATTCTTCCTACATCAACTTTCTTTCTATAACTTACGGCCAGTTTTTTCAAACTTTTTTTTTTTTCTATTTTCTTCCTATAATTCATTCTTATCGTTCGTCTTTCACGTTAATTTTTATTCAAATTTTCTTCCTATGATTCATCTAACTAATTATCATGAAAGATTTCTTATTTCTTTTTGTTTTATTATAGCTTCTCTCTTCTATTTATTGCTTGCACGTTTCTCTATGTTTCGGCTTTTCTTGAACCCTTTTCATTTCCTCTATTCATATTCCTGTTTAATTATTCTATTTGATCCAATTTGTATAAGTTCATTAGCCTATCTCTAATCCCATTTTGGAATAGCTTGTTCCTGATTGACAGATCGAATCGCTAGTTTAATTTAGATTCCCCGATTCTTTGGCACAAATATTATTATATTTGTTTACTTACCAATCTATAGCCAGAGCCGAATTGTTTCTTGAGGAAGAAGGAGGTACCATGGCACTTCAGCTCGCCATCGCACATGATCGCAATGCGATCGCCTAGAACATCAGCCTCGTCCATAAAATGTGTGGTCAAGAGTAAAGTGCGTCCAGTTTTCTCACTCTGCAATAGATCCCACAGCTGTCGCCTGGCTGATGGATCCATACCGGAACTGGGCTCATCGCAAAGCACAACCTTCGTATCGCCACAAAGAGCACAACAGACAGACAATTTGCGCTTCATGCCACCGGAAAGCGTAGACGACGGAGCGTTTGCTTTATTTTCGAGCTCAATCATTTTAAGATACTTTGTCACCTCGGCCTCGACAGCCGGTCCCTTCAGTCCCTTCAAGCGACTGAAGAATCGTATGTGATTGGAGACGCTCATCTCATCAAAGAGTACATTGTGCTGTGGACAGATGCCCAGGGACATGCGAGCACCCTCAATGTTGGTGCGTATATCGCTGCCATTGATAATGGCCGTACCGGAGGTGGGTGGAAACATGCCGGTGAGCATGGATATGGTCGTAGTTTTGCCAGCACCGTTATGACCAAGTAGCACGGTTATTTCGTCTTCAAACATGTTTATCGATAGACCCTTTACGACCAGTTTTTTTCCGAACTTTTTCTTTAGGTTCCTCATCTGTAGGCCAATGTGCTTGTTATCTGGCTCCGCTTCGAAGGCGTTTGGATCACGATTCTCTAAGTACTCAGCAGACATATCCTCGACGCCCAAATAATGCTTTTCGCCACACCAGAACTCGCGGGTAAACGGAAAGTACCATTTACGTGGCACACCAAAGCTTCCAGGAAATATTTGCTCCACATACAAGCAGATGGTCATATAAAGGACACAGGATATTAACATCATAATCAAACAATAGCCCACAGTCAGAGTATCATCGACATTGACTGGCTTAAACAAGTTAGACCATTGCAGACCCTCTCCTGTACCCTCAAATGAAAGTATCAGCCTTATGCAGAATCCCATTGCCGTATTTGATAACAAACTCCAGCCAAGTTTTGTGGTCAGTGTAAGCGTGGGATATGTATTGACCGTAAATGAGAACGGTATATAGGCAATAAACCAGAGGAGACCCGTCACTGCAGCCGCTGTGCTCGCCTTGGAGAAGAGTGTGGCGATCATGAAACAGAAGCATATGCTCGCCGTTATGTACACCATAAGGAAAAAGATCAAAACCGTAAAATCGGAATGGGTTAAGACCGCAACATTATGGCTCCAACGGATTTTTATCAGTGTGACTATAAGGAGGGCTGATATGGTTAGCATGATGAAGGATTTCAGAAACCAGGCACACCAATGTATCCAATTGCTCAGTCCCATTATTTTCATAACTTCCTTTAGCTGCTTCTCTTTTTCGGTGGTAACATACTGTAATTAAAGTGAGGTTCACATTGAGGACCAAGGATCAATTGTCATAGGTGGCACCTATCCACTTACTTTGGTAATACACGTGCAAGGATAGATAAAGCTGAGCAGTATGATCATGGACATTATATTTGTAAGACCCTGAAGGAGTGGATCAAATATAAAGGCTGGATACGGATATCGTTGCATCACCACCTCGGGCAAAATGGTATCCTTTGACTTTTGCCGTATATATGCCATACTGATGGCATGCTGAACGGGCAGAAAGCCCTCGCGTAGATAGCCCACAGGTAATCCGCCATCTTCATCCGACGGATTACGAGGTCCTGTCAGATCGATAATTGGAAATAGCCGCATTGTCATCCAGGTGAGGCCAATATTAAGCGTTGTCGTCCTTGTCTCCGATGGGAATCTCAATGCAAACTCAAATTGCGACGGCAGCTCTGTAATACCAGCCAAGGAGTCATCAAACTGGATGCCAGCAAACGCATTCTTCGCTATTGCCTCATTCTGCAACTTTTCGCTATTCTCGAATCCCATGTAACCGGTCATATTGAGGGTACGTGCCGCTTCCTCCACAACACTCCCCAGGATATCATTCTGAGGCGAATAATACAACCAATAACTAGGTAGACCACCCGAGCTTGTCTTTGATATGGCTTTACTGTATTATTAACAAAGACGAGACTCGGTTAGTTTCTATTTCATATGCGTATGGGGGGATTTAATTAATGGAATACATTGTGCCGTTAGTTACGCATAAACATATCAAACAAGGATACATAAGGATATATTGCATACAAGTGTAATGTTAGAGTTTTGAGTGTTTTTTTGTTTTCGTTTTTGTTTCGTTTTTGTTTTGTTTTTGAGTGCATAAATATAGCTTTCAGTGGTTCATAACACTTTTATTAACTACAAGAACTACTTCTTAGTGCGCGTGTGTGTGTGTGTGTGTGTACTCTGTTTGTGTGTGTGTGTTTGTAAGGTTGTCTAAAGTGCATTAAACTTGTCAAATCGAGTAAAAGCAGGCGATAGAAAGCGATTCAAAAAGATTTCGTTCAATATATACATATATTTATACATATACATATATACCTTTGCAGAGTGTTTTAAGCATTGGCTAATCAATCTAAGTACTACGAGTACATATCGACACAGCGGATTACTGTAATCAAAAAAGAGAGAGAAATAGAGAGAGAGCCACTTCAATAATCTCTAGACTTGTATCAAAAGAATTTTCAGTTGTTACTCACTATATATACATATATATGTAGTTACGAAAGGACTTAACTTTCAACAGTATCCTTAAGTATATAAAAAACAAGGAAGACTTTTTGGCCGAATAAGTGTCGATAGCAAATATTTCATCGAACTATCGATTTAATGCTCATTCTGCAAGGATATATTAGTTTCGGCAAGCCGAAATAATTTATCCTTTTTTTATTTTTGGTATAAATTTAATTAAATTTTTTATTTTTATTATTATTTTTATTACTTTTTTCTCTTTTACATCTTTACCTCTTATTGTGTGATATTAGCAGGGAAATGAGCGCGTGCATGCGACGCGAATTTTCTATAACATATCTGAAAGTTGTGTTTTTGAATACAATAAAACGTTTACAAGGAAATTCACTAAGTAAATATCGATAAGAAAAAATATATACATTTAAGTACAATGTGTACTTAATGCTGCATACAGTGTGTACCCCAGACAACAGACAACAATTAATACAATATACACATATGTGGTACTACCTATTTATTTTATATTCCGGAACTTTAAACTCATTTTCAAACCGTGTACTGAACACTGTAGCCGATTCCAACTGCTTTTAAAACTGCCTAAGATCATACTTTGCGTCGAACCGGTTCAAATAAAAATCAAAACCGGTTCAACATTGCTTGCAAGTCCACAGAAAGGCGCACGAACCGATTCAAGGAAGCCAAAGAAAACAGTTGAAAGGGCTGCAGCGGTTCAAATTAGTTAAGTTTACAACCAATTCAAATGGATCTAAATTAGTCTAGCTTACAACCATCGAACACATAAAATGCTGCAAGGGTTCAAACGGATCATATTTAGTTTAGATCACAACCAAGTTCAGTTTAGATCCAATTTAAATCAATTCAAGAAAATGTTTCGTCAGGAACCAACAGGTTTCTTTTGTTCTTATCACAATTAACTTCGGTATTTCCCAGATGATTGTGAAATATCTGAGATCATTGGCATTAGGGATATACACACTGTATGCACAACATATAAACATATTCTTTAAGGATAAGATAGAAATAAAAATTGTTTATTTATTTAGCAGCAGTGCTACCACAATTGAAAAATATGGCAAAATTAAAATAAAAAACTTTGAATCGAAATGATCCCAAGGACACTCAATGAAAAAAATATAAAAACTGAAACTAAAACTCAATGAATGAAAACAACTCAAAAGACTCTCGAGACAAAATCAAAAACTATGCATTAAAAACAAATGAATCAAAATGAAAGTTTACAAAATATCCACTTACTTAAACACCTCCAATGAATCTAAATTAAACGAGTTTGGAAAATTGGTAACACCCATAGGCTCGGCATTGATCAGGTTGCGTACAAGAACCAGAAGTAGGGTGAATATCGCTGGTAGAACCAGCTCCACGATCAGTTGCCATTTGTGACTCAATTGCAGTGTCCAGTTTTTCCAGAGCAGTAATACAAATTTATCCCAATTTGTGACCCTTGCCATTTTATTTCAGGTCATGTCAAATACTGGCTATCCGTTTACTTCGTTTCCTTCCTTCAACTTTTCACAATATTCTCAAGAATGCAACCTGCAATTAAATTTAATCAAAAAAACATTTTTATTGACCCTGATAATAATAATAAGTGGTTAAAAAGGTCAAGCACACTCGATAACAAGGCGAATAAACACTCGTAAATACGAACATGATCTTAAGAGCTATAGTTTCGTTATGTTCTACGATCGAAATATATGTAAATACTTGTATATGTGAACGGATTCTTTCCAAGAGATTCATGCTCATTCTGATTAATATATGTACCCTCTCTATACCCTTTCTATATAAAGGAGCTGTATGAATGTATTTATCAGACTAAAGAAGCCTATGAAGAACCTCTAAACTTTATATAGCATATAAGCATATACATATATATTTTTAATCAACATTCATCCGTCTATGTGAACTATTTGAGAAAGAGGTGGAAAGTATCGTATGCAACTCAGAAAATTATTTCAAATTTTTATTTTTTGAATAGAAACTAATGGAAAATATTTTCAGTGGGACCAAAAAGGTTTTGTATATAGCTTTAGCTCTCGGGTTTGTATAGAGTATTTTTGAAAGAGATCGAGGTTGAAAAAGCCATTTCTATACCCATTCTATTTCCATTTCCTATCTCAACATGTTTTGTGCAATTTATTACAACTATCAGACAGGACTTTTTACAAACTCACTGACAATGTTCAGATATTATTTGTAGCGTAACTGTATATGCTAGTCGACAATTCTGAAGAATGGATGCGATTGATTCACTTGTGCATCATTTATTAATCATATTTTAAAAACTAAAGAAAAACGATTTTTGCTTGGAAACCACATTTACTATATATAGTATATAATAAGATATAGTCACACATAATATTCAGCTGGACAGTTGAAGATAAGCATAATTGAATAGTTACAAAGAAAAACAAAACAAATTGTAAAAGTCAACGTATAAATGAAAAAAAAACCGCGATAAATGCATTTAAATTGTAGCTTATGTTAATTCTTAGAGGGAATTTAAAGCCTATATTCGGAAAAAAATGTGATTAGTTGTATCGTTCCTTGTTACTTGTAAATCTAACGCGGTAAACAGTAATTTAATAGTACATTTTTCATGTCCCTATTGGTCTGACTCTAAATACATCCACCCAATTAGTTAACTCACCCGCATTTTAATACGTGCAATTCTGCAATGCTATGATAAACAAATAAAAAGAATCGATTGTCCAATAAGGAAGCAATTGGACAAGAGAAGGAGAAGAGTAAATTCACTGCCTATATCGAATGTAAGGAGTATAACGGGAACAATGCCAACAAATGAGGTCATCGAGGCCGAGAAGTAAGCCTAAATAAGCAATTCGCACATAAAATAATATAGGCAAACATCTATTGAAGTTCGTACACAAAATACATTCCCTAACAATATTGAATAAGTTCACTGACTTTGGATATTGACATCTTAATACTTAACAGCTAAGCTATAGTCGAGTATAGCCAACTAGGAGAAACCCTTAACCCAGGTGAGATTTGAGATATGAATACGAATTCTGCTGAGATGCCGGTGCCAGCAGCACATATTAAATAGATTTTTAAATAAAATTGATCTGCATATGGCACTCAAGATCCTACTTCTCTTATGTCTCTAAGTTTTTCACTTCCTGAGATCCACGGGTTTATACAGACAGGCAGACAGACATTTGGACATCAGCTGGACTGTTGATCCTGAGCAAGAAAATATATACTTTATGGAGTAGGATATGCTTCCTTTTGCCTGCTACATACATTTCCCCAAGCTTAATAATGCCCTTTTTAGCCATTTTCCAATAGGATAAGGGTTTAAAGTGATAAATGATAAAAGCTCCCCATAGCTTTGAATCTATAAATAATCTCATATCGAATCGATAAGGTCTATACACTGTCCAATACTTGTCTTATCGAACCGATATAACATTTTTTGGGGCTTTTATTGGATACCCCCAGTAAACCACAAATGGAATACTTCAATTGAATTTGTTATGTCATTGCATGTGAGGTTTTTTTCATAAATCGTTATAATCGTTATAATTATCTGATAAATCATCATTATATCTGGCAGACAGGCAGACAGTGATACATACATATATGAACAAATGCATATATATATATATATATATATATATATATATATGTTTGTATATATACTTAACTGACATGAGCTTTACTATCTAGAAAAAACGAGTATACACTAGACATTTCTGTCTAAAATGTCATAAAATTAAATATTTGGAGTATACAAACAAAATTCGAATATAGAATATGTTACAATTCTGCAGTGTACACGACTATAAGATATTCTGAAGCCTGATCTGAGTCTGATGAATGTAGAAATGCCCTCTGGAAGAGATACCTATTATATCCTACGCAAGCCTACAAACCAAAATTGATTCAGGAGAGGCGTTTATAGATGAGCTTGATTTTTGATACTTATCCTGAATTCATATGGATGATACTTCTTTTTGTCAATATATGTTATAATTAACTTTATTATAGCCGGTATATCCATTTGGAATTCATTAGGAATATAAAATAAAATATATGTAAACTGAAATTTGTAATGTTTTATTTAAATTCTAACCCTACCATTAAAGAAGAGACTTCTATAGGCATAGCCCATATATATTCTTGATCGTCAATACTACTCTCAGTTTCAGATCAATATCGAAAAAACAACATACTATATAAAGTGATTAGCTTAAAGGTTAGCAGCGTTGTTTCGAACCAACTCTGGTTAAGATTAGTCGACTTATTACTTTCTGTCTGGATTAACTCAGCAACATAGGAACAAACTGATATGCCTACCATATAATAACAATTCAATAACAAGTAGACTCATTTATTATAGAACAAAGTTCGAGTCTAAAACAGCACGTTTTTGAAAGAATTAACGTATACCAATATATAAATGATTATTCTGAACCAATAGCACGTGTATATTCTATCACTATAGAGTTCAAACATAGAAAGTAAGTACACACATATAATGCATACGGGAAAATTCATCTAATTTTATAGAAAAACTATGTAGACAGATTGAGGAAAGGATAACGAAGATAGCATATCCCCTGGTTAAAACATCGCCTAATGTGTACCCCGTCTTATAGTAAAGATTACGAATTATCATTTCCATTGGTTCCGTAAAGTACGAGTAATACGGAAATGTGATCAGTATGTCAGCATTTCAGCATTTCAAACATGCTTCAGATTTTTAAGTACAAAAACCTTGTGGATTATAGATAAGCTTCTATTTACGCATAGCACACAACAAACTACAAAGTTTCTTTGGGCAAATAACTCACCACTCGTGGTCGTACTACCAGAAGATATTACGGGAAGATATATATAATATATATATATATATTCGTACTCCTAGTTGTACTTCGATGGATATTTTGTGGCGCCGAAGTCGTATATCATTTGAGTACTATGCGCATTGAGCATTTGCCTCAATTTTATAAGAGAAACCAATTAAAAACCGAAAAAAAAAACGAATAATTTAAAAAATAAAAATTAAATAAAATCAAAAAAGAACATATAAAATGAAATATGTCAAATATATAATTAAATTTAGGACTTGTCATGAAACTATTTACAATTACTATGTACATAGATAATATATTCAACGAACCGGAGAGCACCTAACCGTACAGCTGTCCCGACAATTTCCGACTGACTTCAGTTGAGACCAACTCGAGAAGCGTTTTGTTATCAAGTGCTCCATTAGAAAAATAACCCAATCTACATATAAAAAAACCACAGAAATAACCGCAAATGACATTTATTGGTATTGGTCGCTGGGCTAAGATACCGTCGACATTGGCCAAAACCGATAAGAAAGCTACTTATAGCCATAGAGGCCTATTATGTTTGGAGTGGACTAGTAGTACTTGCAATTTAATAGACATTACCTATGTAAGCAGTGTTTACTTGACAGGCGGATACCCTGTACTGAGTACTGATTGATAATAATTTAGATGAAATTAAGTTTTCGTATATATTTCCAACCAAAATCAGGTCAAATTGCTTTACTTATATGCATGTACATAAACAGTACTTAATCAATGGAAACAACAAGTTAAAGGGAGGCAATTATTTTAATCTGACATATCCTTATAAGCAGTTCCATTAAACCCCTCTAATATATTCTATAGTGTATCGCATATTTTTTTCTAAACTTGTTCTACCTTAGGTATAACAAATTTTGTGTTTCCAGCTCCAACGAAATTACTGATCAACAATATATATACTTTACAGTGCCCGAAGTGATGCTTTCATCTGCCTTGTCCATATATGGCAATAGTACATGAAACAGCACTCATGGTTGATATATATTTATATATATACATATGCAAAATCACTGCAAAATTTGTATGTATATATATGTTATTACAAATAATATTATAATTACTCGTGCTTGGAATGAATCGCGTGAAATGCCGGTGGATGATTCATTCGTAGCCGCACCTAATAGGTGGGCTTAACATAAATATTTTCTTTAAGAACTCTTAATGAACACATGTTTGCCTTTAACTTAGAGGTTGGAGTACCACTTGATATATAATTCTAATCAAGATATGAAGTGCTATATTTATGAGTTTTGTAGACCTATGCCAAAATGATGACAGGCCAAGGTTCTTCCTTAGAATTCTTTAATTTGATGCCACTACTTATCTGTGTGTAAACTACTTGTATTAAATAATAATTTATCTAAATTTCCCACTAAAGAGATATTTACTCAAAATTATTATCAAACTAAGTAGGTCATACGGAAGAAATTTTATTCTGAAATGCTACCTACAAAAACAAACAAGATGCAACAAAGTACGAGAATCATCTTATCAACATCTTTGCACCATGTCTGGCTATACTTAGCGCTATCAACTGAACCATTGGTCAAAATTGTTCCGTAATAGCCAAGCGGGAGCTTAAAATCGCATCTCAACTGGGGCAAGTTGTGCGCCTTCGATAGCTCAGTTGGTAGAGCGATGGACTGTAGTATCGGTTAATTATATAAATACAATTTATATATAGAAATATAGACATCCACAGGTCGCTGGTTCGACTCCGGCTCGAAGGATTTTTTGTTTTAATATATGTATGTAGTATTTTTGGAAATTATTTTTATAAGTCATTAGATTAAGTGCAACAAATCTTATCTTTATAACTATATACTTATTGGTCGTCTAGTCATTCAAATATTCTAAGGGTACTCAAAATAGCGATCATAAATATATATATGTACATATATATTACAGATTCTTGATTGTGTCAAACACATGACTCACTACTCGTGACATATGTACGTATATAGTATATGCTTTGGCATGTGATAGTTGGAAGCTATCATGGATGAGTCAGTTCTAAGCTACAAATACATTTATATCTCTAATCTAACCTTTTGTGTACGAATAACACTTTCATTCGCCGATGAATGCCTGATAATATTTTATGTTTGACACATAATATACGAGTATGTACAAATAACATACAGGACAATAAAGTACCTTTTACCCCGTCTAAAAAGTCTAGTAATCCCAATCGATATCTAACCTATTTTCTAATTGTTTTCTATCGAAGTCAACTCTATTGAAATATCAAGCGATTTGGATATTTGTCAGCAGTTACAAAATGAATGACACGATTAATGATGTATGATGTATCGATTTTTCCTTTTCATTTCATTGACAACAACAAAAATTTTCAACAATTATAGACACTTTTCACTTACTTAATAATAAATAAATTTCAAAACAAAAAAAAAGACACGCGACAGTTTTCGATTCTCGCGCAAAGTTTTTCATAAATTCAAACTTTATAGAAGTCGCCAATAAGATACCCTGTAAAAGATTGCAACATTTATTTTTGTAACTATATTTGATAGATTTTTTTTTGTATGGTACCTAAGATGAGGTCGTGTACAAAAAAATGGGCTTGGCCAATTGGACGAATCCTGAATTTGAGCACGCCCGAATGTTAGAACACTCCAGACCTTTATAAGGGGTATCTCGTGGTCAAGCACACAATCGTAGAGTGTTTTCACGAGTTTCTTGGTACTTTACTCTCTCGCGCTCTCACATGCTAAGCTTCGGCTTTATTCTCGGCAAGTGAACAGCCACCGAAGGATGACTGTATATGACGCGCCCCAACCACCTACTCCCATCCCAACCACAAAGTGGTAGCATTTGGGTTTGGTATAAAATGACATAGGTACACAATTAATTAATGAGAATTAAAAAGATTTTCACTTACCATAAATTTAGCTTCTAGTTGCGATCGTCAATTGTGTTTCCTGCCATATCGTGAAAAAGCAAAAGACGTCACTGAACTTAATAGCTTATGGAAAAGGTGGCGATGACTTTCGAACCCGCCAGACACACTTGCGTTCAGGGTTTGTCGTTGACTCAATCTTAATGCAAGTATTCACTCAAATGGTCGTCGACCAAGTGTAGCACCTGTTTTAACAGCTATTCAGATTGTAGTTGTGTCTGGGCATCGAGGGGTGCTGCATAAATAATGTTGGGAGAGAAACCATTTAGTTATTGATATTTTCTATAATTTGCAATGTCATGATGAGTATGAGCTTAGCGCATGAGGCGTCTATGGACTTAGAACTAGATTACAAGCACAATAACGATATGTACCCATGCACATTCATACAGTGGTCGATAAAAGTCTCAAAAAAAATGTCATTTAAGCGATTGAGAGGATGTCCTCCTAGCAGATCACAGTAAATCTGATTGTAATTTTAAATCATAAAATTAAGTTTATTTATTTAATTAATTTATTTTTGTTCGCACTCTTATCCGTACACGTTTGGACCTGGCCGAAATGCATACACACTGATTGTGTGTATACGGCTGCAATTTACTGTATCTAGTCGACATGTATATTTGCATTGGTATTTGTACAATATAAATACAGAGTGCTCGGAGCACCTTAAACAGCAGCTCATTCTAATAAGGTCCTTCAAACTGAATGAAGCACCCTGTTTCAAATGCATCGCAATTGCGCACATGAAACACAAATGCGCTCTTCCGTAATTTGTGTGTATGCACCGTTAGAGGTAAATTTTACGTTGCCAAAAAAGAAAAAAAAACCAAAAAAAAAAAAAATAGAAATTGCCCTTTTGAGGCTCACCCATAGCAGAGCAAGAAATAACTTGTTGATATTTCATAATTAATTCAGGAGATTCTCTTGGCTGCACATAATAAGCTGAGAACGTAAGAGGAAATACATGTTATCTACAATACATATGATAATTAGACATATCCAAATGCATTCTGTAGTTCAGATTTATATATGTATACATGTGTATGTATGTATCTATGCATGCATATGCTTGTTTTAACGTATACACATTATGCGACGTATATATATTTATAACATTTTATCTCACATTTGTTCACGTTTCTGTCATAATTTGTATGGTGCAATTAAATTGATATTGTATATATTATATCAAACTTGTTGTCGAACTCTATATAAATATCTAGATTTGTAATGTATGCACAAATCTCTTACAGCTTAACATAAATCACATAATAATAATAATATTAAGTACCGCAAAATGATTTTTTTTATGTTCATGTAGTAACCGTCGCTGTTGTCTGCCCTTAACAGCTGTGAACTACTCACACAGAGACAAACACTCGCTGAATGCACAAAACAAAATATGAAAAAAATACAACTTCTAACACATGTAATACCCGCGCACAGTGGCAAACAGACTCTCGACACCAACTGAAAGCACAAAAGCACGCGCGAAGCAAACTTTAGCTGAGAGACGAAAAGCCAAAGCGGAACGGCAACGGAACAACAACAAATAGATGTGGAAAAGGCCGCTGAGCTATTAAGTGTGTGTGTATCAAAGTTTGTGCGACAGCAGAGAGTGAGGGATTCTATTCATCAACGACAAAATAGTCTCTTTCAACAATCGGTTATCGACAGACAATTTTTAGATAGGAAGTGTGACCACACTAACTAATATAAAATAAATTATTTAAATGTAACGTACAACACACCATTTTTTGAAATATTTATTACCCTTTTTCGCATACATTTCATCTGACCATCATTTATACTTTATCAGTTTGACACTTCCTTCCATACACACCTTTTTTTACACCTTTAGAATTTTAAATGCCTTGCTTTGGTTGGTTGACGGTTGCGTGCACTTAGAAATGGCGCCCCTACGTTTTATTCCCAGTGCATATTGCACCTATGGTTTATTTAAATGGTCCGCGACGTGTTGACCTCATAAATAATGCACTCGCAAGTGTCATAAAAATTCGTTAGCAAGGTATTATTTAAAATCAATGACCAACAATTAGAAATAATTATGAGGGGTTTCTGCACAATGTCACAGTGTAAAATACAGTTATTATAAAATGTCCACAACAATTTCAATGCTAAAACTGTGGTGTAAAATTCATAAAATAATAATATACATTAATATAAATGTTCGATTAGCTGAGGTATTTTTATATTGTAATAAACGGTGAATAGTTTGTGCTCACATAGGAAATAATTTGTACCCAATTCCTTTGTATGCAAAAACGAGTACAATAATCGATTTCAATTTAAATGTGTATATCCCACACCATCAGTCCGACTGTCTCCTCTGATGCAAGCATTTCATTCGCTGTACACACCAATTTCACAGCCACCATAGGAGCAATCAGTCGCGCATCAAGATTTTTTCGAAAAAACATTTCGTTGTCATATGACTGGTCAATATTTGTATAATAAAATATGTTTTGATTAAATTAGCCTATTATAACGTATAGCCTCTACTTCAAATTTGTATATTACGTGGAACCGTAAGATTTGTTAACAACTAAAGAACTTTGATAAGGGATAAGATATGAGCAAATTTTATGTGCTGTATACGTTTGGCACCTATTGTTTGATATAAGACTAATATTGTTTTTTCAAAACTTTTTCGAAAAAAAGGAAATCAATCCTTCGAGCCGGAGTCGAACCAGCGACCTGTGGATGTCTACAGATATTGCATTATCTATGCTCAAATACTACTACAGTCCATCGCTCTACCAACTGAGCTATCGAAGGTGAATAAAACTCGCAATTCGAATACCCAACATAAGCCACCAATCAAAGCATTAAACTGAGAGCGTTATCAAAAAACGCAAAAGTGAAAGGTGAGCACTTTATTCGGCTTATACTAAGACCTGTCAATGCTGGCGACACGTAGCACCAGCAAGGTGACCAATTCAAAGATTGAATACACTTCTCATTAAAGTCGTGAAGTGGATTTGGACAATCTTTGGGCTCAGATCCTTTGCATAAGGACTAGAGAAGGGCGGGGAAGATTATTGGTCTTGACGGTGCCAAGGATTTTTAAATTAGCTTCCAATAAAAATTATTTTCTAAAATAAACCTTTTTACCATTCATAAAATAATATATTAACTTTGTCATTTAGTCAAATCGGAAAGGAAACATTTCCCCTATATAAGGTATGATTGCACCTTATCAGTCCAACGAGCAAAGTCACTATTGCTATATCCGTCTGTTGATAATAATCTCGAAATTTTCAACGACTTCGGCTGTCCATCAAACAACTATAACTATATCATCATATTCGTATCGTTCCTTTTAATAAGTTTTACGTGTCCCCAGGAATCTCTCGGGCTGCCGAACTGCTCAAACTCCAGTTTCAAGTAAATGATATACTTATCAATGGGAATCAAAAACCACTGGCTTGTTTCAACGACATGGAGAGTTCCAGCACAAGACTTGAAACCTGCATTAATACCATCAATAAGGTAACCACATAATAAAATGATTAAAACTTCACAGATTAGGAATATATATCTATTTACATTTATATATCTATGTCAATTTATATGGGTGTCCACAACTCTTATTACTTGTAAAAAAAAACATTATATAACTATATAGTTTGTGAAGGCGATCTACCTAGTTCCCCTCCCTCCGTGTCCGGGTCTATCACGCGACTCTTCAGCTGGGCACGCGTCTCCTGCACCTGTGCAATGACCACGTTCATGTTCGCCTGATAGATGCAATA
Organism: Hirtodrosophila trivittata; assembly: GCA_035045065.1. NCBI lineage: Eukaryota > Metazoa > Arthropoda > Insecta > Diptera > Drosophilidae > Hirtodrosophila > Hirtodrosophila trivittata. The sequence continues at coordinate 3,748,103 of JAWNNK010001024.1, forward strand.
GTCAAACACATTGAGGCGCACCTTATTCTTCTCCATGGCGCCATATAAATAGGAGTACACGATGTGACCCACTGGAATGTAGTACTTGAACCAATTATGCAAACGACCGCTATTATTGAAGGAATAGAACAAACATTTAATGATCTTACCAATACAGGACATAAAATCAAATGCAGAAAATATTTTCTAGTTTTGCCAATGGCTTTAAAATATATACTAAAACTCCTACAATTATGCCATGCCAAATATCTGGAATCACCTCTGGATAGGAGACTGACGTTGCGAGAGCTCATTACAGAAACAATCTTTTGCTGGCGCATAAAGACTAGAAGGTTGTTTAAGTAAGCGTTAACAAAACGAAAATTAAAAATGAATCAGGGGCATAGGCTGGGTTAGGATGGAGTGCAAAAACCGATTCATAATAGTTCATTGATATTATACAAAAGAAATTGTTTTTGAAATTGTAGCTGTTACATAATAAAAATATATGATGTCATTTGTAAAAGGAAAAAAATTGTAGGAGCCAGTAATACAGAATTACAAAATAAATTTAATTGAAAGGTGCCCACCTTAATCGGATAAATCATTTCAAATTTTTTTTTTTAATTTCTATAAACTAATTAATTTCTAAGCGTCTGTTTGATGTATGCAATTTGGTATTTAGAATACCAAAGATAGTATTTGCTACATATAAATAAAATTGCGAGAATATTTTAATATAATAATAATAATAATAATAATAATAATAATAATAATAATAATAATAATAATAATAATAATAATAATAATAATAATAATAATAATAATAATAATAATAATAATAATAATAATAATAATAATAATAATAATAATAATAATAATAATAATAATAATAATAATAATAATAATAATAATAATAATAATAATAATAATAATAATTAATATAATAATAATAATTAAAATAATAATAAATTATTTTAAATATATTTATTTAATAATTACAATAATTATTATAATAATAATTATAAGAATAATATTAATAATAATGATTTTCATTTATTTTGTGAGTATATTTTGTGCATATTTTGTATATATTTTGTACATATTTTGTATATATTTTGTACATATTTTCTATATATTTTGTGATCTTAGAATATTAATTAATATTTAACAATTTCTTTAATTTGTAGCAAGTCACTAATAAAAATTAATTATCTTTTATTTTAAATACATTTAAAGGTAAAATTTAGTCATGTAATACCCATAGCAAGTGTATTTTTCAAGCTTCCTCTCAAGTCAAAGAAACGACTATGTATGTGTATATACTTAATATCAGTGTACTAGTATATAATAGTTACTTACACCAGTTCCGATTTGTCATGAAGAAAGTTAATAAAACGCGCCAAGTTCTCGACATCCTTACGCAGACTGCAAATAATATTAAAAACGGATTAGACTTGAGCATATTGTAGATTAGCTAGGCACAATGCATACTTTGCCTCAGATTCTAGAATTGTGGCTCCATCCCGGACTAGGCGTACTTCCAAGTAGAAACCATGACTGTATTTATAGCGCAGATACTGCATACTACCAATTGCAAGCATTTCGCTATCCTGAAAGAGTATAATAAAGTCGGCCAGCACCTTGCACTCCAACTCATCATTGCTAGAAAAGATAATAGTCTTGCCGCAGTATCGTAGATATCGTAGAATATTCCAAATCTCGCGTCGTGTTGTTGCCGGCATACCGCAAGTGGGCTCATCTAGGACAAAGACCTTATTGTAGGCAACCAGGGAGAGTGCAACATTAACCTTGCGACGCTTCTCTGCAGTCAGGTTTCCGCACTTGCGGTGCATCCAGCCGGTCATGTTAAGCATCAAGCAAAGATCGTGCATCTTTTCGCCAATCTTTTGCTCCGTGACACCGCGTATCATACACAGGAGGCGTATGTGCTCTCTGGGTGTCAGGTCGTCCAGGAGGCCGGAACGCTGTGGACAGTAACCAACATAGCCGAGTATGGTGTCCAGGTCGTACTTGAAATCCAGTCCCCGCACATAGATTTCACCAAAAGCAAACCCGTCTATGCCAACCAGTTGCCGTATCAGATGGCTTTTACCCGAATTCCGTGGTCCAAAGATGCCCATGCTCATATATCTGGTAAAGAAAAATAAAGACAATTAGTTGGCCGAGATACAACTACATAGTTAACTTACTTATTTAACGCAAATGAAACCGTATTAACCTTGTTACCCTTCTCAGGTATCTTGGCCTCCACCTGATCCACCAGAAACACGGATTGCTTGCATTTGCTTACATCCGCATCGGCGATCTTCTGCTTGACATCAGCCACATCGCTATCGTCGAACTCATATGTGGCCGTACGCAGTTTATGCAGACTATTTGACAAGAAATATTATTAATTAGGATTCTCACGGAGAGTTAATAAACGACTAAACTTATATAAGATAAATTGCGAAGCCTGATCTGACAACGGTATATTATATACTATATACTATACTATATTCTATATTCTATACTATATTACGTACTATATAAACAAGACTTCACAGACAGACAGACGGACTTAGCGATATGAATCGACTCGGCTATTAATTCTAATCAAGTAGCTCCCTTTTGCGTATTTCATACATTTGCACAACTTTCAAAGCCTATTTTTACCCACTTTTTAATGGGTAAAAGGTCTATGAAATGAGTGTGTGCCCTCAACAACATTAACATTGGTCATCTTGACAAAAACATTTAAAAGTAAGCACTTTTGTTTTATCCTAATCTTATGGAGGACCAACTCCATCTGGATAACATTTTAGACAAATCTATAAACGCGTGCGCACAACTACTAAAAGTTTGTTTATGTCCTTCTATTCGGTATTAGAAATATGAACAAACATAACCTTCAAAGGACTATATTTAGTAGTATGAAAGAAAATTAAGCTTTATTACATAACTTTAACCCCTGAAAACTAAATTTGAACCCATTTAAATCGAGCCTCCGTAAAGCTGTCTATCGTAGTTCACATCAGAAGAGGAATGAAATCTAACTAAAGAAATTTCTAACAAAGAGTTAACATTTTAGTTAGAATTAAGAGACATATATATATATATATATATATATGTATTTATTATAGTAAGGAGATTTAGATGATATATTAACTGATATAATTGTACATTACCGACTTACTCTTTGGACGAATGAAACTTCTTCTCCTTGCGATGCAGTTCAATCCAGAATATCAATAGGAGTGCAATCAGAGCTGCTAGCAACATGAAGGTTATTGCCGGTAGGATACCAGGATTTGCCCATTTGAAATAGGTATCGACTTTGGATAAAAGATTTCATATATACCCAATATGTACTATAGTGTCAATATACATTCTAGTACTTACACTCGCAATGCGGTACGACCTCATACATATTCTGGGTTGTGCAGCCTTCGATGGCGGCACACTTGGTCAAGCATAGGTGCTCCTCCAGGCAGCGTATATAGATATTGCTAATGCCATCGAGCAGTGAGAAACCAGGTGACATGCAAGCTCCATAGAAGAATACAACATTACTATTGGCCACATCCCAGTAGACGATATAGAGGAAAAGACCGATGAGGCTTTGAAACAGGACAGAGGCAAGAAAGGCGCGCACCATCGAACTATTAAAATACATAGACAGGACATATGTGATGGGAAGTGCGGCCAGGCCAAAGATTGTGATCAGGAGCAGAAGTAAAAGATTCTCGTAGGCGCCAAAGTCACCAATATTGGTACAGGCCACAATGATAACAATAATAACCGCATATATAAAGTATGTGAAAAGATCCCAAAACAAAGTAATACCCCAAAAGATCTGCAGTCCAAGACCGGCAATCACCTGTAGTATGCGCAGGTGGCACATTTGCTCCTCCACCAGTGGTATGATAAACACAGAGACAGTCAAAGGCAGAATGCACCCAATGGCCAGAGGAGCATTAATATGGGCTATCTCATTATCCAGCAGATTGATCTTTAGGGAGAGCGGCGTCGGCATGGGATGGCTATCTACCAAACTGCGATACTCATCGCTTTCCGGATACGATAACCTATGTGGGATGAGATGATTAGTGGATCTCTTAAATACCCGACCATGACTCACTGTAATATAATGTTGTGCAGTAAGTTAAGCATCATTGGACCCGAGTGAAATGTATCCTGACTAATGTAGCCATTAAGATCCTGATCTCCATTCTGTTCGACGGCGCCCATACTAGAGAGTTCATCCTTTTTCTTCAGATCCTCCCTGAAGTTGCCCTTCTGGCAAATAAATGTATCAGATCCAAAGGTGTACGATACCGTACTGGGCTTCTTATATGACGGTGTCTTGGACAACGCTCTAATGTCTATATAGCCACAGTCCTTAATATCTGGTATGGACTTCACGTCTTCCGCTGAGTCCTTGAATCCAATGTGTATGGAGTTTTTTCGTACAATAGGTACATCCAATACGGAGGCCAATCGCGTTATAGTCACAATTAAGATAAAACAGGTAAATATCATTATAATGGGCCACACGTTAGGCGCCGTGTGTATCATCTTTTTGTAGAACATGGCGCGCATCTGTTGCCTTCGGAGCTGCTTCTTCGAAACCACGGAATATTTGAAGGTTTGCGCTTTAAAATCCCAAGGATCGATAATAGTATCTATAACAATATTTGATCTTACTTACTGACATCCGGTATTATTTGCTGCTGCAATCGAAACGATGTAACCAGCTTCATATAGATATCGGACATCTCGGAGCCCACAACACGTATATTCTCAATACCGAGCTTCTTGCGATCATTCTCCAGATGAATCAGCATTTTCTGCAATTTCGGTCTGTGCTCAGATTCGATTTTATAGGTGAGTGTATCACCAATTTCATTCTCTGGCTCAACATTCCGTATGTACTGGCATATGAAGTCCGTGATTGGAGAGTCTGGTACATGTGGTTTCTTGATGAGCACCTGATCATTTTGGGTCATGGATAGATTTCGATTCTTATGTAGATTATGTTTGATTGACTTACCAGCTCAACGGAGCTGCTAAACTTGGCACGTAAAAAGAATGGTGTGCCACTGGCTTCGAGAACACCCATGCTCAGGATACCAATGCGATCGGCAATGGCTTCGGTCTCATCAATACTATATGTGTATATAACAAAGGCACGGTCCTCCTTTTCAAGGGCAACAATGCTCCAGAATATCTGAGCCTCACGTGCCGACAACTTCTCCGTAGGCTCCTCAAAGCAAATGATCTTAGTATCAGTGGCCAGGGCGCAGCACAGAGCGACCACCCGACGTTCACCTATCGTGAGTGTACGGATTCGTTTGCGACGACTTCCAATATGTATCTCAAGGATATCGATCCACTTCGTACGCTCTATATCGTAACGATCCTTGTTGTCACTATTGAGCTTCAGGCGTACATGGTAATTAATGGTCTGCTCAATGGACAGAAAGTCGGATAGGCCGTTCTCTGTAGATCTAAAATCGACATAATGTCGATACTTGCGATGATTATCGTATAAATTTTTACCCATTACATGTACAGTTCCGCGCATCGGATACTTAAGGCCACATAACACACGCATCAGTGTCACCTTACCAGATCCAATATGACCTAATATTACATAGACCTCACCCCTATAGAGTCGCATAGAAATATTCTTCAATATCTTTCTTTCCGATGACTTATGCGTTGTATACACATGACGCAGTCGGGCCAGTTCCGTGCTGCCCACATCTCCGAACTCAAAATTATGCCAACTGGGTAATCTTCCCAAATATACTAGGGCATTATCCAATTCGAGTTCCTTTGGCCGCTTATTGTACAAAAAACGTCGACTAACTAGGCGTCCAGGCATGCGCCATTGCAGGAGCACAAGCAAAATCAGATAGATAATAGCACAGGTAATAGCCGATATATATAGGGCGGCAACATCGTACACACCGATCGTCTGGGGCTCATCAATGAGCCGATGAAACATTTGCATGCTAAATGGTATCTGATTGCTGAAGAATGCCATCAGTATGAAGAATACATAGCTTCCATGTAAGTCCCAGTAGCGCTTCAGAATGACCCCAAAGACCGCATAATTAAAGAGCCAAATGACGATCGCGCATAGAACGCCATTGACTGGATCCTTAAAGATCTTGGCAACAACCAAGGCCGTAAGGATCAGCTCAATGGTAAAAATCACTATGAAGATTAGCATAAGTAGTAGTGTCAGTCCAGAGAACACGTTATCCTCGATAGACCAATATATCTGTGAAATGTGAAGAGACTTATATAATTATCTATAATACCCCACAATCAACGATCACTTACAAATATGACGAGGACCAATAGGATTCCCAGAATCACCAGACGCAGCATCAGCACGAGAGATACAGAAACAAATTGTTTGGAAAACGAATAACCGTAGTGCCATTGATACACCATAGTATTATCTCTCAATTGTCCGCAAATGTTCTGCAAAAAGAATAAAGATAATTGTATAAGTTGAAATACACTCAAATATGTTTGACCTTGAGCTTTAATCTAAAGCTCTGTTAACTTACCCGTATGATATTGATGAAGGGTAACAGATATAAGAAGTTAAATATGAACGATGGTACGGTATATGAATCTATTGAAGTGCATCGCTCTTCCGTCACTCTGAGTCGTACATTAAACACTTCCACTTGGGGATCTGGCAGGGTGGTGGGATATTGTAAGCGTAGCTTGTGAAACCATTCAAGAAAGATCTGATGCTGTAACTGGAGAAACCCTTCGCGTATATAAATATCCTGATTCATATCCGAGTCTTTTGCATTATCGCGCTTAGCATTAACAACTCCTGAGCAGCGAGTCAGCCATAGACGGTCTTCGGTGAGGAAAGGGCTAAGCGTACGGAATTCACTGGGAAAGCGTAGGGAAACTGAAAGTACTTTGGGTGGCGTCTCATCCAGTTTCTGTAGATCTTCAAAAACAACACCTGCCAGAGTAGTTCGTTCGTCAAATTGACTTTGCAAAACATTTGGATCATCAAAACCAATGGTGCCGTTCAATTCCAGAGTAAGAGCCACGTTTTCAGCTACTTCTCTTGAAAAATCAGTTATGGGTGCGTAGGCTAAACTGAACTTGGTTTGGTCGCGCTTTGAGTCGACGAGGCCCCTACCAGTAGACAGATTTAAATTCTAATTGAATGCCAAAATAATCTTTTGTGTTTGGCTTACGTAAGGATGTTAATATCATCCAGCTTATGGGATGCTAAGTTATCGTTTCCTTCGTATTCACTGCGACTATGTAGCAATTTTTTTGAATGCGCAATAGGATTAACTAGTATTATAAACAACATAATCAATATGGTAAGGGTTTCAAACAACGTGCGTCTCCATAGCGCCAACTCGATTTGTACATTGTGCTTAAATAGCAAACCAAATGTTGCCGGCATCTTTCATTTCCTATGTAAAAAACGATTATCAAAATTATTTATTACACCCGCAAGCCACAATCCGCCAATTTTCAAATTTTTGAGTGCATGTATAATAAAATATAATTTGTGTAAGATTATGTTTATTATACTTGACAAGAAACACAATGATTCAAATCACATTTGGTTGAATTCGCGTTCAAATCTACACGGTCGATAACAGTATCAGCCTAACGTATGCATAACGCTATCGGCGATAGCTTACAAGTCTATCGCTCAGTGTTGCGTGTCTTATGTTAATTTATGGTCATGGCTGTGTCTGTTCTGCCGTTCTTACTTGGCAAGTTTTTAACATGTGGATGATACCTACTCAGTTTTTCAGGCAGATCATATGAAACCAAAATTAGTTTCAATAACTGTAAAAGTTATTGTTAAGCTTTGAATAAGATTAAATGATAAAAGTTGTAAACTGACAAATGCAAAAATGCACAGTACATATCGATACTCAACAGGGAAGTTCCTCGACTTAACAGTATACTTATCCAACTAACAGCAAACTGTTCTCGCTTGCAAACGAGTTAACAGTTTTGTTTTTTGCAAATCCATTGAAACGATGTTAGCAGCTACCTTTACCTACCAGAAACATATCGATTCACCGATATAAAAATAGCATCCCTGCAGCTTATAATATATATAAATTAGTAGACTTGCCGAGTCATAATCAAAGTTGTCAACTGGGGAGGCGAAAATCTATACGACCGTCTTTAATAAAAAGAACGATACATTTTATTTAGCGACAAAGAGCAAAATGACGCTCACAAATCGGGTAAGGCAGCAAAAAATATCTGAATTAAATTGCAATATAATAGTGAACATCTTGGACAGACGGATCTGGAGGCGGCGTACCACAAAGGCGAGGGCTTCCGTTCGTATTACATACAAAAAATTGAGGAGCTGCAACTGATTGTGGCCGAGAAAAGCCAAAATCTACGTCGTTTGCAGGCACAGCGAAATGAACTCAATGCTAAAGGTAACTAAACTAACTAATATATGAATCATATTAATTACGTTGCATCTTTTTTCTTTTAGTGCGTATGCTGCGAGAAGAGCTGCAACTGTTGCAGGAACAAGGCAGCTATGTCGGTGAGGTTGTGAAGCCGATGGATAAGAAAAAAGTGCTAGTTAAGGTACATCCAGAGGGCAAATTCGTTGTTGATTTAGACAAGAACATTGATATTAACGATGTTACCCCTAATTGCCGTGTCGCACTGCGTAATGAGAGCTATACGCTGCACAAGATTCTGCCAAACAAAGTGGATCCTCTGGTCTCATTGATGATGGTTGAAAAGGTTCCCGATTCCACTTACGAAATGGTTGGCGGCTTGGATAAACAAATCAAGGAAATTAAAGAAGTTATTGAACTACCCGTCAAGCATCCAGAACTTTTCGACGCATTGGGTATTGCGCAGCCCAAGGGCGTGTTACTTTATGGTCCACCCGGTACTGGTAAAACGCTGCTAGCCCGTGCTGTAGCACATCACACTGAATGCACGTTTATTCGTGTCTCGGGCTCAGAGCTGGTCCAAAAATTCATTGGCGAGGGTTCCCGAATGGTTCGTGAACTCTTCGTGATGGCCCGTGAACATGCACCTTCCATAATATTTATGGATGAAATTGATTCAATTGGTTCTTCACGTATTGAGTCTGGATCCGGTGGCGACTCCGAGGTGCAGCGAACTATGCTTGAGTTGCTCAATCAGCTGGATGGTTTTGAGGCGACCAAGAACATTAAAGTCATAATGGCTACCAACCGTATTGATATACTTGATCCAGCCTTGCTGCGGCCCGGTCGTATTGATCGTAAGATTGAATTCCCACCACCAAATGAGGAAGCACGTCTGGACATTCTTAAGATTCACTCGCGCAAAATGAATCTGACGCGCGGCATTAATCTGCGCAAGATTGCTGAACTGATGCCTGGTGCATCTGGTGCCGAAGTCAAAGGCGTCTGCACTGAGGCTGGTATGTATGCGCTGCGTGAACGTCGTGTCCATGTTACCCAAGAGGACTTCGAAATGGCCGTTGCCAAGGTTATGCAGAAGGACTCCGAAAAGAATATGTCCATCAAAAAGCTATGGAAGTAAACCTCGCATACATTTATATGTAACAATAAAAAAAACTACGATTAACATTTCATTTCACACAATATAATTTTAAAGAAAATTGAAAAATAGATTGTTTTATATTATGAATTTTGGTTATAAGCTATTGCGTTGCTGCAGCTCCTTCTGTAGCATGGCACATATCTGTTCATCATCGGCCACATCGATGCACGTCTGACCATCGGCATCCTGGATCGTTAGATTCGCGTTTACCGATAACAAATATCGCACAGCCTCCACATGTCCACAACTGGCCGCATAATGCATTGGCGTCTGTTGATTCGCATCAAGCTGATCCACATTAGCGCCGCACCTGATCAGATATTCCATAATTTCAATAGCATTCCGATCGGTCGCCCAGTGCAACAATGCCATGCCCTGTGTATCATATGGCGTCAAATCGCTGGTCTTTAATTGCTCACGCAATAGCTGTATATTGTTGTCCTTGACATGATCAAACACCGTCTTTTGATGATCCGGCGTGATGTTCTCCTCGACGGGCACTGATTCAATTGAGTGAACCACCCAACCACTTATCCTGCCGTTGTTGCTTCTCCTCGATTTGTCCGTCCAACTGGGGTCCATCTTATCCAGCTTGTTGACATAAGCGCGCTGAGCGTTTGTCATACCCATATCGCCCAAACCGTGCCAGGCATGCCACTTTTTACGCGCCGTCACCTGCAGCAATCCGGGACATGATGTGTTACAAACGCCCACCGTTGCCTGTTTAAAGAGTCCATAAAACTCAAGCAAATCTTTTGCATTATAAACAGTCGCTTTGCTGATAACATGCAATGAGGCTAACTCAAATTGCTGATGCAGTTCATCATCGACGATGTCAATGTCTGACTCACTATCTGACATTCTTAACTAAATGCAGCTGCAATAATTTTAAATCTATACTTAAAACTTATATTATTAATTTTCTCTTTTGTGTGTTGTTTCTAGGTGTTTGGGAGTGTGAGCTTGTTTGAATGTGTGGTTGTGTGTTGTTGTATACTATGTTTTTAATTTATCAATTTATTTTGTAGTTACGACTTTTGAATATTCAAATAGTTTCCCTCCAGTATGTGCTTTTGTTCGTTTTCAATCTTTTCGAGTGCTTGCAAACTATTGAAGCTGACGAATCCGTAACCCTTGGAGCAGCCCGTTTTCTTATCAAAGATAACGTTGGCGTTCAGAACACGTCCAAATTCCTTGAAATAGCCCCGCAGCTCCTGATGACCTACCGTCCAAGGTAGATTGCCCACAAAAATGCGGTGAACTGATTTTCCAACTTTAGCTACTGCAGTTGCCATGTGTACGAACAGATATTTTTCTCTCTTTCTACTCGTTTTCTCTCTCAAGCTCGCTTTACGTTTGTCTGCGTATGTCAATGATTTTATATAAAATATTTAAATATTTAAGTGAACATGCAAACTTACCTGCTTTGGCACAAACGTTGCGTAAATTTACGTGATAGGTGAGTAGTGCTCCCCCGTAACAGTACTTGTACTTGTTATTCACTATAAAATTAACCTCAAAATAAGAAATCTATCGACTGCGAAACTAAAGTCGCACTGAACGAATTATTATCGATTTTTTTTCGATTATTCCGGTAACAGATGAAAACAGCTTTTTGACCATGTACTTGCACTTCACGCTTGAAATTGCATGAGATAAGCTCGCAAGAATGACAAAATTCGAACGAAATATTAATTGTAAATGTATAAAGAATTTTACTGTCGCTTGTCAGGTACTTTGATGAAAGACTACTACAACGCTACTACAGATAAATGATAAAGAACTAGCTCTATAAACCAAAATCGAACCAGCACTTGATGAAATCTCATTAATGTTTGCTTTGTGGCGCAATTTAAAAAAGAAAATAAATTTTTGTTTGCAATTTTGCTTTGCCTTTTTTTGTGTTCCCTTTTCATTTTATTTAATTTATGATTTTATACATTTTTTTTAACAAATTTGTTTTAAGCTACATACTACTTAAAATTAACAACATCGCATACAGATTTAATAAATAAACAAGTGATTTATCGTACATTTACAATACAATACAATACAAAACACAATTCAATTGGCTCAAGCTTGGGATGTTCCGTTGCCGTTTCTTGGTAAGCACTTTTAACCAATGTCAGTATATAACTATGGAAGCAATAATAATTTCCATTCCTTTGTTTCTCTTTTGATTTAATTTAATTAATTTAATTTTGCGAATTATCGATTGTTGTATTGCAAACAGTTTACTTTAATGATTGGGATAAAATGTGCTAAAATTTTTTTTAATATTTTTCATTGTCATCAATATATTTGTATTATATTTATATAATAATAATGTGTAGCTAAGTATTCTATTTTTTTCTTTTTATCTTGTTTAGTGATTTGGCTCTCTTCCTATATCCGTTTTCCTTCTTTCTCTCTTCCGTTCTCTCTATCTCTCTCTTTGTATCTAGGTTCCTATTTAATATAATGGTAGCTGTGTTACGGGAATCTAAGGAACCAAAAAGTGTGTTTGTTTGTGCTACGGCTCAGCCGTAGCTCGTTGCTGTCTACTTGGCTTGCCCTAAAAATAGAGATTTTACGTTTTTTTTTAGACTTTAATAGTTCTCTCGTCAACTTAATCAAGCTTAAAAACAAATGTAAAGTACGCCTTCAATGCCTTGGCCTGCACGCAGGCGTATCTTAAGAGTTAACATAATCCATTTCATTTATAACATATACATACATACGAACATGATCTCCAAAGTCCATTGAAATTTAAGTAGTTTAATTGGTAATAAATTTTCTCGCAAAAACTATAAAGGTTTTCAAGTCGTTTTGCCTGATTTGTACAAAAACTATACAAAAGTTGTTTTTCATAAAAAATATACGTTTACATGTATATATATACACATATTTATAGACTATATATAATCTATATATGTATATGTATATATATATATATGTTGGTATGTGTGTATATATTATGTGATTCTTTGATTTGATTTCCAAATAAATTTTATAAAAACTAATTGTAGAAGTAAAATTTTTGTAAATATAGAAAACAGTTTTCAATTTCTTGTATCTCTCTAGTTACCTCCGATTTTTTCTTTCTTTCTTTTATAATAATAATAGTAATAATAATAATAATAGTTATTATGTAATTACAACAAACTATGCTTCACAAATATATTATATATATTATGTCATATATATTTTTGTATTTGTCTATGCATATGTGTGTGTTGTAGTTGGCTTAGCTTTTAAAATTATGATATATACATATATATATATATTGTGTGTGTGTATATATATGTATATGTATTTAGGTGTAATTTAACTTGACATATTTGATCTCAATTTTGTATTCAACGTTAACATACTGTGATTTTAGAGACTGACTGTTTTCTTTTTTTTAAGTATAGTACAAAATACAACGCAAAAGATGATTTGTGTAGCTTTCTAGGATAAGCACACGAAGATTATCAAATGAAATATATATAAAGTTGAATAAAATAATAAAAATATATCATATAATAATAGCTATAATGACAAAAAAAGGGTGGCTTATAAGTTAGTTAAAAGACGTTTTGCATAATTGAAATGTAATACATTATAGAAAAATCCATTAACTACTTTCTCGTTTTTCTATATCTTTTTAACATAATATTCTTAAAAAAAATTCGTTTATGTGTCACAGCACCACCATTTAAGTTTGTTGTTGTTGTTGTTACTTCCTCCTGTTAGTTGTTGTTTAATGACATTGTTTGTAAATTGTAATTGTTGCTGTAATTGTAATAGTAATTGTAATTGTAAGTTTCGAACGCATTTGCTTATTGCATGAGCTACACTTGGTGGCCGTGCACCTGCTACCAAAGGCGATGCAGATGAAGATTTCGTGATAGCACCGAACGCACATCATTGGTGAAACGAAGTGCGTCCAGCATTGGAAGTAATGATAACAGTGCTGTATCCATTGGATCTGAGAACCAACTTTTGATGGGTATTGCATTGTTTGGAAAACAACGATATGCTCCGGGTGAATTGTCAATTATAAATATCTGTTTAAATTAAATTTGTTTTAAATATATTAGATAAATAATAATAAAAATCATAAATGAAGTTGTGTATATATGTAATTTACCCTATTCAAGTCACTGCAAATGGCTGATAAATCTTTGGTATAGGAGCCATAGTCGGGAGTGCAGTGTTGTCTATAGTAGCGGCGCCGCAGTATATTGCGGCCATTGTCCAATTTGTCGGCAACTGCAGCGCCATAGATTTCCATGCTGGCCGTAAATACGACCAGGTCATACCACTGCGATACCTGATATAACAGAATACAACAAATATAATGTAATAATGCATAAGATACAATTAACATAACGATTGTTTTAAAGCATCATATGAGAATCGAATACATGAGTATTGCCTTTGTCAATCCAATATTTAAGTTTTTAAGTCCTATTTCTATCTAGTAATACGTTGAATATACCTATGTAATTTTGAAAGTGTTTATTAAAAGCTTAACAGCTGTCAATCTTAACATACGAATGTTAAAGTACAATGCACTTTAATCGAAGAAAAACAGAAGTTTTTATTTATATACTCGTACTCAATCGTACCAGTGAAATAAGGCTATGATATATATTTGTATATTTTGAATTATACGAAGTTCTCTTTGTTTGATCCCGCATAGCACGGGAACACCCAAACGATTTGTGGTTTTACCTATGTAGAAGAACATATAAACCAAATGTATTATTAAAGCAAAGATTTATTCTCCTTAGCATAAAAGGAATTTATTAAAATAGACTGAGCAACCTTATACTGGCTATAAGGTTATGAAAATTAGATATAGGTATATATATTTTTCTTACGTTATCTTTTACAGGGTTTGATACGCTTTTTATGGGTGTTGATTAGTTTTTAAGAGACTGACAGAACTTACCACATCCAAAAAGTAATCGACATGTGGGCGTTTGTGCACAAAGAATCGCACCGGATGCCTATCAATGGTCACCTTAACAGTGAAATCATGCGGCGTACCGGGTTTTACCGTATTCCTGGGCATAGCATTGTGATGTGAGTGTATAAGCGTCTCATCCAGGTCCAACACCAATGTTTTTCGCTGCACCAAGCTAAGGCGATGCCGCGACACAGGTGACAGCGGGAACTGTTCATATTTAACCGGCTGATACTGGATAAACTAAGAGAGTTAATATATACATTCAAATGTTGTGGATATTCGCAATTTTTTCATTTTATATACATATATCTATATATAACTGATAGTTCCGATATTCACTTTCGATAAGACTGCTAATTTAAATCATCTACGATTTTTGAATAAACTTAAAAATGGATGTATGTTTTAAGTCTCTTCTAACTTGCATAACATATAATAAATAACTTTAATCTATGTAAAAAGTTAAGAGAAATTTTAGCAAAAAATCACAAGACCGAAGTGAAAACCGGAACAGGTCAGACTAATGCTTATTTACTAATAACATATGGCGGTAAGAGTACGAATTAATGTAATAGTACTAAAAATACATGTTAATCTCCGATAGTGCTAGGCCACAGTGCACGAGGGATAGGAGGTGAAATGGAGATGGAGGAAGAAAATGACAAACTAAGCGCAAAAGAAAATGATGATAAGACGCTCAGCTGCAGCGTCATGCAATGAAGCTAGTCAATTGGAAAAGCAACTTTGATAAAGGATTGAATGCGGCACCAAGGGGGAAATGGAGAAGGGCTGAGGAGGGTGGTAGGGTGTTAGGGTGTAGTTATTGCTTATCGCAGCCTTGACCAGTGGGTGCCGTTAATGTTATTTAATCGGTGTTTTTGTGATAAAGAATAAAAATACTTGGGTCTAGCAATGGGGCGTGAATTGTGTGTTGAAACTACCTTCTCTTGTATTAAACTTCCTATTACATATATTTAACATTTTTTTCACATTTTTGTTTGTGGTACTTACAGCGCGCACTTGGCGATTGAACATGAAACAAATGCATGTCCAGACCTTTGACAGCAGGAGCAGCAGCGCATGGAATTTCATTTGCAGCACAGAAATCATTGGTAAGAAGTTATCTTCTTACCAAATGTCTAACAAGTTTCACTTAATTTATGGCTGCTGCGTTGTCAACGTAGTTCTTCACTTTTATTGTTGTGGTTGCTATTTATGTTGTTGTAGTTACGCTTGACGTTTATTTAGCGAATAAGAAAAAAATAAAAACAAAAATACTAAAAGGCCCCTCACAGTCACGGCAGAAACCAAAAAAAAAAAACGCGCCGGCAGTCAGACTTCCCAACTTGTTATTGCTCTTGTGCTCTTGATAACGCGCTCAAATTGTTTTGATTGTGTTTGTGTTCGTGTTGCACTTGGCGGTTTTTGTTATCGGTATCGATATCACAATTATTGCCTTTTATTTTTCTTTACACGCACATATACACACGTAGAGATGTATATATATATAAATATATATATGTGATGAGCGAGAGAAGCGCGCAGGGCATAAAATCAATATTTAAAACAAGCGTCCTTCGTGTGCCTGCAAAGAGGATATACTTTATCCTGCCAATGTTTACGTTTTTTTTGTTTTCACGCTCATGCATATGTATGCATTTAACGCGATTTCTCTTTTAACTTTTTGCACTGTTTTACTTGGCCTAAATGTTTCATCACTATTCTCATCATCCAGTCCAATGCTGTGTTATTGTATTGTTTCTAGGCCGTCTCCTGCCTGATGCTGATACAATTGTTGTTATTTTTGTACGTACGGATTGCCGCTGCTTTTGCCAATGATGGCAAACTGTAGAGTTGCGTCCGCTTGTCGAAGTTTAGTAGTTTTAGAAATCAGAAATTGTTTTAAGTTGTAGTTATATGCTGTCTTTAATATGTATATTCACTTGTTTTCATATGTGTATCGCGCGGCAAATATTAATATTGCACTTTGATATTGAATAATCTGGTTCTTGCTTTTGTTTAATAAATCGCACACTCACACGTGCATACACACACATACACACACTGGTTTAATCAATTTGGCCAAAAGCCAGTCCAAAAAATAAATTGTGAAAAATAAAAGAGAGATTGTCGCCAAGAGCGTGGTATTGTTATCGCTGGTATATCGATATGCTGGTTGTTGCCCTGTCTGTTGCTGTTTGACAGTAATATCGGCGGACAATTTGCTAAATTATTATGATATGAAATCAAAATATGTATATAATCTACCAAAAATACACAAGAAAAACAACAATCATTATAACTGTTTATATAATGTCATTATTTATCGTTCTGCCGGGCAGAAGTAACGTGCTCTTCATATTGACGTACGACCAATCATCATGCAAGTGTTAAAAATCAATATTATTAATTCCATTTTCAATATTGGTTTATCGTTGGACTTATTAATATTTATAAATTTGCAATTAGCAGAATATAACTTAATAATGATTGATAGTTGCTCTTAAAACACTAAATAACTGCAGGACATTTGACCACGCGGCTTCATGCACGGTCTGAACGTGTAAGCTCAGTTTGCAATATCGATAAACATGTTGGTCGGCCGGCTGCTGTAATCGTTTAAAGCGTCGTTGACGTTCCTTGCAATTTGCAAAAGTGGAAAGAAAAAGAAAAATTATGTAGACTTTTGGCAAAAGCATCATATCAATTGTAAAAGTGCTGCAAAAACTAAGTGTTAAGCCATATAGTCGAAACACGTGCTAATTGCAATAAAGCAGTTTTTAGTTTCCATTAAATATATATTAATATATTCGTATAGATATATTTATATATAAATGTGTGTGTGTGCGTGTGTGTATGTGTACTAATGCGGCGAATGCGAGTGTGAAAAAAGCCGCACTCTGCAAACCCAAGCGTAGACTTTATTGTTATTGTTGTTGTTGTCTCCACATCAGTGCAAAAAGGAGTGAACAAGCAGAAGATTAAAGAAGAGAGCGGCAGCATTTTGGATTTTTTTTTACAAACCGTTTTATAATAACCGCTAAAATTGTGGAAAAACAGGAGAAAACTCCCAAGCGGAAGAAGAAGGCTGCAGCCAGTAAAATGTCTGCAGTTTACTCGCCGCAACCGCCGCAGCAGCAGCAACCGCCGCTGCCGACGCAGCATCCACCGGGCTCAGTGCAGTTGTCACTGCCGCAGCAGGCGCCGCCTCAGCAGCAGCAGCTACAACAGCAACAACAACAGTTGCAACAACAACAGCAGCAGCAAC
The DNA here is from genome assembly GCA_035045065.1 of Hirtodrosophila trivittata. Lineage (NCBI taxonomy): Eukaryota > Metazoa > Arthropoda > Insecta > Diptera > Drosophilidae > Hirtodrosophila > Hirtodrosophila trivittata. The sequence continues at coordinate 3,765,898 of JAWNNK010001024.1, forward strand.
AACAACAACAGCAGCAGCCACCTGGCAGTGGACAGGGTCCACCAGGAGGTGTAGGTGTTGGTGTCATGGGGCCCATGGGTCCTATGCAGCAGCGCGTTGGACCCGGCCCCGTTGGCAATCCGGTGGGTGGCGTTGGTGTGATGATGGGCACACCACCCAATCCGAATGCCCAACGTGGCGGTGTGCCGTCACAGCAGGTTAACTCAGCGCAAATCCAAAAAATGCTGGATGAGAATTGCGGCCTCATACAGACTATACAGGATTTTCAAAACATTGGCAAACCGCAAGAGTGCATGAGTTACCATGTGGCGTTGCACAGAAATCTGGTCTATCTGGCACAACTGGCCGATCCCCAAATGAATATTTCCCAAATACTGCCGGTAAGTGTAAATTAGAATGTGTGCTCGGTCACGCACTGAGCGACATGTGACTGATTGGTAATTCATCGAGCTTCTTTGCTTTAGGAATTCGATGTACTTTAAAGTCATTTCCAATCGCTCGCACCGTTGCTTTCTCCTACGGAACTAACATTTAAATGATTTAATGAATATATAACTTAACTTTAATTTATAGGCACCGCATATACTCCAAACGCAGGCCATGCAACAGGGTAATCAACAGCCGACACACGGCATGATGGGTGTCGGTGTAGGTGTGCCGCCACCTGGGCAACAACAGCAGGTGCAGGGTCAACAGGGCTCACAAGTTGTTCCGCCGGGCAGTGTCATCCAATCACAGATGATGCAGCATGCGGGAGATCCTGTACAAATGTCGCCCTATGCTGGCCAACAACAGCAACCCACTCATCCTGGTATGCCGCCTAACGCTCAACAGCAATCTCAACAACAACAACAACAACAACAACAACAACAACAACAGCAGCAGCAGCAACAACAACAACAGGCTGCTCAAGTGCAACAGTCGCCACAAGTTAGCCAAGCAGGCCCCCAGCCCCAGGCTACCTATCGCAACATACAAGCAGCCGCTGGCCAGGCACAGATTGTGGCCAATACGACGCCCAGTAAGTGTAAAGTAGAGTCCAATCACACACACAAATTATATTTTTATTTGTTAGTTGAGAAAAATTTTTAGAAGAGTAAGTGTAAGTACTCGAATTTGAAAGAATCCTTGTGAATACAGGGTATAAACATTCGATGCTAGCTTACATAGTTTGCTTAGTGGAACATTGGAATGGAACAAGGAATTTTCTACGATTAAATATGGCTTCTCATTTAAATGAATGGCAACATTTTCGTTTCAGTTTTAGGAACTGTATTTTTAGCTCAAATAATATTATGCTAGGACTAAACCTATCGAAGGACATACGAACAGACAGATAGTATATACATTAGTAGTAGCTGTCTTTACGGTAGGACGAAAGCTTTCTAGGGACATACGAACAGACAGACAGATATATGAATACGTACTAGCTGTTGTCCCTACGGTCACTTTCTTAAATAAAGTAAACCTAACTACATGTATTAATTGTCGCTCCCAAACTTATTGTGTCTCCAACTTAAATTCTCTCCGGGAAGATGTAGATTAAAAGAATCTTTAGGAACTGAATATAACTTTCATAAATTCAAAGTGCAATCCAATGTTGTGTATAGGTTTTCATAATTAAAATGGGACGCAATCGTTTACTTATGGGCTAATTCGGTCGGAAAAGTTCAGGGGGAAAGGTTTCCAGATGGAACACTGGAATGAAACGATAGGGCTTAGATTTTGAGTTTAAAGCGTACAAATTGGTTGACATCTTGTTTAACAATTCAATTTATATAATTTACAGATCAACAACAGCAGCGGCCCAACAATGGACCAATGCCGCCTGGCCAGAATCAGCCGCCAACACCACAGCAACAACAGCAGCAGCCACCCAACCAGCAACAGCAGCCGCAACAGGGGCCAGGACCAGTACCGCCGCCACAGGCGCAGTACCGGGTCAGCTATCAGCAGCAGCAACAACAACAGCAGCAGCATGGTCATTATCCGGGCTATCCACCGCAATCACAACCGCAGTACCAGCCACAGAATGCGTATCCGTATGGACCACCAGGTCAAGGCTATGGGCCACCACCGCCGCCTCCTAGTGCACAGGCTGCTTACCATCATGCTGGTATGCCTCCGACGTCGACGGCAGCGGGTGCACAGGGTGTGGTGCACGCCTATCAACCGAATCCAAATGCTGGTGGTGCTACTGCCGGTGGTCAGCAGCAGCAGGCACCGCCGCCAGGTGCCTATGCGCCACCGCCACCAACTCAGCAAGTGGCTCCGGGACAACAACCTGGACAACCACCGCCACCAACGCAAATGTACGGCCCACCGCCAACGGCAGGTGGTCAGGCTGGACCGCCACCACCCGGGCCCCCACAGAGTGTGCTGCCTAATCAGTATGGGCCACCGCCACCGCAAAATGCAGCCGCCGTAGCACCTGGACCCCCACCAATGGGCTATGCGGGCTATCCACCTAATCAGTACGGTCAATCAGGAGCACCAGGTGCTCCACCCGGAAACTATGGACCGCCACCGCCCAGTAGCCAAGCTCAGTCGCCATACCAGGCGTATCAACAGGCAACCGGAGCGCCACCCGGAAGCTATCCCGGACAGCCAGTGCCCGGTCCTCCAAATGCACAGCAGGTCAGCGTTGCGGGTTCAAATGCCGGACCGCCACCACCGCCGTCCAGCTATAGCACAGCCCCTAGCCAGACACCGCCGCCAACACAGCAGCAACAATCGGCAGCCAATCAACAGCAGCAGACAGGTAATCCAAATGGACCCAATACGCCACAATCAACGCCTCCTCCGCCCACATCTGTAACGGGCGTGCCACCAAATCAACAGGCGCCAGGCGCGGGAGCTGGCCAGCAGCAACCGCAGTATGCGCCACAACAACAGCAGCAGCAACAACAACAACAGGTAAGCAAAAGATTTAAATGGATGCTGGATGGTGGCTCAAACCTTACCTGGCATTTTTCCTTTTATTTACTTTTAAGCCGCTGCAGCAACAACAACAGCAGCCACAGGGAGGACCGGGTCAGCAGCTGAACGCCGTTGTGTCCGGCGTATCCCCGTTGCCCACTCAGCAGCAGCCTACATATTCGTCGCCACCTACCAGTGTGAGCGGCTATGGAACACCACAGCAGCAACAACAACAGCAACAACAACAACAACAACAGCAGCAGCAGCAACAACAACAACAGCAACCGCAAGGCGGTCCACCACCACAACAGCAAGCAGGTCCGCCAGGCGGACCACCGAATGCATCGGCACCGCCACCACCAAATGGCGCTACGCCACCAATGGCACCCAATCAATATCAGCCAGCACCTGGTACTCAACCATATGGAGGACCACCACCGCCGCCGCAAGGATATGGACCTCCACCGCCGGGCAGCGCATATCCGGGCCATGGCTACCATCAGCTGCCGCAGGCAGGTGGCTATGCACAGTATCCGCCATCGCAGGGCTATCAGGGCTACAGGCCGGCGCCTGCCGGTGCACAGATGCCGCCACCGGGCGCACCACAAGGACCGCCACCAGCGGGCGCCTATGGGTACTATAGTAATCAGCCACCACAATGAAAATGAAGTTGGGATATAGTGCGATAAAAGATTAAGACAATTGACGATAACGAAATCCCAGCACACACAGAAACACACACACATCACGCTATATCTCATCTCTCTTTTTCTATCTCTCAGTCTCACTCTCTATCTCTCTCTCTCTGTCTAATTCATACATCCAGTAAATGCATTGTATTCTACCTTTGCGAGGTGCGCGTGCGTGTATATGTGTGCTGGTGTGTGCGTGTTTGTATACGTACGTGTGTGTGGCAGGAATTCTGATGCATATTAATACTTCTTAACATTTAGCAATAGTTTGTATTTGTATTTGTATTTGTAGTAATTGTAGTAATTGTAATTGTAATTGAGTCGAGGATATTGGACTCGTGCATTATGCATATATATAATTCTACCCATACACATACATTTACATACGTACGAACATACATATAATTAATACGATTTACATTTACCTACAATAATATTTAATTTCTATGCTTGTTTTTAGCGTGTTTGTCCCCATTTTCAATATTATTATTTTAATTTTTTTTCTTTACGAATAATTCTTTTTTTTTTGTATTGTTTTGTCTTGAATCGATTGTAAAATTTGGCGCGCAGCTTACACTAAGTAGATTTTTTAATACAATTTAACATTCAACAAAATTGCATAGGCAGAAGCATGAGAATAAACAATATTTAAGTAGTATTTAATGTTCAAATATTCCATTACCTATGAAAAAAAAACAAAAACTATTTTATAACACAGACAACGCATCCAGGGCTTTAAGTGTGTGTGTGTGTATGAGTGTATGCGGATGCTGATACTCTACTGCTATCCTGCTCCAACGCACAGCGGCGTGCACTTTAATCTAATTGTAATTGTAAGCTGAAGGGATAATCGATGATCGATATACTAATGCATGTATCGCCATCGATAGCATTTACATAAATTGAAACTGTATTTTAGAAACGGCAAATGCTAATGCTATAAAAGGAGAAAGAAAAAAAAACATATACTATTAATATTTAAAATACTTATATATAAATGAAGAACAAAAAGAAAAGCAAAATGCATTCAATAAAAGCAACGAGCTGTCTAAATTCACATTCTATTATTGGATCAACTTTGAAGCCTGGATTATTTCCACACGCGACCTGGATTAAAAGTAAATGGTACTTTACCAACCGAAAAATCAATTCGTACTTATCCTTCACTTACATTGTCTTAGAGCAAAGAGGATACTACTACATAATAACTAAGCATATATAGACATGAATATAGGACGTTTTATTGATGAAACGGTTAAGTAAAACATGTCAAGGTTATTTAACATATGAATCAAAATGACTGGTGTACTTTGGAATATGTTTTGTTACAGCAGCCAAAAAATAGGAGCTGCTTACGAGTATCTCATTCTCTCCTGCTTTTTGTTCTTTTTTTTTATCACATATGCGTGTGCATGGCGTTGGATTCTTGTTCGTCCGTCTTTTTTAGGTCCTGCACCAGTTTCTGGGCCTGGTCCTGCCGCTGATCAACAACAGCATCTGAATTTTTCTTGCCAAAACGAATCATAAGCTTGTGGAAGAGCTTGCGAACTGGATTGCGTGGCAGGGCTTTCTGTCGCTCCACAACAATCAGCTTGGTGGCAACACTGTGTATAGGTCCAAACGCCAATGCCACTACAGTACAGGCCAGACAGATGACATTGTATGGCATACTGAAGTCGGGCGTGGGCAGTGATACTATTAGCGCCTCAGTGCGCATTGTAAGCGTATAGGAGTTACGTGTTGCATTGAAAGTGTCTTTGAATAGATATCCGTCTAGCGGAATAGCCGTATAATTTCGTCCTATTGGGAGCTTACCACTAATGACAGCTGCAGCAATGTAATGACCATGATTCGCATCTGGCGGATATTCTAGCCATTTGAGCAATAAAAAGTCAATCTCAATGGTTATTAATACGCTGCTTTGTGCCGGCAGCAGGAAGCCAATCTCTAGATGCGTTGGGTGCTCCCGCTGTTTGCCAGGCAAATAGTGCAGCAGTTTAAACGGAAGCTCCTGGTCACTATATTCGCGTTGCCGTTGGGACCTAACCCGTATGCGTAATGTATGCAAATAGGCATTCACATACCAGGGCACCAGCTCCATAACTACTATGGGAACTGGCTCATAATGGGTATTGGTCACCTCAGTGGCAATGCGTCCACTTTTCTGGCCGTTACCCAATAAAAAGCGATGAGCATAAAGCGGTGGCACGGGAACGCGTTCCCTTCGGGTGTTCCTAGTGGCCTTTGTTCCTACCCAGGCAATGTTGAAAAGCCGTGATCCTAGACTTTTAAACTGCTGCCTCATATCGTAGACGCCATAGAGCACGTTGTAGCCACCGCGTGTGCTCTTAGCCTCCTGGTGTGGCGGTGGTACTAATTGAAAGCGTTCACCAAGCTCATTAAGGTGCACATAAATTTTACTGGTACGCGCCAGCTCACAGAAACCATTAAGGCCCATGCCAAATAAGCGACGCAATGAAAAATCTGAACTGCTCTGATCTAGTATCCTTAAATCATGGACCAGATTCGCTGTTTGGGTCAGCTCCAAAATGCAATTGTCTTGGTCTTCGGCGTCACACAGTGCACGTACTGAAATGCCCAGCGAATGATATTTGGTATTGTGTACAAATCCAGAGTTAAGTAGTGTGGCCAGACCGGAGGCACTTCCGCAGGGCAATAGCTTTTTCCATGGCGTTAGGTTCTCCGTGCAGACTATTTCACGCGGCAGCGTCGCATAACGTACAAGTCTGTCGCTATCATTGCCCACCTGCATAAACTGTGGACGGAATATGTGACGCGGCGCAATACTATTGGTCTTATCAACGAAATTAAGGGAAGCACAGAGGATGCCAGAGAAGACATTGGCTAATTGCATCCATTGCCGATCGACTTCAGTGTCGCTCAGATTTTTTCCAGTAAACCAGGCCCACATCTCAGCGCCGCCAGTTGAATCCACAATGGGGTACCCCCAGCTCTTATAGCGCCACAAACCCTGCGTCAGGCTTAAATGCAACTCCTTTACATTGTAGGTTTGAAATATTTCGGCAATGACGCGCGGGGTTAGCTGTGTGTGGTAGACTAGCAGGCAGAAATATGTTTAAAGATGCTAATAAAGAAACATTTCTCGTGTTACTTACGATTTTTACTCTTGCCGTAGTGCCATCGTGTTGTGAATTGAAAATAAGTGTTGACATGGTCACCGGCAAGTGGTCGTACCACCAGCTCTTCATGAAATTCTTCATCAACTGAGTTGTGCGACTCAAGGCGCTCAGCTAATGCTAACGACAAAAGCAGCGTGCACAGCAGCAGCGTTAGGAATTTCGCCAATGCAGTGGTCATTTAATTGCAGCAGTAATAAATGCTCATTAATACTATTATATGAAATTATGGTACAAATTAAAATAAGGGTGTTTATATGTCATAAATATATCGATATTAAATCGCCTGTGATTTAGAATTTCGTTCCTGTAGTTGTAATCGAATCTAATTCTATCAATAAACTATTTTTTTTTAATGAAACACCCCTGGTAATTTCACCGATTCGATATCTTTATGTGAGTACTTGAATTCCGTATTTGTTATCAACGTTATGTGTACTGGTAAAACTCTATTCTCTTGTAATAATTAATGTAAAAAAATATATATGGCATATTTTTTCTTTATTCAATATGCTTTGTCAATAAATACAGAACGTTCTCATAATCTTTAAAAGTACAAAATATTGCAACAAATGTATTTTTTTCTGAATAGACTTTGATTTGTTTATGTTTTCTTTTGCAGTGTATCGATATTTTCCGATAAGCGCAGAATCAGCTGGAGCCGCAGGTTTGATTTGAATATGCGGGCACACTTAAAATGATTAACCAACTATGCCAGTGAACCTGTGTGTGTATTAGGAAACGTGAGCAAATGTATGTAAACATACCAGAATAGGGAAATAAAAACACGTTTAGAACTGTTCAAATTGACGTTTGTTTATTTAAATCTTACTTTAAACTAATTAACATGATCTATTTTTTATTCTCATCTACTTTTATTTTCAATACATAATAAATTTCATGTAATAAAGAGCACGTGACAACGTTACCTGTGTAAATGTCATGTAAAATAGATTAGAATTGTATGAAATTGGTGGCATCTTTCTGTGCATGAAGTATGCACAAATTTCATTTAATATTTATGCACAGCGCCAATGTGCAATTATTTAAACTGATCAGCAGTGTCCAAGAATCATTCGCTTCTCTTTAAAAATAGTTAAAATTATATAACATTTGTAGTTTTAACGTGTGTTTGTAATTGAAAATCGATTCGATTTTTGCGCGCCGACGCTTTGGTCACACAGAATAGTAAACAGTGTGACCGCTCGCAACACCTCTAAAGCGATACGTTCGGTCACACTGCATCTTCTGTACCGTCAGTTGTTAGAGAGCCGAGCGACTGTGAAGACGTACGTGTGTGCTCATACAGTGCTCTCAGAATTTATTTTTGGTAATTATTTGCTTCTGGTTTACATTAATAAATGTTATAAATAGTAAAATCAAGATAGTTAAATAATTTAACGCCGCAATAATTAATGAGAAATAAACACGTAGTTTAACGAACAATGCTAAACGAATCAATTTATGCAAATTTCAGGCAGTTTTTTTTCCTACTGGTAGAGCAGCAAGCAAAATATAACCAACAGAAAAAAAAACCAAAATGCAATTACATATTGCCGCGCGCACATTGCAACAGTCACACTAACAACAACAACAACAATGAAATGCTTATTGTTTTGTTAGTACAACAATAAATGTATGAATTGCAATGAAACAAAACCAAAAAAGCATTTTATAAAGCGACACATTTATTTGTGTTTGTACATTGTACATACATATACAATTATACATATATAGGAACGTTAAATAAACATTTTATTATTTTCGTAAAAAAAATGCACTATTTTTTGCATAGATAATTGCCACGAATATGAACAAATATTTATATCTACCAAAGAGAAAAAAGTTAGCGTTTCTTTTATTCAATTGGAAAAGAAATTGAAATTCGCGGAAGACGACTACGGTGAAGAAAGATTTTTACTCGCGTCGCGGTATACTTCAACTGTTTTTGAACTTTTATTGCGTTGCTGCTGAGCAAGAGCGCCAACTACAAAAGTCGCTGCGCAGCGCGCGACAACAACAACAAGTCGCTGCGACCGAATGAAAAAGAAAATACGACGAAACAAAACGTGTGTTCGAGTGCAAAGTGTTGAGAGAAGGCGAGAGCGAGTTCGCGACTTGAGCATGCGCGTTATACTCTCAAATGTTGCCCATCTCTGCTGAATGTATGCGTGCGTGTTTGTATGTGTGCGTTGTTGTGTGTGTGTGTGTGTGGGTCGTGTCATTTTCGCCTTTGCCGAGCTACGCGCTGCTTAGTGTGCGCGTTTTTCGTTTATCGCCTTCGCCGTAAACTCACACACTGATTTTGCCAGTTGCCATTGTTGTGTTCTCAGCGAGTTGCCGTTGTAGCCTCGGCTGCTGCTGCTTTATGGCTGTTGTCGTCGCATAATTTGCTTGCTGTTTTGCCAGAGTACTAAATATTTTAACTAGCACATTACTGTTAATTATCAACTGACGCAGTTGTTTAAACGCATATATTTTTAATTATGCGAATTAAGCAGAGGCAAAAAAAATACTAGCCAAACAACCAATCACAATACATACATACATACATATACAAATACAAAATCCATACAGACTTAGTCATCGTTGTTTGTATAAACTGATACAGGTAAAGAGAAAAAAATCGTATGTAAGAATTCACGTCTACCAACACAAAAGAAAAGCAAAAAGAAAAGTGTACAAATACAAAACTAACGGAAAGTTCGTAAACGACATTCTTTGCTCGCTCTCGTGGTCGGCACTGTCGGCCCAGCAATCGCAGCGGAGCAAGCGAGAAGGCGAAACAACGGCAGCAAAGCTGCCCGCCTGAGCAGCAGCAGCAGTAACGAACTTTCGAGAGCAGCGCTCAAAACCAGAGAGTAGCAAGCACATTACAAACGACGCGACCTACTCTAAAAAAAAGGTGATATTTTGTTCAATTTATATTATTTCTTTCTTTTGATTTTCGTTTTAGTTTTCGCATAGTTGTAACTCCTCTGTAGGCTAACGTACTTGTAAATTAGTTTGTAAGTTTAGAATTTGAAAATACAGCACCATCGACAACAAAATGTATGAATAAACAGCAACAGCAGTGTCTTGACAAAGAAAATAACCATAAGAAAAATACGATAAACAATTTGTAGCAAAAAAAACAACACTACGTAACGGAAAAAAACTAGCAACAAAAATATGAAAACAAAAAAAGAAAAAACAAAAAAAAAGAAAAGAAAAAAAGAATGAGAAACTCAAGTAAAATAAACGTAATTTTCATTGCCTTTAACAAACGAAAAACAAAAACAAATTACACTTTTTCTTCGCTCTCTTTCTCTCTCTCTCTCTTTCTCTCTCTCTCTCTCTCTCTCTCTCTCTCTCTCTACTTCCTCTTGCTAGCAGCTAGTCGCCATCGTTGGCTCCTAATTTTATAACTAGTTTGTCTGACAACCATAACATATTTATTGTATTTGCGTATGTAAGTATGTTTGAGAATTTGTCCTATTCCAGACATTGCACCACTGCAAAAATATTAATTTATTAAAAACAGCAGTCCAAAAATTGCATTCAGGACAAGGCATAAAAATTAAAATGCGCCATTACGCTTCCCACTCACAAATGTGTGCGCGTCATTCTGCGCTCTTTTGTCGCTTTGTAGCGCTCACTTTCGTTCAATCGTAGAAATAACAACCAGAGCGCTCTCAGTGCCAGTGTTGCCACACGTGCCGTCCTGCTTTTCTTTGCCTTGAACATTCATACATACATATGTATTCAAAAATGAATGTGTATAAATATTTAACTTCCTGTCAGTATGTCCCTATGCGACAGATTTGCACCTTGAGTAAAATTGGCTAGGCAATTGATAGCGATTTCTGCTGTGGGATTGAGAGAGTGTTAAATTGTTGGACAATCACTGCATTTCCTACCCTCTTGGATTTGCATGTGTTTTGTGGGCTATATTTATTTGTTTGGAAATGTGGGGGTGGGTGTGTTCTTTTCTTTCTATAGGTATTATCAAGGGCATTCAACCTACTACGGCTCTGGAATAATCATATGTTTACTATGTTTGCCGATTCATCCTTGCGTCTGGTAGATGACGTCAGACCGACCATATACCCGCCTGACTGTCTGAAAGCACGTTGGCTATTTTTAATAAATCGGCCCCAGCTATAGTGCGTTCAGCTTGTTGTGGCGTCCTACATGTGTGTGTGTCTTGCTGTTGCCATCGCCGCATTCGCATTCCTCAAATAATTTCGTATTTTATAATGGGGGGAAAAAATAGTCAAACGCTATATACAGCAGAGCACAGCGCATTGTCGCGCGCGTGCACAGACACACACATAACCTCAGTCACAGAGGCGAACAGACACACTCATACAACAACGCTCCGCTCTTGCTCTGCCGCCACCGCCACCTTGTTGACCCAGCTAATTTTTCGCTGGGCCCTCTGCCGCGTTTTCGAGCTAAACGCTCGGGCCCGCGCTGGCGGCAGACTGAACGTTTTCATACATTCGAAATTTCAACGAACTTCGGTTTGTGGCCGTCAACTACCGCTGCCGCTGTCGTCGTCGACGTTTATTGTCAATTCGCCGTAGCTCTCTTTTGTAGCTTTGTAGCGCGTTAGCGTAGCGACACCAGCATTTACCATACAAGCTAACAAGTTTTCGCCGCAATTCGCTCACTTTGTCGCTTCTTCTCTCATTCATTTTGTCTCGCCTTTTTATTTTTCATATTGGTCAGCCTGACGACGTTATCGTGCCCTTGTTGTTGCTCATTACAAGAGTTATTGCGACTACTGTTCTTGTTCTGTTTATATTTTTTTTTCATCAAATAAGATAGCAAAATGCATATAAAACATGATTCAATTCAATTTAGATCAAACTTCTATGACGCTCATTTTGCAAGCGCGCATACTTTTTTATGTACATACATACATACTTATGTATGTATGTTACTTTTCTTTTCTTCCGTTATCCGTACATGCACACCATGCGTTTGGATGAATATGTACATATGTATGTATTTATGTTCTTATATCTATAAGTATGCTTGTGTGTTAAATTTCATAGTGATGTAATAGTTTCTAAAGGTGCGGTTGCAAATATGGCCTCTTTTTAGCTGTTTATGCTGTTCTGTGTTGCTTTTCATACTATAGTTTCGAAAACGAGGTCATATTCATATGTGAGCATGTATGACAAAATTGAGTTGCATGTAGATATGCATACATATATGTATATATGTACAAAACACCACTTAATAAATCGCAAAAGCGTATTTACCCGTTTATTTCGTTTATGGTCAGCATAAACGACAATTGTCGACTGAACATTGCTACATACATATACATACCTGTCATCGCTGCAGTCTTATCCACCCGAGCCAATGCAACTTTAGCTCACCTCTGTAATGCTCCAGCTCATCATGTATAAATATGTACATACATGCATACACATAAGTATTCTGTTAAATGTAACTTCCGCTGTCAAATCTGCATTAATCAAATAAAATATGCCCGCACTATGTTTGTTGACATGTGTTCGTATATGTATGTATGTACGTATGTATGCATGTACATACAGTGAGTCAAAAAAGTATTGGCACACTCACTGTTTTAGAAGAAATGTGTAGTTTAGTACCAATTAACTGCTTTTTAAAAACAAAATGTTGATGTAGTAGGTATTATTAGCTTATTTTAAATACAATGCATCAACAAATTTCCCGTTACTTGCAAGGGAAAAAGAAATACAATGCAAAGCAAAATAAATGTGCCTAAAACACATCAAAAAAGTATTGGCACACTCAATGTGTATGGCAGACTTTCGCTAACCTAACGGTAATCTTTGAAGTTTCTGTTGTTTATACCGTTACTATATGCATAGCCATTGGGTAATAGTGCATTTCAAGTTAGTATTGATCTTCACTTTGTGACATGATGAGCAAAATGGGTAAAGGAGCAGAAATCTCACTAGATGTCCGAAAATTGATTATTAGCCTTCATGTCCAGCAAAAATCTTATCGAGAAATTGGCAGTATAGTGCAGAGGTCCTATTCCAGTGTCCGAAACATTATTAAGCACTATATAAACAACGGAAAACTTGAAAAAGAGAGCAGATCTGGAAGACCGAAAATATTTACACCACGCCAGGAGCGAATTGTAGTTGCTGCCGTAGCTCAAAATCCAAAAATTTCTGCTGTCAAGTTGTGTAATGAAATGCAGAAAAGTTTCCGCCAAAAATTTCACCCACAAACACTGAGAAATGCACTATACAGAGCAGGTTTTCATGGACGAGTGGCTCGACGTAAACCCTTAATTTCGAAGGTTAACCAAAAAAAGAGGTTAGAGTTTGCCAAACGCCACGTAAATATGCCGGAATCTTTTTGGAATAATATTATATTTAGTGACGAGTCAAAATATAATCTTTTTGGCTCAGATGGGTCCCAGAAAGTTTGGCGAAAACCAAACAAAGAGCTGCAACATAATAATATTATACGGACAGTAAAACACGGCGGCGGTAATGTTATGGTTTGGGGGTGTTTCGCGGCATCTGGAGTTGGCAATCTTGAGTTCATTGATCACAGAATGGATAAAAGAGCGTACATGGACATTCTAAAAAAAAACTTGGCTCCAAGTGTGCGTAAATTGGGATTAAATGGGCAGCAGTGGCAGTTTAAACAGGAAAACGATCCTAAACACTCATCGTATCTTGTCCAGGAATGGCTTATTTACAACTGCAAACAATTAAAAACACCACCACAATCCCCAGACATAAATCCCATTGAGCATATTTGGTATCTGTTGGAGAAAAAAATTCGAAAGCACCATATTTCATCAAAAGATTCCTTGAAGGTAGCTTTACGCACAGAATGGGAAAAAATATCACCAAGGAGAACGGCTAGGTTAATAAAAAGTATGCCCAGGCGCTTAAAAGCGATTATTAAAGCAAAAGGAGGCTCAACAAAATATTAAACATTAATAATCGGCTAAATACTATTAGTTTTCAACAAGTGTGCCAATACTTTTTTGACGTGAAAATCGTACTTTTTTTAGTTTTTTTATCTTACACCTTAACCAAAAATGAAATATAATTTTTTTTTGTATTAAATATAATATAAAATGTTCCTTATTAAAAATTGTGCTTTTACTTTTGCTGTATGTTGAGTGGGCCAAAGATAATACATGATAAACTTTTAAAACAGAGGTGTGCCAATACTTTTTTGACTCACTGTATGTTGGGTAAAGTCACACTTATCGCTAATTTCTCTGTATATTCCTGTTTATTCATACATACACACATTCGTGCAATGTAAGCGGATGTTCAGCTTTGTTCTTTTGTTTTATCATCTCTTACATATGTATGTACTCAAATACACACAGATACATATGTACATGCATATGTGTATCTTTGTGTAATTTCTAGTCTTTCAATAAATTAAGACCATTTAAATTATTTTCGATATCGATCTGCATAAAAATTTAAATTCACACATTTATAGATACAGTGGATCACTTACATTATAGAACTTTGAATTATACATATTGCGCACAGCACTCCTCTTTCTTCTATATTTCTAAAAATATGTTCATAAATTCGTTTAAGATATTTTTGGCATTAAAATACTTTCCAAAATAAATACATACAATTGAACAGCAATAGTTAGTTTTAACTCACTTCAAAAATAGAGGAATTCAAAGGGCAATAATTCAAATGATCAATATACGTTTCAAACTTATGCTGTATATAATCAAATGCTATGTGCATGAAAATCGTGGTGCCCGCAAGGTGCAAAGCGCACTCAACAAATATTTACATCTATCAATAGGCGTCATATTGTCTAAAAACTAAGGCGAGTTCTAAGATATTAGGTCTCCAAATTTGGAATAAGTAGCAAGCAGAAAAACAATCATAACAAAGAACAACCAAATATGAGGAGGAGGACAATATTCTTAGCAGAGCTTGAATGCATGTTTATACATTTATATTATTTTATTTTATTACAAATTTAAAAACATTGACCTTTCTTTAAAAGTATAGAAAAACTAGAAAAAATAATTAATTTTAATTTGGGTGGCATTTTGTATAGTTTTTAAAATATAGCCATTCAAAGTTTCATATTATTCATATGCACGAAATAAGCTGTGAGCCACTGTGCATATAGACATTAATTGCGTTATGCGAAAATTATATCGATGTTGCTCCGTGCTACCTCTGTTAAAACTTAACGATTATGTGGTACTTGTATTAACAGTAAATGCAAACTTAGATATGAATGTACATACATGTGTATATATATGTACGTATTTTACCTGATTTAAAATACTTCAAGTAGAGCATACAATACGACGTCATAGTTACACACATTCGCGCACTTAATGAAAAAGAGCGTGAGAGCGAAAACATCGATTGGTGCGTTTAAAAGGCGATCAGATACCTGTCGATTGAGTGTACAAACATCACAATACAATGAAAGATAGCGGTGCTCGTGCTTGTGCTCATGCCCGGATTTTCAATTAATTTTCAAGTTTATTAGCCAACGACGTCGTTACAGCTGTTTTACAGCTGGAATTTGTACTCTTTTGGTGAATGATCAAAAAGGGAAAAGTGCGAAGAGTATATGCAAGTGAGAGAGTAATAAGTGCTAAGTAGTACATATGTACCTTATCGCTACGCAAATATTTCGTAATTGATTTTTCATACATACAGACGCACATGCATAAACATTTTTATTTATTTACTTTTTTCTTAACAATGTTCAATTGTAGACATTGCCACTGTATGAAAATGTTCAATTTGTGGCTCTCTCACGCTTATGAAATTTTAATATCTTGTTATGTGTGCGTTTGTGTGTGTGTGCCTCTGTGTGACCGTCAGAGCTGCACTGTATTTTCATTTCTTTCGTTATTCATTCGTGCCTTCTGACAGTGTCGATTGGCGACATTGTCATCGTCATCGTTAGTGATGCCAAAAAAAAGAAAAAAAAAACCCAATTAAAATCAGCACTCTGAAACTTGGAACCACATGTATTCATAAATTGATGTGTGTGTACGGTGTCCGTATACATATTTTGGTTATTGTTCGACCATCAAAAATGAACAGTAAATGTGTGAAAGGCAGAAAAAAAAGAGTGAGAGAGGAGAGAGTTCGAGAGATTCATACACAGCAGCAGCAAATCGGTAAAGAATTTCATTGTTAAAGCGTTGTTAGGTGGCTCGCAGCAGTAATTAAACAAACACGTACGCCTATAACTTGCAGTGTAGTGGGCAACGGCGCAGACCTAATCTCAGCTCTTAATTTTTATTTTTTTTTTAATAAATACATACATAATATGTAAAACAAGAACACACATGCACATAAAGATGGGGGAACAAACAGACAGAAAATACAAATTCATTGATTTGAACTTTTACTTTCTGCTCAGCTCTCTCAATTCTTCTCTGTGGTGCTTCTGCCCGCTTTCTTTGTTGTGTTTATGCTGTTTATAGCCCATACATGTATACATTCATATGCATGTGTGCATGTACATATATGTATGTGTGTATGATATGCTGTTGACATGGTCTCTTGTTTCCCTCTACTTGATTTTGAGAAAAACATGCAATTGCTTGGATTACAGTCATTTTAATGTTGTTATTGCCTACCATTTCTATCACGGAAATGTGTCATGCACATTGAACCGATAAATAGCAGGTAAATGCATTGACTATCTCAGTATATATTTACATAACGTAAGTATGTATGTACGTATATTAATATATCTAGAAGCGACAATGATCGAAATTGGCACGCCCATGCTGTCAGCTGTTTATGTGTGAGAATTGGGTGTACACACTGGTGACTTGCAAATCACATATGAGGTTCTGATTTAAATGCTCCAAAAAGACGTATGATCGTACATACATACACATATGTATGTAGAGATCTATGCATACTTTTTTATGTATTTTTACACGCATGTAGCGCTATTATTGTTGCGTTGACAATTGTAGAGGAATGTATGGGTTTTTGACGTTGTCAAGAGAATCTCCATTACTTTGCGTTTGGATTAAATTATTGTATGCAAGTACATATGTATGTATGTACATATATACATATACACATGTATGTACATATTTACATATACATATTTATCTCTACGCTCAGAATTAAATTATATTAGTTTAATTCATTTACGCATTCATCAAAATGTGAAGCAATACATTTTTTTGGACCTCACTGTTTAAATACAGTTTGTACACCCTTATAGATGGAAATATATATGTATGTATATACATACATATATGTAAATCAATTATCATAGTTGCAAATACACGTGTATTAATGCATATACAAATGTAAATATGTACACTTGCATGTTATAACATTCATACGTATTAGCACATTTTGATGTAATTACAGTGCCAATAAAGAAATATAGCTGAAATACATTTAATGTACGGTAACTGCGGCCAAGGTCAGCGCCTTAGCTTAGAATGACCAGCATCTAATTTTCGTCTTCGGTTTTCTTTTTGTGTGCTCTTCTGTCTGTGCTCACACCATTCTTTATGTGTATTTATATATGTTTGTGTGTATTGGTTGTTGGTCTGCCAGACAGTCATGGCAGTGACTCCACCGACGTTACTGCAAACTTTTGAGCACGTTTCCACTTGAACTTTTGGGTTGATACGATTGTGTCTGTGTATTGATTTCATTATCCTGCTAAAAATTCTACTTAGAAAAAAAATTACAGCTAAGCCCTGATGTCTGGATTCATTCGTCGGTCCTACATATAACGGTTAATCATAACAAACAGACAGCTGTTTGTTGTTGTTGTTGTTTGATGATGTTGATGTTGTATGGGAACCCAAAAATGTCAACGACTTGTGTTTTTTTTCTCGTTCCCATCATGGTTCCTTTTTTTTATCCATCTTCATTTTCTCTCTTGTGCGGTTCATTGACATCTTTGAACCAAACTAAGGGCGATGCTGACATTTGGGGTTGCGTTTGCCTTGCTTATAGGGGTACACCAAGTGGTTATTCCCTTTTTTATGACGATCCATTTAAATATGGCGCATGTCGGCATACGTTTTTCAACACTGGTATTCACATACACGTATTTTGTATACATATGTATATTATATTTCACTTGTGTGTGCTTTGAATACTCAACGATGACATACATATGTATGTGTATGTGTACCCTGCGTTGAAGTTGTTTTTTTTTTAAATACACACCACACGTACATATACATTAGGAGAATGTTACATTCTTTAATACATCCGGTTTGAGATTTTCTTATAATAATTATAGTAATGTGATATATTTTCGATAGGACCATAATGGGGTCGACTTTCTGTTCATTAGATTTATCTTGGCCGGTGCCTATCAAGAAAATTGTTGTTGTTTTACTGTAGATCTACAATGGTGTTCTACAGTACAAAAACCGAAGTTGATACTGAAAACTTTATAATGTAGTACATACATATGCACATACATACATATATGTTTATAAATAACCATATACATGAATGTTTATGTAAGCCGTACTTAAGATTGGAAAAATAAAGTATTAACATACAATTAATAGCAATTTCACGTTTTTATACCCTGAAGATATAAACTTATATATTTTTCATAATCATTAGCAATCTAGTCAAACTTGAACGCTTCTTAAGTATTATAATCAGACTATGTTTGTATCAAGTTTTGGGCGTTAGGTACATAAACACATGGATAACCATGCAGTCCAGCAATTGGTTTGACAACTTTAATAACTATGAAGTAGAGTTACCTAATGCTCATAGGCCAAATAATTGTAAAATCTAATTATTGTCGTTTTATTTGTTTGTTTATAGGCTCGTTGGTTGAGACTTTCAACAAAACTAATTAAGGACTATTAAGAGGTGAGTGAGTTTACTTTGCAACACTGGCAGGCATTATAATCTAAAACTATCGATAACGATCATCGGGCAATGGTCAAGTTCGAGACTCGTGAGCGGAGTTATAATCCAAGCAGCCGGCAAAAACACGCCGGTCTCACTCTCCCAGACTCTCGCGTATCTATTCAACAGGCATACATATGCATAGGCATGTTAATGTATGTGTACATACATATATCTACCTAAATATTCACGTTTAGTATTTTTTACTAACCGGTTATGCGTGCACTTTAGCTTTGCAATTTGTTTATTAACGTTTGCTTATTTATTTATGTTACCATGCGTAGTCTGTGTTAGCCAATTGGGGATGGTAGGTGGTGCCCAGAAGTAGATACTATAGTCTTTTCTATTTTTAACCATCTTTTAAGATAGTTGGTTAAATTGAATTTCCAAGTGACTTCAATTTTTATTTCATTTTACAATTTGTTTGAAGAAATTGATTTAGTAGACATCGGTTTTTAATTGACCTTTCAAGGCCAACTTTTGACAATTAAAAAAGTCACTTTCAGTGGGGGATGTATACCTAAAATAACTCCCAAAGCTGTCCCCAAACTAATGAGCTCATAAGCGGATTAAATGCTGTACTTGAGCAACAAATAGGCCTAGTGGCACCGCCTGGTCCACTGCCTTTTTTGGGTTAAAGACAAACATTTATTCATTCTTTGCTACTACACCCTTCAGCAGATGTGATGTCTGCTTGTGGCATGCAGATCACTGAATTTTGCAAAAATACTGCTTACTGTTATTGCAAGCTACGTAATACTTGGGTAAAGTCTGATAAATCTTATTGAGTCAGGAATTGAGCCCCGAGCTGCTTAGAAATACATCCCTGCCTTTTTTTTGCTCATAATTCAGAAACCAGAATTCCCGCAGTTTTTTTTATTTCCCGCAATTGGACTTTTAGAAAAGCCAGATTTTACGGAAAAGCCATGCTGGTAACACTTGCAGAAAAAATTACATACATTTGTATTTATGTGCAATTGACTTACATTTAATTATGCATGTATACATGCATATGTATGTAGATATATGTACAGATGTCAATGAGGACAAATCAATGTATGTATGTGTGTATATAAAATTCACGATTTACCAACTGCCAGCTGACAAAAGTTTGACAGCATTGTTGGCCAGCTGCAGCTGATTATTCCTTCTGCGGGAGGGGCGTGGGTAGTATTCACCCACGAATGCAGTTCAGACATCACAATTCACAGACACACACACTTCCTTTCCAAAATACTTTCACACTTAGCCTTGCCTCAGTTTCGACCTAAGCTGCTCATTGGGTCCTGCACTTTCGCAAGTACACATACAACAATATATACACATATACATATGTATGTATATGTATTTCTATAAATATGTATGTAGATGTGTATTTGTGAGTATGAAATCACATACATATGTATGTATGTAAATTATCAAAGCTATTAGTTCTTGAAAATGTGGAAGAACTACTGGGAATTGGATAAGGGGGTGTGGCCTAAATATGCGATGCGTCAACTGCATTAAATCAATAAAATATATAAATATGTATGTATGTATTTATTAATTTAGAAATAACTAAATACGTATTATGTATGTACAATGTGTGTTGTTCAGTTGCAGATAGTCATTGCAGTTGTTGTTATAGTTGCCTTCAACTGCTCAGTTACAATTTGGGTCAAGCTATGAGCCTTAACATTGTCTGTGATATGTACATATGTTAACAATGTGCTGTAAACGCACTACTTTCAGGCAAGTTTTGCCTAAACTCTGTACATAATTATGTACATATTTCATTATTTGTATACATATACATACATATATATAATATGTGTGTTATTCGCAAGCACTTAGCGAAGTCACCTGTTGGGTGAATACAATTGTTGTTGTTGCTAAGCACCCGCTACTTGAACAGGTTTGTTTACGCGTGACTGCCACATAGTCGCGACAACAAACAAGCATTAACACACGCACCTCAATCTCAGTTCTGTTTCAATTCCAATGCATTCCTATTGCAACTTAAAGGCTTTGAAAATTGTAAGAAGTTTTAGTGGCCAATATTTATGACGCATGTAAAGCGTAACTGCTAAATGTTACGACTGATGATGAAATGGTTATGATTCATACCGTTAGAGAGCAGGCAGTGGCCTGAAACGTTAAACCTGTACACCAGCGTCAGCGTCTTATAATTGTCAACACCAAAACAAACCTTTTTTTATGTATCCATTAGCCGTGAAAAGAACAACGTGCGACGACTCACGCGTGATTCTGCCCGCCAGCCGCTGCGCTTTGTGGTCGTTTAATCATGCATATGTATGTATGTATGTAGATATATATATGTATACATGTATGTGTTTTTTAGTGGGGATGTCTGTGATATTATTTCCGGCCAACAATTGTGATGTCATTTTACAGTAATCACAAGCTTTTCCACAATTTAAATACAATTGTGTATGTACTGAAATAAAGACTGCAGAAAAGCATTGATAACAGTGACAACAATAGTAGGCAGCATCAACGTGAGAGCGATATACATACATACATACATTTGTATGTGCCTGCATGACGAGTGCGTTTCTGTCTGTGTCTGACGGGTAAACGCATTACTGATGAGCTTGGACACCTCGTTTCGATTCATTTTATTTTTGACACTCCGTCGTAAATTACAATTTGCGATTATTGCTGTTGATTATTTCAAATGATATTCATGCAGCAAATTCAAGCCATATAAAAGAACCAACGGAAAACGAACAAGTGAAGAGGGAGTGAGAGTGATCAATAGATGTGAGAGCAACAGCAACATCATTTCAACTAGAGCGGCTCTTGCTGTTGTTCTTAATGTTATGGCTTGTGATAATATTCTGTACACTCAAATTTCTAGTAAAAATTGGAACGGAAGCGAACATGCACAAGCACGAGCATACCAATACACGCATGTCTACAAGAGAATGCATGTGTTTACGTGCGTTTAAAATACATACATATGTATGTATAAGTATGTATGGACATATGTACGCATGTATGCACGCACGTATTCATGTAACTACATGCATAACAGAATTGTAGGAAGTGTTATATACTGAAATGGAATAACTTTTTCCTTTTAAGAATTTATCTGTGTATGTACATATGTACATGTATTTATATAAGAGAATTTAGAATCATATAATAATGCTATTAATAAAGTTCGTAGAATAGATAGATCTCCGTATGTATGTACATACATATATGTAAGTGTTGGCCCGCAGAAATTAAAAAAACATGGGTATTTTTCCAAAGGAATTGAAAATCACGCAATTGTTATATATTATTTATCGGTTTCTTAGCTTACTTTTTTTTTTTATTATTCTAGCAACTTTGGTTAGTCAGACTCGACGTCTAAAGAAAGAGTGTTGAAAATCGTCTTTGGGATGTACAAAGTTGTATACCTTTTCAAATATGGGTTGGATAGGGTTTACTATTGACGGCTTTTAATTCATGAGACAACTCTACGGCTATGCTCGGTGTTTTTTTGCAGCAATCGATTGCTTGGGCCAAACAGCAATATTTGGCAACAGCAAGTGGCAGTTTCTATATTTATTTATGTGCATGCATACACACACAGTATACATATGTATGTATGTATGTACATGTTCGGTATATTATTCGTTACCCATTGCTAGAAAACAGTTGTCATTTGGCCTTGAACCTGAATATCGAAGTTCAGTCGCTTTTTCGTGTGCGATTTCTTTTGCCTTTTGTAGAATATATACATATGGATGTATACATGTTTGAGAGGGTGTGCATATACACATACAATGACAGTGCATGCCTGTGCACATTTATATGTATACCCTCTACCCAATTCAAGTGGATTAAAAGAGTATAGTAAGTTGTGCTAAAGTATGTAACAGGTAGTTGTAGATACATACATATTTATCTATCCGAATCTCTAAATCAGTCAATAATTTACAATAATTTCTTTGGAGACTTTAATTTAAATTGGACAGTATGTGGCACGTTTTGAGCGATGCATATAAATTCTTAAAACATATGCTTAGTTCTGATAATTTTATAAAAGTATTTATTATTTAAGAAACTAGAATGAAACCAGTTTTAATTTGCTTTAATTGATACTGCTAGGGTATTTTATTTCGGTACCCCTAAGCAAACAATAATAAACTGTATATTGTTTGTGTTGTCGTACGTTGACTGGCATTTTGCATTTATATGTTATTATTGTCATTTTGTATATTGTTACTAGTATAAAAGCTTTTTTATTTTAGATTTATACTAATGTACATGTATTTTTATTGAATATATAATTACTACTGTATACTTAAGAAAATGACTTTGAGTAATACAAATTATATATTGTTTTATTATCTGTGCTTATGAAAATTACTAAAAGTGATACAAATTATATATTTATTTTATATTATATAAAAAAATTCTTCCGTGTAATATTCTTCTTCATGGCTATTCGATGTATTTTTTTAAATGATTAACACATTTCAATTATTAAATATAGTATATTCAAAGTATATTAAAGATTCGTGAATCCGCTTCGTTGTTTAAGATTGGTTTGGATGTGTTCGATAGTATCGGCAGTTCAAATTATCAATTATCATTGTAATTATCGAGTGGAATTTTCTTATATGTTCCAACTCTATGTACATGACGTCTCAAAGAGTGTTTTATAAATGTTAGTTGACCGAAACACTCATGTTTTTTTTTATAAAATGTAATTCAATTTTGTTTATGGATATTGCATTCGATTATAACCGATTTTCATTAAAGAACTTTGTACCTGGTTCGCCAGAAATTACTGATGCTTACGGCAATCATCGATTAAACAATATTTTTTTAAAAATTTTTACCGGGGACTACCCAGAAATATATCTTGTACAATTTATATATGTATGTACATACGTAGTAGAAATGTTTATCCAACAGGTACTAGTAAGTGCTTTCCCCATATTTGAATTCGCAAGGATGCATTTTGCAAGAGACTAAAATTTATTAGCAAGGTTCCTTTTACACCACATTATCGATTCGATAAGCAATTATGAAGTGCAGGAACGCCCTCTTTCTAACCCCTCTATGTACATACATACTTATGTATTTATTTGTGTGCGTGTTTGTGTTTGTCCATACAATTTGAACGAGGTGTGTCATAGTCGAATTTATGGACTTTAGCTTATTTACTTGGCGTTCTGGTTTAATGAACTGACGCATATTATAAACATCTAGGGGTCATTCCTGTACGCTTTCGTTTTTACGCCTTTTTTGTGCATTTCAGTTTTATTTAACTTCTGCTGTTGTTGAGTGCTTAATTAATAAAAAAAAAAAGTTCGATGGACAGTTGCCAAAATGGCGGATACGATCAGGGCTGCCATTTCTTACGTTGTTGTTGTAGGTTGCTGCTGCAAAATAATTCAAATTTCGATTTCAATAGAATGCGTTCAACCTATTAATGTGCATACTTGTGCCTAGTTATGTATGTATATATGCGTGCATGTGAGTGAATATGTGTAGGTGAACTGCGCAGATGCCTTTGCGCCTTTGTCTTTGCATATTTCAAATTGCTTGCTGGTCAAATAAATAATTTCTACATTTGCTGTATTGTATTAAAATTCAAGCAATGAGCACATACACAATTGATTTGCATTTTATTGTGCATTTGTTTCTTAAAAGCTTTATTGCTTCCTATTTTTGTTTCGCGTGTCTGTCTCCTTGTCTTTGCTGCTGGTCTTTTAAAAATAGTCAGACAATGGGGCAGCAACAGTATGCGACGGAAGCACGCACAACGCATCATTGTGTGACGTATATACATATGTATATAATGCTGTATATATCTATGCATATACATGTACATATCTATATGCAATCATATATGATTCTGTTATGGTTTCCTGCGCTAATTAAATAACTATTTAAAAAATTAAATGTGCTCCAATTAAAACGATCTCTCAATTGCTTTATAAGAAATAAGAATGCATGCAAATTAAAAGCACACTCAGCTGATTTACTCGCTATGTATGTGTGTGTGTAAGAGTGCTGTTATTGGGTCAAACATTTACATATTTAAGTGGATATACATATGTATACAGATATATATATATATGTATGAACATCTGTATTTATGGTTATGTACAGACTTGTTTCACTTTCGTTCGTTCCTGCTTCTCAATGGCATATGCGTGGCCCGGCCCTTTGCAAGTTGATTACTACACAGCTGATTGTGACTCATGTTAAAGTTAGATGTGGGAAGTGAGACATGAACCAATAATAAGAAAAACGACAACAGAAACACCACTTGCGTGCAGCACATGTGTTAGTGTTGTTTCAAAAATAATCATTTACATATATGCACACATGTATACATATATGTATGCATGGTCATATTGTTCAACACAAAACAAGAACAACCCGAAATTGCGTAATTGAACAATTGAAGCTACTGCAAGTCGCCGAACATTTGCATTTTACGAATTAAGCTAATGTACAATAACATATTTTGTTGATTTGCATTATCCGTTCCTCCACGTACCTTGCCTACCTCTATTCTTCAAAAATAGCACAGCAGCAGTTAAAGCTTCGAATTAGCAGTGCACATTTATCGTGCTGCTCTCGCGCGCTTCTGTGTGTCTGTGTGATCAAGTGCATTTGATTTTGGATGCTAAATGAAAAGTTTGCGCCTGCCCCTCTACAGCAGCCGCGCAGCAGTTGCAGTTGTTGCTGCTGCGTTGACGTTGTGCTCAATTGACATCGCGCTACATTTTGATGCCGTGTGTGCTACTTTTCGCATGCCGTCCTTGACCCAAAAGTTGCACCGGCAAATGACAAATCGACGCCTAGACTAACAGTGGCTATATACTCACACACACAAGCACATATACATGCGCACATGCTTTTTACAGCAGCCCAGCCACCCCAAGCAGTGCAACTGGGTTAAGGTTGCATTTGCTGTCGGCACTGTTGCGGCTATGTGATCCTATGAGCTGTTAACAGCTCAAGCAACAGCTGTTAGACGTGCTCAGCTGCTGAGAGATGGTTAGTTGTGATTGTGGGTGTGTATCATACGTTTCGTAAACATCTCCTATGTACCATCCTATGTACATATATTAGCTAACAGAAACTTCTGCACTCCCGCATATTCATACAT
Organism: Hirtodrosophila trivittata; assembly: GCA_035045065.1. Taxonomy (NCBI): domain Eukaryota; kingdom Metazoa; phylum Arthropoda; class Insecta; order Diptera; family Drosophilidae; genus Hirtodrosophila; species Hirtodrosophila trivittata. The sequence goes on from JAWNNK010001024.1 coordinate 3,791,687, forward strand.
CTATATACATATAGAAATATATGCATGTACATATGTACTTATCGTATATATATGTATATCGATATCAACTGATGATCTTCGATTTATTGATACATAATTTTGCATGCAGCATGCAAAAACACCGCTGCACCAATATTAGCGTGTGCTACTTCTTGTAGTGTCGACTCTGCATTGGCATTCTGACATTTGACATCTTTTGATGAGTCAAGTAAAAAAAAAACTTAAAGTAAGCAGAGGCCAATCAGCTGTTCGTTTACATAGTGCAAATGTTATTAGTGTTAATTGAATGTTTTTATTTTTTTTTGCAGACTGTTAAAAAGGAACAACTACAACAACAACAACAACAAATCCCAAGCTAAACTTATAACAAAGGAGAAAGAACGGAAGACTAGAAATAATAATAATTATAATAAATAAAAATAACCACAACAAACACATAGAAAAACCCTATTTAAAAAAACCTAATTTAAAAAAAAAAACAAGTAAATATTTGTTTTTGGTCATCATTCAAACAGTGAACACAACAAAAATCAGCCTTATATACAACAAAAACAACAAAGAAAAAAACCCTAGTGTATTAGCATAATAACTGGTAAGCGCTAAAGAAGAAATTGAATTGGCCATGCTATAAGTGGGCTAAAGAAAGATAAAAACAAAAATACACAGAAACAACACTCCCCCCGAAAGAAAACAAAGTTAAGAAATTGAAAACAAAACTATTACCAACTCCCTTGGACGTTATAAGACGAACACATAAAGGGTCAACGGGAAGCACCAGCAACAGGAAGAGAAAAAGAACTGAATAATACAACAGTTGGGCAACGTTGACAGCTGTAACGAAACAAAAGCAACAACAAACACTGCATAAAAGTGACAGTTGTTAGTTTTGAACGCTGTAATCGCTGCCTTTGCAGCCGCTGCCAGTCAAACGCAGCAGCAGCAGCAGAGCAGCAGCAGCAGAGCAGCAGCAGCGCAGCAGCAGAGCAGCAGCAGCGCAGCAGCAATAGGCAACAATGAACACCCAGCAGGAACAACAGCAGTGACTTTACTACTACTTTAGTACCACCAAGAACAAGTGTTTAAGTGCTGATTAACTAAGGAAAGAGAACTTGAAATTAAAAAGAAGCAACCTTCAAGGATAACATTTGCATTAAATAAACCTGAACGAAAGTGCAAAAAGGAACGAACGGGGGTTAGCTGCCCAATGCAAAACGATATGGTTAGCATACCAACGGCCAATATGAACGGCGGTTTTAAAGCGGCTAGTAGCAGCGGCACCGTTGTTGGAGTTGGGGTTCCCGGCACCGTGTTAACCAACCCCCAGCGCGTATATTTAACATCGGCCAGCGGCACAACTGTGGCCACAGGTGTCGGTGTGATGGCCACCGCCAAAGTGACCAACAGCGGGATCGTGAATCAAAATGTGCTGCCATCCACCAGTAGCCCTGGCACCGTTCGTTACTTTTCCCAATTTAGCAAACTGCAGCCAGTGCAGCAGTTGAATGCCAGTGTTGGGCAACGAAAGCTGCTCAATGGGGATACTATGGTGTTGGTAAACGGTGGCAAGCCACTGATCTTCGGCACGCCGACAGCAAACAACACAAAATTGATAGCAGCAACTGCAACAACAGTTCCTAATGGCAACGCGATGTTTATCAACAAGCAGCAACAACTACAAAAAATACAGCTGCAACAGATTCAACAGCAACAGCAGCAGCAACAGCTACAGCAGCAACAGCAGCAACAACAGCTGCAGCTACAACAACAGCAACAACAACTTCAGCAGCAACAACAGCAACAACTCCAGCAGCAACAACTTCAGCAGCAACAACTTCAGCAACAACAACTTCAGCAGCAACAACAGCAGCAACAACCAGCGACTGTGATTCAGAATGAGATGGATGAGATTGAGGAACTGGAACGTGAGCAGGAGGAAGAGGATGAGGATGTGATTGAGATAAATCAGGAACAGCAGGAGCAGGAGGAACCTGTGGTATTACAACCTGTGGCAACACCACTCAAAGCCGCAGACCCAGATGCCGAACCCGAACTGGACATTGTCATCAACAATGTTGTCTGCTCCTTCAGTGTTCGCTGTCACCTCAAACTTCGTGAAATAGCGCTGAATGGAGCTAATGTGGAGTACAGGCGAGAGAACGGCATGGTCACCATGAAGTTGCGTCGTCCCTATACAACGGCCTCCATATGGTCATCGGGCAGGATTACTTGCACCGGCGCCACATCCGAAGCGCAGGTAAATTTCATTGTTTTCATAATTATACAAATAAAATAATTATTTTTGGGATTTGTGCAATTGCAGGCGAAGATCGCAGCACGTCGGTATGCGCGCTGCCTCGCCAAGTTGGGATTCCCAACACACTTCCAGAACTTTCGCATCGTCAATGTTCTGGGCACCTGCAGTATGCCCTGGGCAATCAAAATAGTCAATTTCTCGGAGCGACATCGCGATAGTGCTAGCTATGAGCCTGAACTGCATCCGGGCGTTACGTTTAAAATGCGTGAACCCAAGGCCACGTTGAAGATCTTTTCCACAGGCAGCATAACGGTAACAGGTGAGTGTCAACTACCAAATGTGAATGCGATTTAAATGAATCACTTCTTGATTCACTCACGTTAGGGTTGCCTTCCTAGAATATTATTGTGATTATTGATGCATCTACTTCTATAGCCGCCAGTGTAAATGACGTGGAATCCGCCATACAGCATATCTATCCTTTGGTACATGAGTTCCGCAAGCAGCGTTCCGCGGAGGAGCTGCTGCATATGCGTCAAAAACAACGTGCCAATGCCGGAGGTAATGTTGCAGAGCTGGAGGAACAGCTTGCTAAGGAGGCAAAGGCTGCTGCTGTTGACGATATGTTTGTTAATACCACCGCCGCCCATACGAAAGGAGTTGCTGCTGGTACCACCAGCAGCCTAGCATCGACGCCCATCAACACAATGAAACGCTTGGATCAGTACAAACAGTACCATCAAATGCAGGAACAGACTCAAACCGAACGTCGTCACATACCCTTCAAGGATGAGAGCACAAAGAGCACCAGCAGCAGCGACAACATATGTGCCAATGCTCGTCGTCGCGCCACCGAGTGCTGGGCGACCAAGTTGCAAAACAAACGTCCGCGCTACAATGATCAGGTCGCTATAACGGCCGCAGCATCAAATACTGGCACCGTGGCCCGCACTGCTACTGGCGCCAGCAGCATTACAGCTATCAATGCTAATACAAGCAGCGCTGTCGGCAATTTGGTTACCAACAAGCTGCGCAACCAAAAACCTTTTATAGCCGTCAGCTCGCGTGTGCACAATGCTCTTGCAGTGGGCGCCCCTGCTGCTGGCATTGCAACTGCTGTATGCAAGCAAGAGGAATTTGCGCCAGAGGATGATTTCGAAGTGGATGATCTAATAGAAGAGGATGACGATGATGATTTGGGTATACAGTTCTGAAAAGCAATAAGAAGTTGCTGAAATTGATGACCAACAAGCGGGTTGAATTTGTTGAAACAAAAGTTGCCTATGCCAAATTACTGAAGAGTTTAACAAGAGAATAACAGACACACAAACAATTCACGTGCTATTCTTTCGTGCTCTTTAAAGCATTTAACATAAGCTTAGGATTACGTTAACAGAATACAGCAAGAGTGACACCCACATACACACACACAAACACACAACACACACACAAAACACACATACACAAAAAACTGAATAACAAAAAAATAGCATCGCATCCGCAGCAACGGATACGGCGAATTCAAAATCCAAATCAAATATTTTCTTTAAATAAAAAACAAGAGCCAAATATTTATACTTAAGGTGAGTGTCATCTCTTTTTTTTTATTTTATGTACATGCATTTCCATTCACCATTAATTTAATTAAGCCTTACAAAATTATTATTTTTGTATTTTATATAAACTTGAGCCAAGCTTGTTCTCATGGTGTAGTAATTATACAAGCTGGTCCCAAACGAGCAAGTGCACTCTCATTTTTGCTATCAATTTCGCTCTCACACGACGATCTTGTAAAATAATCTCTTGCCTCTTGGGTGGCGCTACCTTGTATAAAGGCACTATGGATCATTGACTCTTTTGTTTTAAAATTATTCATATGTATTCTCTCTCCATTGCAGGTTATGTTTAGACAGAGCAATGTATGTAGTTTAAGTACAACCACTGTACAACCGAAGCAAGGAGGTTGATCAGCTACTTCAAAATGGTATAAATTAAATTTACCAAATGCATATATTTAAACATATAGACTACAAGATATATCAGCAATTATGCGCACTATTGCATACGTATAAATAAATATATCATTTAAATATACGTATTTAAACCCTCAATAACTGCGACAGCAAGTGCAACAGCGACTAGAACTCAATGGAATACGCGAAAACTAAAATGTTAGAAACTTATTTTCACACAAACATATATACACACACACATACACCCGCATGCGTACATATACATTGCAATGTACACACTCATACATATGTTTTACGCATTTTATTTCGAGTTTCTTCGATATAAATTTGTTTCTTATCTGCATATGTAAGTATCTGCGTATGTGAGCAAAACCACCGCCTAATAAATACTGTTATTACATTAATACTATGGATTATATCTTAAGTCTTATGTTTCATTTACGTTTTATTCAAATGTTAAACATAAATTCTAACATTTGCTGTACGGTCGCTGTTAATTTTTAACGTACACACCCACAAACACACACCCGTAATTCATAATTAGCAAATGTAATGCGGCTCTGACGTCACAAATCAGGTGCCCATAATTGCGTAAAGCAAGACCCAACCACAACAAATTCAATGAATAGCCTTTGTCTTTTTAAATTTTACTCTTTATTTTTTAGCTTTGTAATAATTTTTTTTTGTTTTACGTTGATTTTAGAATTTGTTTATTAAAATAATGACAGCAATTAATCTAAATTATACAACAGCAGCCGTTTTAACTTTATTGTAGTGCATTATTAATATTATTATCATAAGGGATATGATATATACATATTATATAGTTTCTGTTTACAGCTAACTTTAAGTGCTTCTTAAAACATTCAGAAATAAGCAATTATATTTACATACTACACACCTATATCTGGTCACTTTTAAACCAATAACAAGAAAATGCAAAATATGCTTAAACAAATTACAATTAATTCATTAAACTTATACTTTATACATTGCATATGGAAGAGGCACACATACAAAAAAACACAAAACAAAAACAAATTAATTTGCCTAAAGTCCACATTAATTAATTATGTAATTAAATAATAAATATTTTTTTTTTATATTTTTGTAAGCATAGAAACTTGTTCCTATGTTGTTAAAATGAAAAGAAAATAAGAAACATTGAGAAAACAAAAGCATTAACTTACATTTTCATACACATTAACAAAATGCATTAAAAATTAGTAACAACTAAAATACAAAGAAATTACAAAATCAAAATTCATAAGCAATACCACTTGTTCATTACACATATAAAAAAAATGTAAACTCATATGTAAAAAAAAAGAAAACAAAGAAAAAAAAACAGCAAAATGGCATTAAACATAAAAAACAGCCAAAAGTCTATTATATATATACATATGTACGTATACATCTGTGTATACATGTGTAATATGTACATAGTAACAAGCAAATTCAGGCAACAATATGGCAACAAGCTTTAAAGCCACATGGTAAAAATGTGAATTGGAACATTGTCGCTGTTAATTAATGTTTGCCGCCTTAAATACTCACGCACACATGTATAAGCTAGACGAATCGTGAGAGTGAGAATATGGAGTGGGAGTAGAAAAGTAAAAGAGTGTGCATTTGCACATGTATACATACACATAACACATACACATACATATATACGGTACATACGTACGCGTTGTACATTTTAATAATTAATGTATTTTTGTGTGTTTGGCGTGCCTTTTTCCGTTTGGTTCATAAGCGCGACACCAGGAAAAATAGATACCCTCTTAAAGAAATCACAAAAAAAATCAAATAGCAAATTGTACAATCATTAAAACTACATGCATGCATGCACACATATGAATTATGTATGCATAATCTATAATAATTTAAACATTGTCTCCCTCCAGCCTTATCTTATATATATATATATATATATATATATATATATATATATATATATATCTATATATATATATATATATATATATCTATATATATATATATATATGTATATCAACGTAAAACAACGCTTCCATGCCATAAAATATTAGTAACATTTGATTAAGCGCCGTCTTTGGCTGTTGTTAAAACAAAAGTGCACTAATTAGACGTGACTCAAAATACTGTATATGTTACATACAAACATGCCTTCCTATGAAATGCATTAAAATACTTTTCAAAACATACATATTCTGTAAACATTGATTGAAACTAGCATTAAAACAAACACACAAAACATACATATGTGAATAACTTGCATGACAGCAGTGTTGATGATAACTGCAAAATCAAAATCAAAATCAAAAGCAACATTAACAGTAACATTTACAGTTACTGTTAGAGTAACATTAACAGCAATACCATGATCATCACACTTGCGACCTTAAATATATTGATATGTTCGTATATTACACACATTACTTTCTTACATACATTTGGTGTTTTAACACTCGCAGGGAGTATTATAATTTGAATTTGTCTTTTCTATTGGAAGTGCTGCAAAGTATTCCAAAGAGAGTTTTTATTTGTCGTGCTTTTTTTTATATTTTACCTAACCCCTAACACCCCCACCCCTGACGTTTTTAAAAATCAGCAATTCGTTCATATCGTTCAATTATGCATAATCAGAAAAAAAACATTATGTATATTTTTATATGTGTATACATACATATATGTATATAATATATTTATATATGTATTGTATATCAACTTGGCGATATTATCTAGAATTTCAATACATATTTGATTTCAACTTTGTTAGGGAAATACATCATGTACATACATACACATACACATACACATATACATACATAAATATACACACATATTTATATATGTTAGGAAAACAAATATATAAAAAACAAAAACAAAAATTGCCTTTAGGGAACAAATTAACTTGTGAATTCAAGCAGCAAAAACCAAAATGTATTTTTTTGAGTGAATGCTAACAAAAGAGGAAGAGGAAGGAAAAGAAAATGGCGATATATTTTAAGCTTAGGCTTAAAAGCTTAAGCTTAAGGCTAAACTAACTATGATTAAGAGTAAATAGAGAACGTAAGCCAAAACACGCAATCTAAGCAAAACAAAGAGAAAACATGATAAATAAATCAGATTTACGTAGTTTGTAACTGTTAATACATTGACAAAAACCCTAAAGAATGAATGAAAGAAAGAAAGTGAGCGAAAGAAGAGAACAACAACAAATAGTTTTAAACAAGCAAAATATAAAGAATGTAGAGATAAGTTGAGATTCTTCTTAAAGTGAATTTTCACATCTAACTGCCTTTAATAAAAAATGAATGAAAAGTTCAATTTTAAACGAAAAGAATTATGGAAAGAGAGAAAATATATACATTAAAAGATTTACATACATAGGCTTACATTTTAAAATGCCAGCAAAAATTGCTGAAACAAACAATTCTAAACAAAGAAAAAAACAAAACAAAAATATAAATAAATGCTTAACATATTTTTTTTTTTTGAATTCATTGATTTGAATTAGAACTATTTCATTTTCATTTCAACAAGAACTACAACAGTAAATAAAATGAACGCCTAAGTAAGTGTATTTGGTTTCATAAACTTTAAAAAAGCAAAATCTAAATATTTGTATAGTAAACACACACACACATATATACACAACACATATACATATATATTTTGTAATATTATTATAATATAAAAAACACACACACACTCAAATAGCATAATTATGTTTTTGTTTTGCCGTAAAGACTGCATTATACCAACAATTAATTATATATATATAAAGAAATTCATGTGTAAAAAACACTAACTAGGCGTTAAATAAAATAAAGAAAATGATAATGAAAAGAATTAAAGTAACAACCCTATTAAAATATAAAAATACAAACATTTATTTATTAGTCCCTAAGTTGTACAATTATAGGAACGAAAATACCAAGAGCAAAGTTAAGAGTTTTAATAAAAGATAAATAAAAATAAATTAAATATTAAATAACCCACAAAGTCAACCTAAAAAAAACTTAAAAAAAATTAAAGTACACAAATGGCCTGCAATTATTACGAAAAGCAAGATGAAAATTACCTTATCCAAATGCGCTGCCCAAGTTAGCCGTTGGAAAACTAGAGAGAAAACTGAGAAGAACAAATTAAGATGAAAGAAATCAAAAGCAAAATAAGTTAAATATACCATAAATCGATTATGTTTAACATTGAGGAAACAAAAATAAAAACAGAAATATATAAAGTTATTTATTCAAAAAAAAAAAAAAAATTAGTTTTTGTCGACTTGTTTTTATTATAATTCTTTTTTTCTGTAGTTTGCCGAAAAACTAGAGCGATAAATGAAAACTATTAAAATGAATGATAAATGTGTATATTGTATTTTATTATGCACACGAATTTGTTTAAAAAAAATCAAGAAAAAAAAATGCAAAATTAGTTTCAGCTGCAACTACATATATATTTATATATCAACAATTACTTATATACAAAACAAGGAAGGAACAAACTTATTGAAAAATAGAAAAACAATAACATAAGTCTAATGTTAGCATCTAGTTTCATTATTGACTTCAAAAGCAAAAGAAAATGAAAACGAAAACGAAAAGCAAAATGAAAAGCAGATAACAGAAATATGAATATTTAATTATTTAATTATTTCACGTACCATACAGTACAGTACAACTGCCTTAGCCGCAGTTACCTAAAAATAAATTTAACAAAACAACCAAATGAAAGCAATTTGTTTCAATAAATATCAATAAACACAAACGATTTCCTCGTATAAAACTCAAATTATTATTTATTCATAGGTTGCATCAAAAGCGAGAAGCATTGTGATAAGTATTACTGAAGCACGAACAGGGATAAGTTTGCGTTTTTATGGTCAATTCCAACAGAACTTTCCCGAATATCTTTCTACTACATATATATGGCCATTTCCACAGAAGGTTCACCCAATCGAAAGATTTGAATAGATTTTTTATTTTAAAGTTTTTAATTCTTTTTATGTCTAATGCCCATTAGTTTATACAAGAAGAGTGGAATTTTGGGAACGGTCCGCCAGATACAAAGGTTGATAATAAAAGAAAACCAGAACCATTTTAAAAACTTGATAACTTTTGACCATTTCGAGCTTTTTCCTGGAAATATATCGTCACGCCAGTCTGGAAATGCCCATGTACGAAAGGGACAGAGATATAAAGACAGATGTATATAGGGAGATATAGCTACAAAATATTGCGGCAAGCTGCAGCGACATTGGGACTTATCACGGCTATAAGGGATATATTCTTATTTGTTAATTACACCCAATTCTGTTTTTACACGATATATTTTAACACGGTTTTGATTTTACACGATTTTATTCCAAATTTTTTGGGCTTTAATTTTATTTGTCAGATTTAATTTTTGCGAAATGTGTTCGTATAACAAACTTAGGGGAATGCCCTTACTGTGCATGCAAGCAAGTTTAAGGTTGAGCAATTGATAATAGCACAAATTGCAGGAAAAACTGTGTAAATATGAAAACTGATAATGATTTCCAACGTTAGTTGAATTATTGTATAGTTCATTACAAACAACGGCTCATAACAGAGTTCACTGATAGAAATGTAGAGGCCGAACGAACAAGAGAAAGTTGAGTTCAAAATTATTCCAGCGGTGATCGTGATTTTATACCCCTTCGAAGCAAGTGATTGCGAGTAACTGATGATAAAAGCAATTTAATTTATGTTCCTGTATTTATGATTATCATTTTAGTTTTTCCTTGCCTTAAAAATTGAATAACCTAACAGCATAGCTGTTTTGTAGGATTTTTTTAGTTCCTGAACTTGTCATACATTTAATTCACATTACTTTTGAGATTGGAGTGCATATATTTTGTTCTTAAATACTTATGCTTGTGCAAAAACTCATTATATATGTGAATTAATAAAATAAAAAAAATTACTTGTTCTTAAAAAATCCTAGTTTTTCACTCGTTTTAAAGATAAGAAACCAATCACTCATTGTTGCATACGATCAATGTCTTTTTTTACACGTTTTTGTTAACACGGTTTTTTTCTGGAATCCACCGTGTAAAAACAGAATTAGGTGTTATTGATTCTAAAATCGAAGTTGCTTTTCAGCATTTAGAGAAGTTATTTTATCCGATTGTTTTCGAAACACATAAACCAAACCCCCAGACATGGAAGCTCTCCAAGGTCATTCCTATTCTGAAAGCTAACAAGCCTTCTGAGTCACCGTCCTCTTATAGACCCATCAGCCTGCTTTCATCCCTAAGTAAGGTCTTGGAGAAAGTAATAAAGAAAAGGCTATTCGACTTTGTCGAAAGTAATGATATCCTTCCGTCACAACAATTTGGTTTCCGACGCGAACACAACACCGTTCACCCACTATTCAGAATCAAGAAACTCGTTAAGTCAAACTTCAATAATTCGAAATCAACGGGTATGGTCCTATTAGACATCAAAGCAGCATTCGACTCCGTTTGGCATGAAGGACTAGTTTATAAAATGAATTGCCTTCACTTCCCGATTCACATCATCAAAATAATTTATAGTTTTCTGACAAACCGATCATTTACTGTCTACATAGGTAACACACATTCTCGTATAGTTCAAATACCTGCAGGATGCCCTCAAGGGTCATGTCTTTCCCCAATCCTTTACAATATATTTACATCCGATATACCCGTCCTCCGTGGGTGTACTGCATCAATTTTTGCAGATGATACAGCAATTCTTTGCTCTGGATTGTTGGCAGCTGACATATCAGACCTGCTCCAAGAAGCTTTCAACACCCTAGTGGATTACTTCGATAAATGGAAAATACTCGTAAACGCAGAAAAAACTCAAGCTATTTTCTTTACAAGGAAGCGTAAGAGTATTTTTACGCCATCCAGCAATATTAGTCTCAACCGAGTTGACATAAATTGGGAAAATAATGTTAGATATCTTGGAGTCATATTAGACAAAAAATTAAATTTTTCCGATCACATCCAACACATTATCAAAAAAACTAAAATATTAACAAAGTTACTGTACCCTCTCATAAATAGGAATTCTAGATTAAATATAGAAAACAAAATGTACCTATTCAGATCAATTTTCCAGTCGGTAATGTTTTATGGGGCTCCAGTCTGGGCTGACATTGCTAACATGCACATCAAAAAATTACAAATAGCCCAAAACAAGTTATTAAAAATGATACTGAATCAGCCATGGCACTATTCCACTATACAATTGCATCATACTGCCAGAGTTGAGCTAGTCTCGATGAGAATCGATAAGCTTCGCTCCAATTTCACCAATAAATGCAGGTACTCTACCTACGCACATTTAAATAATATTCACAATTTGTAGATATGTAAATTCAACCACCTTAGCAATAAGCCTAGTTATTAGGAATTAGTTAGTAAGGCTACATTTACTGGGTTTTTTGTATATAAATTTTCTCCCAAACTTATTATAATACTTAAATGTGATTCTCTTTAATATAAATCAACTGACTAAGTAGAAAAGGCACTGTAACTTGTCTGTACTCTTAAAACATAATAATATATATTCTCACTTGTACAATTATACAATTATTAATAAAGTGTTCTTTGAAAAATAAAAAAAAACATAAACCAAAGCAGTTAAATGAGGGTAAAATAGATTTATTTCTATTACAGTTAGTAGATGGTTTTGAGCAAAACGTGAGTTTTGGAAAGGAACCAAGACCTCCCTCTTCCCATGCCCGCTGTGTGATAGATGTAGTATAATTAATAATATCTATAATATCCCTAAACTGTTTCGATCCAACCCAGAATGAGACTGTAAAAAGAATGAAGAACCCTCTTCATAAATGTAAATAACAAAGGCAATGATTTTTCTCTTCGTGTTGATTGTTATATTTATTTCGTGTTAGATTATACTCAGGATTTAGGCTTCCTTTTAATTGATTTTACTTCCTGGTTACCGAATTGTTCGATTCTAATTAGAAGGATTGGGTTAGGGTAAAGGGGTTTTACCAATAAAGGAAAAAATAGGTATTACATCTTCTGTTTAGGTATAAAGGATGTTGGATTCTTAAGTTGTACAGCTTCAATGAACAATTGGACGCAACATTTGCACGTTAGCTACAGCTAAGTATATCATATATAATATATTCTTAATTCTATGTATATATACAATATATATACTTTCAATATAATCAACGTTTATATATATATTTATTTCTATATATGAAGTATATATAGTCTACAGCTTTAGTTTTATATCATACATATATAGTTATACATATACTCTAATTGGGGCTTGATCAAAGTGTATATAATGGAATCATTGGCCTGGTTCTGGCTACAAATTCATTTAAAAAATAGAAATAGTACTCAGAATCTTTTAGGTTTCATCTTGTTCATTTTGTTTATTTTAACTATGTTTCGTTTTTGTTTTTGTTGATTTTTCAACCGCAATGGCAAATGCGGTTGCTAAAATTACAATTGTTGCTTTAGGTTTGATTCTTTTAAAAGCATTTGTTCAATTTGATTTTATATCGCAGCGATAATTTAGACGTAGGATTAGGAGTAGACACTATTCCAACTTAATGACAAAGTTCCTAACTATGCATATTGCATGGAAATCGTATATGAATCATTAATGTAGATGCATCTTCCATATACATTTACAGGTGCGTAAAATAAATCATATTTATTATCTAGAAAATCTCTTTGCTGGGCGTTGAGATGCCCAGCGGCTGCTCATATTCTGGTGCGTCGGACTTGTACGTCCTCTTCTCTTTATGCTGGGACTTGTCTTTTTTATGCTTCTTTTTATGCGCCTTCGCAATGCCCGCATCCGCTTCCGGCTGGGCAGCCGTTGAGTCACCCATATCGATAATATTGGAGGTTGTTGCTGCGCTCAGTGCGTCATCTTTTGATTGCTTTTTCGATTTGTGCGCACTCTTCTCGGCTTTGCTTCTCTCACTCTTTTCGCTTTTCTCGCCCTTTTCCCTTTTCTTCTTTTTGTGCTGAGTGTTTGGAGCATCTGGCAGGACAATGTTGTTGTTATTGCTGCTGCTGCCGTTGTCCGTCAGTGCCCGGCAAGGACTGCTCCCCGTATCGATCAGATCGATAACTGTCTTTGCCTTGCGAGATTTATGTTCGCCGCTTGATTTGTCCTTCGATTTCTTTTCCTTTTTGCCATGAACTGTGCCCGTGTCCGTACCCGTACCCGTGCCTGTGGCTGTTTCTGCTTTCGTTGACGCTTTGAGATTCTCTTTGCCTTGGCCACTGGTTGCCGCTCCCTTTGCCGCCTTTGTGGTCACCTCAAAAACGGCTCTGTCGAAATTTAAAATACAAAAATTGATTATTTTTTTATATATTTTTAGTGGAAGCCACAAATAAAACTTACATGTCCAGTTCAATGTCGAGCGCTCGGTGAGGATCGTTTGGATCATATTTGCCATCCTTATCTTCGCTGTCCGACAGCGTTACCCCTTCGGGCATGTCCAGCGTTGTATTCACGATGTGCAGCGGTTTTGGTTCTACATAATAAAATCATTTTATATTTTCTGGTCTAAAATTCTATTTGAACTGTTCACAGAGACTGGACTCAACCTTTGATATTGGTTATCCTGATAGCCCAGTGCTCGTGAGCAGCTCCATTGAACTGCATTTGATGCTTACCCGTCTCCGACTCGGAGCTGCTGTTGTAGGCGACTTTATTTTTTGATTTTTTACTCTTTTTGCTCTTTTTATGCTTCTTTTTGGCATCCTTGCTGCTGTGCGCGGCCTCCGCCTCCTGCTGCTCCTGCAGGTACTTATCCGAGCGCTTGGTAACTGCAATATTTATATGATTAGTCTTTAGTGTGTATCATGTGGATGGAATCGACTTACTGCCCACTCGTAATGCGGAAACGCCTTCTATGTCCAGCGGCAGCTCTGTTATGGGTATATCATCGATATTATCGTATTGATCCGCATTCGAGTTGTTGCTGCTGCTGCCGATGGCGGTTGACGTCGAAGCTGGCGTTGATTTCAGGTAGTGCGGATTGTTCGATTGCTCAATAAGACGCGCCACGCGCTGACGCTCTAGTTGCTCCGGTGTTAGCTCCAGACTGGTGCGTCGTTTCGCATTGCTGCCGGCGCCTGCATCGCCATCGCCATGTGCAGAGCTGACAAACAGTTCGTCCTTATCATGATCGGAAGAGGTGCTGCTATTGTCCTCTGGCAGCGGTGCATTGATCCACTCATCCAAGTCTAGGCCATCCGGCAGCGGCACCTTGCGCTGTGCCTTTGGCGCCACGGGTATCAGTTCGCCGGCAAAGAGTAACGCCATTTCCTGGACAATCTCGATAGCCAGCGTAGGTATCGCTGTCGTACCCTCCGCAGTTTCAGTCAGCTGCTTGCGCAGCATTTCGATAAGTATGCAGGCGGAATTGGCTCGCTCCTGCACCTCAATGTCATTGGAGCCGTTAAAGTGCTGCAGCTTTTCCAGAACATGATCGCAAAGCTGTCGGAACAAGGCAAAAAAAAGGTAAATATTATTGTTAGATTTAGGCAGTGGAAGAATCGAAATGTAAATTTGACGGGCTTAATTCTACGGAGAATTAGGATAGGGTTCAAAACCAACTGCATATGGACATTTCTATGTGTATATATAAAAAGTCTGAATTCTTATTGTGGGTATTAACTTTGTATTTATCCCTCTTACTGTGTAATCATATATACTCGTTACTGGACATCGAGAGATAGCTATCAGTCGGAGTGTCCTCGTCTGGCTCCTCACAATCTTCAAGGAGCAGCACTGTACACTTCCGTGCCTGACTGCCCTTTAGTGGACTCGTTAAGAAGACCCAAACTGACTCCGATCTGCAGTAGGCTTTTGATATTTTGCCTAACGTCTTTCGAAAACAGTGCGTTGACTTGGAGCTTAACTGGTAAAGCGTCTCTTCCAGCTCCATCAACTTCTGAGTAGCTTTACAAAAGGATGTACCCTGGATTCTCCCACTTAATTTGGACAGGGTATAGAAAAGTTATTTAAGATTTGTATAGGGCACAGAATGAGTTCAGCTTCAACAGGATTAAAATCCATGAAAAGCTTCCTTTGAAAGGCTTCTTTTGATTTCAACCTGAAAATGTCTGGAAAATGCTTCACGAGTGAAATTCAACTAAAGTTTTTTCAGCACGAAATGCTACAAAGAATCGCCTTGGACATATAGCTACGCGTACTTGTATAACATTGGGATCAAAAGGATCAGTGAAGTTTAAATAGATTTATAACCATTCCTTGAATTAAGTAAAGCCAAAGTCATCCGGAGTAGTACTCTTGAGTTGGAACCCAAAGAATTGTCGTCGCTTTCATTCCACACTTGGGATATTGAAATCCCTATTCACTCATCGACCACAGGGCGATTCAGATTTGGTGTATTCATCTTAGGGATAAGATTAGAATCTACCCACTGGTCTAATAGAAACTGTTTATGAATAGAGCTCAGATTGATGACTTACCCGCACAATTCCAGTCAAATCCTGCAGCTCGAGGCAGGTGGTGGCCAGGCGGGCAAAGAGCTTGATGACGTTCTGCACATAGACGCCCTGGATGTGGCCAGGCAGCTGGCGCGGACGCAGCAGTATGTTTAGAGTCTTCTCGGCATCCGCCAGTTCACCGGAGAATTCTCCGACGATCCAGGCAGCCGCATAGAGCACCTCGTACATGGAATTGCTTTGCGTTGATACGGTGAATGTGTCCAGCAAATTGGTCATCTCGTTGACGGCGAACTGACGCACTACAGGAACACGTATGGCCACGTCCAGGAGCTGCTCGGCAATAAGGCGACCATGCTTGGAGCCAGCCTCCAGTTGAATAAGCTCGACGAGTACGGTCATATACCACTCGAAATTTGTCACATACAAGTAGGAACTCTGGCCACAAATTTCAATCACCTTGTAGAGGAGCTCGTCCCGATACGCTGAGCCCTCGGCCCGCTCCATATGTCCCAGCAGACGTTTCACAATCTCCATGAGATTCTTTTTCGATACCATGCCATAGAGCAGGTCCAAGGCGCGCAGTCTTATCGACTCATCCTTGTCGTCCAGGCACGCCAGTATCAGATCCTTGTGCGCCTGCACACTTTTCGGATGCGTTTTCAGTATCTTTGACATGGCCAACAGGCCCAAATATTTCACTATAACATGAAACAAAAAGTGTGAGAGAAAATAGGTAATGAAAAGGAATAACAGAAACGAAATAAAATAACGTTTCATTGTGTGCCCGAAGCTGTTTAACTGCTTCCTATTGAAGTCTCTATAATCCGGAAAATGCCACGGCTTTATTTCTATTTCTTTTCTTATTCTCTATTGCCCTCTCGTTCTACTTCATTATGAGGATGTCCCGCTCTTCTATTTCAACGCGAATGCGACTGAATAAGCAGATGTCTTCTCTTTCTATCCTATACGAACGGACTCTGTTCTGCTCTTTCAGGACTCATTTTCGTGTGGAATTAACTTCTTCAGAGGGTCAAATCAAATTTAATTATTTATTTTGAGAAGAATTTAAGAATATTTTGATAACCTAGAGTTCAAGGATCTAGAATTTTGCCATCTAGTATATTTGCTTTTTTGCATACGTTGAAATGCACTTTTCTAAAATCGATTCTAAACATGTAAACATCATACAGTAGGTCCTCGGAAAACGCAACTCACTCGAAGCGGACCTGTTGCAAAAGCCGAGCTAACACTTTCTATGAGCCAACAAACTGATTTTAAAATGATTTTCCTACACTTTGAAATTAAAGTACACTAAATCAATTTAATTTCAAGTGTGAAACTTTTGTCTGTATTTTGTTGAATTTTTATATTTTAATTATTTATTTAAAGTCAACTAATAGCAGTCCAAGTTATAAAAGAGCAACTGAAAATATTAAATTGAAGTAAATATATTTTATATATTAATATAAATATAAAAATATATGAAAATAAAAATTCTGGGGTATTGAAATATACTGAAAACTTTGGTGCATAGTAGATAAACGCAGACGTATTTATCATCAGTGAAAATCCCAAATTTTCTATTTTCTGACGGAGAAGAATGAACAATATAACAGACGATAAGTTTGAAAACAAACTCGAATATACATTTACTAAGAAAGTTGCGTTAACAGAGGTGAAACGTATTTAAAGTTGTTTAAGAGAGTTAAAAATTTGGGTGGTGCTTTAACTGAGGAATTGCGTGTATCGAGAGTTGCTTTAAGCGAGGGCGTACTGTATTATAAATTGATTCAATTAAACTTAGTGTTATTTTGAAGATCGATAGAAGAAAGTACTTTTATTTTGGGATTTAAGTTGTTTTTGTTACCGAGTCTAGTTAATTTTTATTACTTACGATTCTGATCAGAGTCCTCGATGAGAATGCGCAGTTTCTGGACGCACAACTGGATGGAGGCACTGTGATTGGGCATGCCGCTGCTGATGCTGATGAGGACGGCGATCACCGTGTTGATGCATTCGTAGAGGAGACTCATTGCCGATGTGCTGTTTGGGTTGGACACGGTTGGAGACACGGTGTTGGTGTTGGGTTAGGGCGGTGGTATATCAAAGAGTTCAGTTCGATTAAAGCGGCCAAATGAAGCGAAAACACAAACAACAACAACAACAAACAACGACAACAATAATAGCAGAAGCAATAACAATAATAATAATAATAACAGCAACTTTTACTACAAGAATCATATTAATTGAATAATAACAACAGCTAATATATAAAAGAGTAAATAAAAGTGAATAAAAGATTTTCAAAAAGTTTTCAATGTTTGTGCTTGGCAAAAGCATTCGAAACGTAAGAGAGTAAGAGCAAAGAGCACAGAGTAAAGAGCGCAAAATAGAGCTAAAGAGAGCGCGCAAACGAAACTGAACACACAAAAGAGAGGTAAAAAGCGTTTCAGTTTTCGATTTATCGATAAGTATTGTACTATATACACATTGGATCAGCTTTCAATCATCAATTTATCAGATCTGAGAGCGCAGTTTTTTTTGTTTTTTTGTTTTTTTGTTTTGTAGTTTGTTTTTGTTTTTGTTTTCGACTTTTTTCGGGATATTTTTGTTTTTTGTTCTTTTTTTTTAGATGAGAAAACTTGCCTATGGATTAGATTTGTGAGTGGCTCTATTAATTTCTTTCCTAGCCGAGGTTCTAAGGGAGTTAAAGCGCCAAACTGCAAATATGCAAAGAGAAAAGAAACAAGCAACAAATTATACCATACATTACAATTTTTCTTCTTAAATTGTTTTTTTTTTTTATCTTTTCAAATAACTAAAAACTAATTAAAAAATAAATAAAATTATGGGCTTTACGAAATATTGAATTGAATTTCTTTCGGCGCTAACTGTAACATACATACACATAATTATATATATATGGTATATATGTATTATAGCTAAACTACTGCAGATTCTTCGGATTGTTAAGAGGGGGATAAATCTCTTAGCTCAAGCTTTTTCGACTAGTCCTAAAACTAGCAAAATAAAACAGAATCGGAAATAGGAAAGAAGATATAGCATAGAGACTACAATAGTTATTTTTATGTGTGTGTTTGTGTGCTCATGTCTGTACATATATAGAAATACGTACACATACACATATACACATATGTGCTCTGTTGCCTAAGACGATCTGCCCAAATCAATATATCATATTTATATCTTTAAGCTCTTCTACTAGATAACACTTGTCTGGAGCCATGAATACACTCAAAATGGCTTATGACATATTTACGCTCATAATGAATAAGTAACTGCGTTTAAATATATTCATACATTCATTCTTGTGCATTTTTGGAAGTAACATTCCAATAAAATCATTCAAAGGAACATGATTTGAATAGAGAAAGAATTAGTTTGCTAAACCAATATACTCAAGGTGAGTGAAACTTTTTCATGAGCATCGAATACACTCACGAATACTTAAATTCTCACAGCTGTAAGAAAGAATTTCATAACTTCAATGAATGCTTGCTATCTCATCTATTGATTTGATCCATATATACTCAATCGTTCTGAATGAATGAATGAATGAATGAGTGCTATGTACACAGCGGAACGTGTTGCGAGTTGATATTCGAAAGAAACACACTTGAAATGTTTACTTTGTGTGAATTGACTGTTTGAGTGTATTCATATTGACATCAAATCTATTGTAAACTATATATATTATATTTGGAATGACATAAAAGTTAAGTTTGTTTGCCGGACAGACAACACTAAATCTTCATTTGGGTATTCCCGAGGGTTCTATTGAAATTAGGAATATCCTTAATATTTAATTCTATTATACTTATTCATTCGTACTTTGACTACAACTAAACGTTTGCGTTCTACTAATTTGAATACTAAAGTCTACATATCTTAATATTAAAATCAGTGTTTAATCTATTAAATATCTATATATATAGTATATGATACCTAGGGCAAACCTCTTTTGGCAGATTGCTGTACAAGTCATGTGCAATAGCAACATTTACAGTTGATATTGGGATTGATATTGATAATTGATATTGAGTAAGTTTTGGGTGAATTTATTGCTCTGTTAGATTGCATATAGGGAAATTGTACCAATTTCAGGAATCAAATTGCGTCGAATAATGTGAACATTGCGAATGTGATTGGTGTTCTATACTTTATATATATCTATTTTGAGGTACTGCACAAGTAAAAAGGAATAAAATGATAAGAACTAAATTGTAAATGGCTTAAAAAATAATAAATATATAAAAGAAAAAACTTATATTTATATATAACCAAAGCGCGTGCTGTTTTTTGTTTTTTTTTTTTTGTTTTTTGTTTAGATTTGAAACAATTTTCTTGATATGTTTTCTTGCTTCAATAAATAAAAGCGCGCCGATAAAAACCTGGAAATAATTTCAATTAGGGGCTGAGTCAATTTGCGTCCCAGCGCCGGTTCAATTGTTGTGAGGCTCGCGAACTGTGTTTATTTTTTGTTTTTGGTTTTTTGATATTTATTTTATAGTTTTTGTTTTGTTTTTTGTATTTTTGTTTTTGTTTTGTGTTGGGCAGGTAAGGGAAGTGGAGGAGTAGGAGTTGTGTTAATTAACTTGTTGATAGACAAATATTCAGTTCGTATACATATTATTGTACAGCAACAAAATAAGTTTATCAAAACAAAATTATCAAAGTATAATATATATAAAACAAGGTAATTTAACAAATATGGCACTGCAAACACTCACCAGTTTTATAATCTTAATTAGCATCCAATTGTTAGTCGATGTCGTCATCAGCTTGAAGAATACGGGTGCCAAGGGAAGATAGTTCTTGGGATTCTTTCTGGCCAACTCACAAATGACATTGACTGCAGCCGATTGTACACCTGATCGAATGATTGATTCGTTAGCTTCCGTTATGTTGCTAGTTATAGATATATATACCTGGATCTGGGTCCTCGAGTTTCTCTTTGAGTTTTGGAAATGCAGGTCGCAGTGCTTCTGGATAGCGTAAGAATACTTTATACATCATAAGAACAGCCTTCATGCGCAGATAAGGTTTCGTCGAGCTCATCTATGACGCAGCCGGGAAGAGAAGGAGTATAAAAAGTTATTCGAGTGCATAAAACAGTTGAATTCACACTTTAACTCACTAGCGTCATAATATCGTTAGCCAGGTCACGCGACAAATCTGGAGATATAAAACAACTGAGACCGCTGAGCGCCACTCCAGCATCATACTGATTCTGTGAGTTGAGATCCTTGCGTATCATATTCGTGGTAAGCATCAGTAGCTGAAATTATACATACACATAGTTAAAGCATTCTTTAATTGGATATATTCAATACTTACCTCACTATCCGGGTGAAAGCATTGACTGGCCGCCAGGTAACCAATCCGTTTGCAGGTAAAGCGCGAGGAACTCATCACCTCAATTATATTAAAGCCTGCCCATGAGATGTCATAACCGAGCATTTGTATCTATCAATAAAGAACACGTATCCATTAGATCTAATTGTTATACATAAGGAAGGCTAAAGGTCCAGTTAAGCTAAAGTCAAACGGCTTCAAGTGTTCCAAGAAAAATTAATTGCCAACGAGTATAAAGGAAGCAAATAACAGCTTGAGAGGATGCAATTTACAATGGATTTGAAGTCCTTGAACTTCCATTGTCCATATAATATCGAGTGTATAATGGTCGAGTGTAACTTAAGCCGTTAATGGATGCGATTAGTTGTTTATTATTTAGCATTGTTTTTCCCTTGTGCATCCAACCAACTCCCCCCAATCTCTCACATACACAAGCCCAGAACAAAGCTTGCGATTCACAATTGACGCAGTTCCCTTATCGCGTTGGCTGCTTCACATGAGGAAGCCTAGGGAGACAAAGGGGGCGGACTTACATAGGTCAGCTTGGCCACTGCGTTGCACTTGACGCTTATGTTGTCCTGACGCAGTTCCTGTTTGATCTCCTCGATGCATTGCGATATGTATTTGGCCTGTGAGTGCAAGAGATAGACAAGACAATTAGTAAATAAAATTGTAATTCAAGTGCCATCTGCTAGTTTGTGTGTGAGTGGTGTGCCTGTGTGCGTGTGTGAGTGTGTGTGTGTGTGGATGTGGGCGCAGTAACAGCAATTCCAAAGCGTGCCTAATCACGTAGAGATTTCACCATGGCCAATCCACACGCCTTGCCTGGGAGCGTGGGGTGGGAGGCTAAGGCGAGCTTATGATATAAATGTAGTAAAAAAAGAAGGAAAAAAATTCTAACTAAGAGTGATTGGTTACGGATACCCTGTATCTAAGTCTGCATCTTTTTTAAACGATTCTTTGGGAAACATTTGTATACTTTAGTTATCCAATTCTGTAATCCTAGAGATCAGCTAAGCTACTGATGAAAGTGTGTTCAGACAACTCTTTCGAACTGTGAGGCACCCACTTAACACATTTGATGGGTACAGGGTATATGACAGAATCAGAATCAGAGGCTTTGGTTGGGTCAACACAGTTCGTGGGCGTGGTCAAGTGGGGTGCGTTTTTGTGTGTGTGTGTTGCTATCAGTAAAGTGAATAAAAATATATCAATTTGTATTGTGATTGTGCATAAGGCAACGTCTATCTTAGTCGGAGCATAAGCAGAACATCAACAGCCGAGCTGAAAATAGATGGGTCAAGCATTTGCCTCATACTAACCAGAGGATGAAGGGGGGCGGACAGCCACTGGTGAAAGAAGACACACTTACTCACTCACACAGACAGACAGACACATACAGACAAATAGGGGCCAACACTTGCCAATTGCCACACCAATCAGAGTAACTTTTCTTTACATATTTTCTTGCTTTTCTTGTTCTGTTGGCGTCAGCAGCTGCAAATTTGCCATAAACTGAGCTGGGCTCACGGGGCGGGGAGGGCAGGGGGTGGTGGTAATTTTCTTTTGATATGGGAAACCAGCAAGGAAGTTTCGTCATGTAGAGGCTCAGCACTTTCATCATTTTTGTGTGCCTGTGAATATAGTGTGTGTGTGTGTGGCTATAAGGTGCCACATCAGGGAAATGAGCAAAAACATATTATAATTATAAACAAGGCAAAGAAAGAGAAAGATAGAGATTGAGACGAAGCGAACTGACGCTAATTGAGTCGAGCTCTTGAGCCTTGCGTTGCTGGCAGCAGATGCTAACGCACACACGTACACATCCACACTCACACAGTAACAACACCCACACACAGGCAGCAATATAAATGAAATTTGGCAGCTAATTAACAAGTTGTGTGCGCTCAAAATAAAAACAACAGTAACAAGAGCAATAATCAAATTTGAGGTTGCGGCACTTGCCTCATTATCCTTGTTATTCCGTATGCCACGCACGAGATCTGTCAGGTTTTTATCAAACATGCGCTCAAAATTTCCCTTCACTTTTTTTAACGCCATTTCGACGATGCGTGCACTGCTTTAGTTGGTCTCGTTGTTGCTGTTGTTTTTGTTTTTGTTTCACAGTTGTTTGGCGTATTTTCGTAGCAGCAATATGGTTGCTTTTAATATAAAGGTTAACAACAGCAACAACAAGAGAGCAACTAATTTATTGTGGTATTGGTATTAGCAGCGCCGGCAGCGTCAGCTTTTTCTTCGTTCTTTTACTATTGCCTCTACACTTGCAAAAAAAAAAAATCACTGCCAACACGAATTGCACACAAAACTTGCTACGAGGCCCGAAACTGCGAACACCTTTCGTTTGATAAGCTGCTGCTGCACGTTTAAAAACTTAATCGACTTAAGCTTTTGATTGTTTTTGACAGTCGATGTGGTTCAGCTTGAATTTCTGTTGTATTTTGCAATTGATTTTTTTTTCGCTCTTTTGCAAGTTTGTTGTGCTATTTGTTTATCGCCCCCCAAAAACATCAAGCAGATATCGCATAAGCTATCGATACTAACACGGCTGGTAGCGTATATCGATGCGATATCTCGTTCAACAGTATATCGAACATATACGGGCACTCTGGCTTCGCTCACGTTTGAAGCCCAGTGTTTTAAATATCCCGCCAAGTTTCAATATACCTTCAATAATTTACTTGTCACAAACATTATAGATAAAAAGATTCATAACCATTTATTTAGAATTTGTTTAGTTACTTTAAAAACATTAACATTTAAAATCATTTCAATTAAATCCGTTTAAAAAATGACAACATTTTATATCGCATTTGCTTAAAATTAAAATTTCATCGCTTGTGTTAGCTTACATAACAATACTTTGATAGCATTAACAATTCATTTATGCAAAATTGCATTACAATAGGTTCGATGCAGAAAATTCTTGGCTGTGTACATGAATCCGCATTAACAAGCATAAAGAAAATATATATTAAAAATTTTAAAAATAATTTTAATACTTTTAGCATTGACAGTAGGGCTCGGCAGCAGATACCTTTAATGTATAAGAATATGCATGCTATCTATTCAATATTGACGCCTTGCGCTTTTCACCTATAACTACTTATAATGTGATTGTGCGATATAAGCAAACAACGTGTTTTAGATTAGAGACACACATAAATAGATGAATAGATACATATTAACTCTGATATTTTAAAAACGCTTGATTGTTAACAATTAAGTTTGCAGGTAGCTTGTGTGCAGTCGCCTTTTTAGCTAAATATTTAGTTTACCTATTTTTAAAAATTGTATTGATTGTATAAATCCAATTTACAGAATCTCGCAGCAGGTCGAAGCCATAACTGTTAAGTGAACTGAATTTTTGGGCAATGCGAGTTGGCCGCAATTTTTATTATATATACTATTGTTATTGTTGATGTTGGCACTGGGACAAAGCGTTTGCTGACTGTGAGTATCATGAAAGTGCACCTGGCATAACTGTTATTTCCAGTTTGTTTGGCTGTGACTCATTAGACCCATTTGGGGATTCATGCTGTAGCGACCTGCGGAGTGGCCCTTGGAGTTGCCCATTACATTGCTCATGCGCATATGCTCGAATGTTAGCGGCTTGCTGAGACTTGTGTCCCGTTTCTTGTAATATTCATTGAAATCTAAACGAGTCCCGAACAGTTGCAGATTGGTTTCCTCGCTTGAGTTCAGAGCCAGCAGAAAGCTGCCCACTGCTTTCGCGTAGGTAGTCGCGTAGCCTTCCAGATTCCTACACGAGGTTATAATCTTTTGTTCAAATATTTTACGCTCCTGGTCACGTTCCATCTTTTGTTCAGTGGTCAGACCAAAACAGCCTTTCCGTTCAGATTCAGCAATTAATTCGGCTCTTTTTTGTCGCGCTTTCAACTCCTTGAAGCAATCCTCATAAAATTTGCTTTGCCATATCTCCAGATAAATAATATTCTCGTACACCACCTCCAAATGTCTTTCCATGTTTGACGATGTGTTCACGAAGCAACCAATGCTAATCGCTTGCAGGAATTTCGAGTGTGCATCTAAAATTTCATCCAGAGCAGTAGCCTGTTGCATGCGTTTCTGTAGCTCAACCCAATTGCACTCGATAACTTCGAAGAGCACGTAATACTGCATTTGATGAACAAAGTGCATGATTTCCGATGTAAAGAGATTCAATCTGTATGTGACTTTGCCAATCTCATTGCTTAACGAACGCAGTGCCTGAAAAATAAACAACAAAAGTTTCGTTAAATAGGTTTTAAATCAAAAGCAGCCAACGATAGTTATCGATAACAATAGAATCGCACAGAGTGGTAGTGCACTGGCAATCGAATTTTTTATCTTTGTTTACATATGTGACTGAGCAACTGCTGCCTTATCAGTTACAATACTTCCAAATGGCGTTGTCTATTTTCAAGGATTTGCCCGGAGACCATCCACGTCATTTAATACCAACGTTATGCAGGCAATTCTATCATTTGGGCTGGGTAACCGGCACCGGTGGTGGCATGAGCATTAAATTCAAGCAAGTATAGAAAAGGTTCCCTCTTTAAACTTAACTAACCAAACACATTTGTGCTTCTATACAGCGATGAAATCTATATTGCACCTTCTGGCGTACAAAAGGAGCGTATGCAGCCGGAAGATCTGTTTGTGCAGGACATAGATGGTAAGGATTTGCAGTTGCCGCCGGAAATCAGGGGGCTTAAAAAAGTCAGTGCACGCCTCTTTTTATGCTGGCTTATAGGCATCGCAATGCGAGCGCCGTCATCCATACACATTCCCAACACGCCGTAATGGCTACGTTGCTGTGGCCTGGGAAAACATTTCGTTGTACGCATCTGGAAATGATTAAGGTATGGAGTACCTAACACACATTGTACAGTGTGTTTTACAAGAATCTATTGCAGGGCATTTATGATGAGGAGGATAAACGTTATTTGCATTACGACGAGCAATTGGTCGTACCCATCATAGAGAACACGCCCCACGAGCGGGATTTGGCCGATAGCATGTATGCAGCTATGATGGAACACCCCGGCTGTAGTGCAGTTCTTGTACGCCGCCATGGTGTTTATGTATGGGGTCAAACTTGGGAAAAGGCCAAAACGATGTAAGTTTACCACTGAGCAAATATTGTGCATTTCGATTTTAATGGGTATTATGTTTGGATGCTTTCAGGTCAGAGTGCTATGATTACTTGTTTTCAATTGCCGTAGAGATGAAGAAGGCTGGACTGAACCCGGAAAAATTTGAGAACGTTTAACTGCCATAGGCATTTAGCTAAATTTACCGTACATAGTGTATAATAATAATAACTGAATTATACACATACTGATAAATATATACATATGTATAGTTCCTACATGCATAGATTATTAATCGAGCTGAGCGTTATCCATAATCTTGCACTTATCGTTATCGTAAAACAACGTTTTCGATCTTCAAATTGTAGGCGCACTTTGCACAGTGCACAGGGCGACAGCAATTGTTGTGGTTATGTTATGGTAACAGAAAAACAACAGCTGCAGAGAGTGAGAGTGCAAACATCAACAAGCTATCGATTTTTTTTAATGGGTATGAGTGTCAGTGCTGCCACTTTAGCGTTGATAGCTCCAATCAGAATTTTTGTATACAGTGCATATATATACCTGCAATTCGATCATTTTATCCATTTGAAACATATATTATGAGTTTAATACTTTTGTAGCCAATATATGGCATAAGCTTAGTATTTAAAAATATATTATAAGGTATAGTATATATGGCAACAACAAAGTATATATGAAACTTATAAAAAGTATTTAGAAATTTAGAAAGAATCAGATCTGCCTTGAATTTTGAATTTCAATTTTTGAATTTGTCAATTTTTGTTGAAGCAAATCAACTTTAGCCTTTTCTTTAGTTGTTATTAATCGTTAGTTTGGCCTTTTTTTGCAATCGATAATTGACAGCACTGATGGGTGTGCTTTTATTTGTGTGAAGGGGAAGAAGCAACGAGAGCACACCGGCTGAACTAGAGAGCGCGTGAGTAAGCCACAATTAGAGAACGAAAAGAAAAAAACGAAATAAAAATCAACGATTGCCGCTGCCCGTTCATTATTTGGTGTTCTTCATTTCAAGTGTAAGCAGCTAACGGCGCAGTAATATTCATTTTTATTTTGTAATTAAAAGACATTTTTAACAAATTAATTACAGTTCCAACCAGCAACGAAACTTTATAAATATGTCTCTGCAATCGGACGCCGTATTCCAGAAAATCATCGATGGCCTGAAGGGCAATGAAGCCAAGGCCAAGGCCGTTAATGGCGTTTTCCTATACAAAATCACCAAGGACGGCAAGGTGGCCAAGGAATGGAGTAAGTAAACGCAACATACGAGTGAATACATTTGTGTGTGCATAAAGTACACGTATAAAGTTCAAAGTGCACTTAGCCGTGTACTTCGCACCAGCTGTTAGCAAGCAGCAGGTTATAACTTGTGGTGTGCGTTGGGCATAAGCTTCGCATTTGATCCCGGCCGTTAAGAAATAGTTTTTTCATTTCCGATTTTACCGCTACTGGATTATTTTTTTAACTAATGCTACCTGGATATAGGTATATATTAATATTTTGCACTCAAATAGATTAAATTTTTCGTAAGCCGATAGGTGCTCAGGGGTTGGTCGTTTTTAATCTAATTAATTGATTTTTTTTTAATCACTTAATAGCTTTGGACTGCAAGAGCGCCAAGATCTATGAGGGACCCGCCCAGGGCGTCAAGGTTGACACCACATTGACCGTTGCCGATGAAGATATGGTTGACATTGCCTTGGGCAAATTGAACCCCCAGGCTGCCTTCATGAAGGGAAAGTTGAAGATTTCCGGCAACATCATGCTGTCCCAGAAGTTGGCTCCCCTCCTCAAGACCGACGCCAAGCTGTAAACTGTTAGTTTGCTTACTTTCAGCTTTCCACATACCACGTTATATACCAACTTATATGTAACTGCGTATTCTTGTTTTACTTTGTTTCATCATAATTACGATCTATATATAAATATTTTTTTTGTATGTTTATACTTTGTGTAATTAGAAAATAATACATAAGCCCGAAATGAAGGTGGATGTAAATTGTTAAATCATTTGTCTACTCTTTTAGAGAACGTGTACTTTGAAACCAACCCCCTGATACTTGGCCCTGATATTCAGATATTTAGTTACCGATAGGCTCGAGCCTTATCATAGCCGGCAATAGTGTATATGCAACGGGAAATGGGCAGCTATACGTATTTGTGTTTGTTAAATGCCATGGATTAGATTAGGTTCTCTCAACGTATGCTCTAATCTTATCCAGCAAAGGGAACTGAAGTGTTCGACAGAACGCGTTAAAAAAAAAATGGTAAATTAGGGATGACGGAACATGGTTATGTCAACGGATCTGTTTCTTGCCTAAAAGCCGGATAATTAATGTATCATCAAATTAGCAGATACCGCAGAGCTACAGTGCACTATCAATATAAAGAACAACTTTATGGCTCTTCTTATTTGATATATATATATATATATATATATATATATGTACAGAGCAGTAGTTGAACAGGTCATTACGTCATTTAAACACGACTCGATACGGTTCACCTAAAAGTTAGGCTACGATCCTGTGCGTACTGAGTTAAAGACAAGTGTCGAGCCAATAGATTGCCAGAAGTCCTTAAACATAGAATTTAATCTCTAAGGATGTTCCAAGATGATATTGCAAGGTATTGGATGATAGTTAAAGTGTTGCTTCACTAAAGCTGTTCCAAAAGTAAATACAAGAAGCAATAGTGCGCTAGACGAGTGGACCCAACAGATACTACAAGAAATTATATGCCAATGCAATGGCGCTGCTGACGCAAAGGTCCCCTCCCACACGCTGCAAAACGGATGATTGTTCTTTGAATAACTTCTATGCTTATTGTCTGGTCTTTGGAGCACGGATTAAGAGTGATGTAATAATGATGTATGCCAAAAATCAAAGACATCTGTTGAAAGTTTAGGGATTTTCTATAATAAGAATCAGACTTGACCTGAAAATGCTTAACAAGAACCAACCAAATTTGTATTTTTAGCCTTTATAGACTCTGAGATCTGGTCATGCATACGAACGGACAGACGGATATGGCTAGATTGATTCATATTGATATTGACGCTTAATTTGATTCTATGCTTTTCTGTTACATTAATTAATTAAAAGGGTTGACCCAACTGTCCATAGTATAATTAATTAAGTGCATTGTTGGTAAAATTTAAGTACCGAGTTATGTGCATAAATTAGTTTCTGATTAACATAAGATTAAGACATTAACTTACCTTGGCATTAGCCATTTGTTCTCTCCATATTTTATTGGACAATACAAATTCCATGTGCCTGATGCGCCAGAGAGGCTTGAATAGCGATTTGTACGTGGGCATGTCGGACTCCAGCATGGTAGCCAATGGTCCACGAACTGTATATTGCAATGAAATGACGTCCCAGCCGCAGTCACCAGGATATGGTGTCTTGACAACCACATCCAAATGATTTAGTATCTCTGGATCATCGTATTGGGCATTGGTGCAGCGCAGTGCGCCATCCAGCATCGCGGACAGATCGTGCGAGTAGATATCGGATCCAGCCTTCTCCAACTCGTTCCTGCAGAGCGAAAGCAAATATATATTAAACGGCATACAATAATACAATCTTATTGTTAAACGCACTTCATGTTCTCGATGAAAATGCTGACAAAGTCACCCTGGCCAAGTAGCAAATAGCGTCGCATGCCATGCAAGTGATTCAGTAGCTTGTGCGGTCCAACCATAATGTCCAGGACGTGCTTTGAGGTTTGTGAATAGCAAGTTTCGATGGCTGCATGCCAGCTGGTGTCCGGCACATATGAAAAAATGCTGGAAGCTGTTAAAAGGAAGAAATGGATAATAGAAATTGATGCATTCAGTTAAATCTAGCTAGAACTTTACCATGATTGTCGATGACATGCTTGAGTTCCTGACGACCCTTGACTGCATCGCCCATTTTGCATATTTCACGCAAGAAGTTAATGCTTTTGCCTGTCTTAAGAATCTTGTCAGCCAGCTCCAGTGTAATGAACTTGGGCACCATGTTGAGCCGTAGGCGGAACTTATCATGCCACAGTCGATCGACACCAACTTCAGTGAGCGATTCGATAAAGAACTCACTGTAGCTATCTTCAATGATTCCATCGAGCATCCACTTTGAGATCATACTGACCAAGGGGCCGCAGGTGACGGTTAACAGATCAACGGCTACTTTATCGATAACCGGATTACCATTATTCAGGAAATCATATAGCACGGATGCCAGTTCGCCGCCCTTCTTCAATGTGCAGGCATCAGCGATTTTAGTTAGCCATTGCATTCGATGCAGTGGCTTTATATACCAGCAGAGTAGCTTCATGAGCGTCAGCTGCTCTCGGTGTCGGTCTATCCAGCTCACACCACGATCCACAAATTCACGCATCTGTGTTTCGCGATACACATTTAGCTGATCCTGCAAAAGAGCCACCTGACCATGAAATTCGCTGAGCTCCAACTTTAGTTTGGACATGAATGCCAGACCCATGCAGCCCATCGCATTATATCCGGTAGATATGTTGGCGAACTTTGCCACCCGATCATGATAATATCCTAACTCTGATAACCGCAACAACATGCCGCATTGCACAGGTGATAGATTTTTCATGTTTAGCGGATCGAGCTTAAAGCGTCCCGTAATTACATCCTTTTTCAGATATTTTCCTTGTACGCCGATAAATGAGTATATCGCATTCTGTACAATATCATGCACGGAATCGACGTTCTTTTGCTTTGAAAGCTCCATAAGATAGTTGGGCACAGGCTGGGTGCCTAGCCCCACGTTTAACTGTGTTGGATCATAGCTGCAAGGATCCGCTGACTGTAAAGCTCTATTCCCATTTTGGCTTATGGTTTTAGTACTGAACTGGACAGTGGCGCAGCTGACGCTTGGACTGACATTCGTGCTGTTTTTATGGGTTGCAAGCTTTGTTAACTGCAACGGTTGCAGACCAACATCGCTGCCCTCTAATCTCCACAGTATGTGATTTGCAACTAGCTCACGTATAGTTGGGTCCTCAATCTGGAACATTAACAGATTTAAGTTTTATTATTTATGTACAGGATTGAATTTTAGATTTACTTACCCCTTCGGTAGCATCATTGTAAATCTTGTGAAAGACTTCTCCGAACTGCTCGTCCTCTTGCACAATTGTAGTTGAGCCCAGTATAGCCACAATCTTCCGTAAGCATTCATTCTCTGAAAGCGGCAGCGAGTTCTCAGAGGCATTCGGTGTTTGGGAAATATACTGTACGGCGTGCGTCACCAGTTGATCTAAATCTATAATAAGGGCATTAAACTTTAGTACTTGATCGTTTGCAAAAATTAGTGAGAAAGGGAGGGGCAAGGAGTGATTGAACTAATACGTGTATATTCACCTATTCCATTGCTAGATTCCTTTCCATATAAGGCATCGCTTAAGCATTTTATTGCCGGATCAACTTCTGTTGCATTCATATTGTTGTTAGAGTTAGGTAATTTTGACTGTTGTGACATTTTGGCCAATCAACTAAATATTTTAAATAGAAAAGACCAATTGGCTAATCCTAATAGAACGCGCGCGATTGTGCTTGTGCTTGAGTTGGCGGCCAGTCGACGCAATAAACGACAACTGTTGTACAAATGTAGGGATAACACAGGAGATCAGGCTCTGTTTGGACCGTCACATTGAATCTCCCACTTTACATGCGAAAAAATTCACTTTAAAACCGAAAATAAAAAATCTCACAGACGCCGTATCGGCCGCTATTTAACAAATATTATTGGCTGTGTGCGCCTTTTGAATTTGTTTGCTGCCAGATAATAAAGAAAAAACCAGGGATACCATCGGTTCCGAACTAAAGTTCATGCATAGCTTCTTCTGATCGGATCTGAGTTAATTGTAAATATTATTATCCTTGCATATACAAATTTTGATGAAATTTTTAATGTCCTTGCCACTTTGCTCAGTTTATGCTCATTTTACAGTTTCCTTAGGGCATTTTTTTGTAAAGGATCGAACCAGGTTGCATATAAGTAGAAAAATCAAATGTATACTAAAAACTGCAGGGCTAAGTAGCTGTATTCGATCATTTGCATTTCGATATTAGCTAATTTATCGCATGTAGGGGGAATGGTATATCGGCCAACCACCACTATATTTCAACGATAATTCTGCAGCTCCAATTGCAAATTTTGAAGAACAACGAAATTAGATATCTTAAAACGTACAAACATACAAAACATATGTACGTATGATTCTACATTGTTGTTGATAAGTTGATTTCGTTTTGTTTATCGCTTTTGATTGCCACAGTGACACAGCAGAGAGGACGTTTCTTCGTTTTCCCCAGGCCCACACTTTTATCCGTCGTTGTTGTATTTTTTTTGTTGTTCCTGTCTGATTGACGCATTTGTCGAAAATTGTAAAGTTTGCGTCACAATAATACGTAAAAATGGCCAGCGAGCCAGAGAACAAGCCACCTATATTGCACATCCTAGTTGTTGGCTTTCATCACAAACTTGGCTGTCAGGTGGAGTTCTCGCATCCGCCTCTTATTGCCGGGTCTACTGGTCGGAACGAATGCCCATCTGGCTGGAAGTATCTGCCAACATTGGCCCTACCAGATGGCTCTCACAATTTCATGGAGGACACTGTCTTCTTCAATCTGCCTAGTCTCTTCGAGCCAGCTGCTAGCATATACGGAGTCTCATGCTATCGTCAAATCCCCGTAGAGAAGCTTAGAATACGCACTGCGGACGTCACGCGCAGCACAGTACAAAAGTCAGTGTGCATATTGGCACGTCTGCCCATCTATGGTTACATTGAGGTAAAGTTGGCACTCATCGCCGATGCATTTTTCGACCAGGGCGACTTCAGCTGTAATGAACTGCTAGTCAAGGCATATCAGCAGTTAAATGCTTGCCTCTTGGATGAAGAGACGCGCCGCCCACTGCGACACTTTCATGTGGGTTTGTCTCTGCGCGAGATTGTACTCCATTGGCGGCATAAGACGCTGATATTGTTTAAGCTGCTGTTGCTTCAACGGCGGGTCGTCTGCTTTGGCTCGCCGGTACGTGGCATGTGTGTGCTTATACTGGGCATCGCTTCGCTGATACCGCGTTTGCTTGAAAAAGGATTTGAGGAGGTGGCCTGCGTGCGTACATCGCGACCGCTGTCGCCGATGCCCGACTTTACTGACTCGCTGCAACGCGAAGCGGAAGCCGAAGCTGAGGCGGAAGTTGTTGTAGAAGCGGAGGATTTGACAGTGGTTTCCTCGGCCGCCTCGGCCGGCTCCCAGTGCTGTATTAGTAGTGGTAACACCTCACCTCACACAACTCCCAACTCACAGTCGCAGGACTCTAGCTGCCCGACTACGACACCAACGCATCACGATCTGCAACGTGTCGACTCAACGGAAAGCGGCACGAGTGCAGGCGGCGGCAAACGCAACGGACGCAGTAGCTCCTTGACTCGCGAGGCGAGCGTAGACACGTTGGCTTGTAAGTTTAAGCTGCTTTTCAAATTGTGTCCATACGTATAACTTCATTTTCTGTTACAGCAAATCTAGCCTCGTTGTGCGCTATTAATCCAGACGAGTACCGATCACCTGTAAGCATATTTGCAAGTGGCAATCTGTGCTTGCCATACTTGTCGCTACCGTATATGGATCTGCTCAGCGATCCAATGGTGCTATCCTATATAATTGGCACGTCGAATGTGCTGTTCCAGCAAAAGCGTCAGCTGGCCGACGTCCTTGTTGATATCGAGGCGGCTAATCTTGATGCGCATGATCCGGAGCTGCGTCGTCAATTGGTGCTCAGCACTGAGGATCTACGCTACATGGACTACATACTGAAGCACGTACAAACGCCCAAGGAAGATGCCGAAGGTAGCGAATACTGGATACGGGAACAGTTCCAAGGTTACATATTGGCTCTTCTACGCACTGCAGTAGCACCTGGTAGGTCGATACTAAACAATCCAAAATATCTATCAATCTTTATAAAGGATTACTAAAAGATTTACCTTTATTTACCAGATGTAAAGGACAATGATCATTTCAATGCACAATTTATGACCGCCTTTAAGCGCACCCAGTGCTATCAGGAATGGTTTGATGTGCGACCCGATGCTGAATTTTTTGATGCTTTACCCGCTGGTCATCCGTTTGCGGGAACCTTGTCCGTGGCGGACATGAAACTAAAACTAGCGCAGTAAGTATACTAGGAACAAAGCTATGTGAGAGCATTCTATATAATCCTTTGGATCTACAGAACCATGCAAAACAGTGAAAGCGGACGCAAGATTAACCAGGCAGTCAACACCACAAGCCGAGCAGTTGGTGGTGCCATCTCGCAAGCCAAGGGGGCCTTCTCTAGCTGGTGGTCCTCCATAACGACACAGCCCGCGAACACTGCAGGCCCTGCAGGCTCAGGATCTGGCGCAGGCAGTGACATCAGTCCTACTCCAAGCCTCACTCATGTTGATGAGTGCGTTGACGGTGCTGCAACGACACAACAATCTCAAGAGATCTCAGTTACATTCCAAAACCATAAGGATGATGCAGAATTAGATATGGCCGTCGTAAGCATACACATGGCGAGCCATATCTGCGAGGATAGTCTAGAGGAGGTGCATGAATCGAGCAGTAACTCACCGGAACTGCCGCCACAGGGTATCGTCGAAATTGGCAGAGAGGCTGAATTATTGGATAAGGTCAACCATGGGGACCATGCCACGCCAGCTACCTCCCAAACGCAATCTCAGTCATTACGTGCCGGCTGCGGCGGTGATCTTGCTCTGTCAAGCGCCGCCACATCCGCTGTAGACCACAACACGGGCGATGTTTTTATAGTTTGATCAGTCATCGCACAAGAGCAGTAGATGCAACCCACATAACCATGCACAGCCACACCCACCCACACACACACATACACACAACACTGTATAAATTCACCTAAACTATACTATACACTTATTTACTTATATTTATTACAGCAAAAAGTTGTCATTGCATTTTTTTTTGTCTGTTTCGCATTACTCAAATTGGCCAAAAATTATTATATATATATATTATATTATATGTATGTGTGTCCTTTTGTATTTGTATTTAAGCAACCCAAAGAGCTCCTCACCTCCCACTTATCCATTCCCACAAATCCAGTGTACTCGTCATATATATATATGTATATAATAGTACAATGTAAAGCTAACACCGTACCAAGTGCAATTTATAATAATTTATTCAATCCCAAATGTTTGATCCTTGTGGCAATAACTAAGCGAGAACCCAAAGCTAGTAACTGCATCCCTCTCACTCTATTCTATATTCAACAGGATATTTCTCTGTCGGCTCTGCAAGCAGCTTTCGTCCTATTTTAGTGCGTGTGCATCCAAATGAAAGTTGCTTACAGATCCATTCTGAGATAGATCCGTGCAAGATTAAGAACATCCATCTAATATTACTTATAAAGCCAACTGTAATTAATTCAATTATTTCCTCATGCAAATTAAGCAGATCATGAATTTAATAAATAATACTACTTAATATGAATTGAGCTCCTCACGTCAAACCTGTCTCGTTATTTTCCAAACTAACTAAACTATCTGGAGCAGGTTTAGCTAAGCTCTGAGCATATTTGTGCTATGTCCTGCACCCTATCAAAGGACATAGGATATGGGGTAGGCAGCAGAACTTGCAACGCTTAAAGTACAAGCTTGAGCATGGATAAAGATTAGGGATTGAAGATGTTTCAGACATGGTAACATAACAGTCAACTGAAGAGCAGCTTCCAGAGATGATGTTATCCAAAGGCGAAGACACATTGAATACGGGCAAATAAATATTTTATTTTACTTTTCACAATGTACAAAAATTTAACAAAAAGGACTAATTCAATTTGGTAGCTATCATGGCCGCATTTAGTTCTTCTTCAAATGAAGAAGGTTTGGAACTCTCTAGCTCCAACTTGAAGTGGGACAATTTCATATTGTTGAGTGTAAAGTTCGCGCTGACTTCCTCGAGCTGCTTCTCGGCCTGCGCAATTTGTTCCTTGTATTGGTCCAGTAATGTTCTCCGGGCATTTATGCGTTCCTTTTGCTGTTGCTCGGCAGCGGTTAGAAGATCATCATTCTGTTGTCGTTTGCTTTGCAAAAGGTCAGCCAGCTCCTCATATAGCCTCCGAAGACGCTCGTGTTCTGCGCTAATTTCAAGTTTCTGTTCCGCCAATTGCTGCAAATGCTGCGACCACATTGCACTCTTTGTCTTAAAGGTAAGGGGTAGCTGAGCCATTTGCTTCTCATATGATTGGACTTGTATATTAATGCTATTGAGCTCAGCCTCTAAATTTTTGTTTTGCAGCGTCAGCTCGGTTCTATGCTGTTCCAGCCGCTTGCGTCGCTCCTCGTGCTGTGCCCCACGTTTCTGCAACAACGGTGCAAGCTTGCTAAACGTATGGCAGCGTGCCTGAATGTCGGCTAGTTGTACTGGCAGTGGCAACACAAGATCCAGCTGCTC
Source organism: Hirtodrosophila trivittata (assembly GCA_035045065.1). Taxonomy (NCBI): domain Eukaryota; kingdom Metazoa; phylum Arthropoda; class Insecta; order Diptera; family Drosophilidae; genus Hirtodrosophila; species Hirtodrosophila trivittata. The sequence continues at coordinate 3,828,390 of JAWNNK010001024.1, forward strand.
CATTTCGCTGGCACTGCCAATGTCCGAATCGAGACCAATGTTCTGGGCATGGGTGTTGAATTTTTCAACCTGGTTGAGCAACTGTTTCTTGGCACGCGCCAATCGAACCTGCTGATTGTCGCTGCGTTCAGCGAAGTCGTGCAATTGTCGCTTATAGTGTTGCTCCTCGTTCTTCAGATCACCCAATAAGGTCTTCTTCCGCTGAAGCTGTTCGGCCGTGCATTGTTGGTGATGCACTTCGCGTTGCAGTTTCTTCAACTTCGTACGCTCGTCTTTCATACTGTGGGCATGACGTGTGATATGTTCACCTAGCTGTACAATCTTCTCTTTATGTTCTGTCGTTTTGGTTTGGATGGCCTGCAGTTCCTGTTCCATACTATTAACTTGAGAGTGCAACTGCTGAAGTTCCTCTGGTTTGTTGTCGGTTAGTGACTGAAGCTGTTCGTTTAACTGCTGTATTTCATTTTCCTGGAGAGCTAAGTCTGCATCCACAGATTCAACGTCTGGAAAATCACAGAGACTTTTCATGATTCGATTGCTGATTTTCCGCTTAAGCACTTCATACTCCTCCCATTCCTGGTTATCCCATACAGAAAAGCATTCGGCAGCATTTGAAAACTGCAAATAGTTCGCCTCCTCGTTAAGCAAGTAAGAGATATGGGAGTTTGAGAGTACCATGGACTCATGGGTGTTTTGCATATAGCTAGGATGTTCGCTAGTTTCCATAAACGAAAACTCTTCGTTTTGGCCAAATGATTCCTGTTGTCTGGTGGGCGGGGCTACTGTAATGTCCTTGAGAAAGTCGAGCATGACAATCACATGTCCAAATGAATGCTGTGTGGTGGGCGTCACTAACCAGGACTTGCTCACTTGATACGGATACTTGAGCTTATGCAATGCGCTTGTTATATCTTCCACATGATTTGTGCCCACAGGAACGCGATTGCGCCAAATGTGTTGAAGAAAGAAATTCACAATTCCAATAAATTGTTTCATTGTCATTTGTCGAAGTGCAGCGCCGCCACGACTAAAGAATTCATTGGGGAATCCTTTAAGCGCATGAATATCCATCATTTGACCGAGATATTCGGCAATCACCTGTGACTGCTCCTGAACCCATTTCTTATCCATGTGCAGCAGCACGGGTCGCTCCACCGATGACGCCTGGCGATGTCGCATAGGCGTAATGCCGCTTTGATTGCCAACATTTACACTGCGTTTTGCCGTTGCCGTGGGAGCTGCACGATGCGGCGTCCCGCGATCTCGATCCTGGGTTAACTGGGTTAATCGGGACTGTGACTGCCATTGGTTGTGAAGCTGGCTCCCCTTTTTCATCGGTGTTGTTGTGCCACGCAACTGTGACCTGTAGTTGATCAACAATACATATAAATTAGATATTTTATACTCAATGTACAAATAAACAAATAGTTGCCTTGTCTGTCGTTTGTTTGGGATTCCGGTATCCTCGCGAGCATCCTCGTGGAATTCCGAGGTACGCCTTGGGCGTTGCATTCTCCAATATCAGAACAATAACACAAAAAATACAATTGGAATAAATGCATTCGACTTTTCAAATCCCACAGCCGCCTTGTTTACGCAGCGCGTCAGTTGCTTTGAAATTTGGCATCGACATCAAAATGGCTTCACCAAGAGTTGCTTACACGCTATCGATATATCGATATCATTCCTGTGCGTGATCGTCAATATTCAGGGCTGCAATAAAAATACTTCAGCGTTCGTATCTCTACAAAGCGTAGATCAAGGAATCGAAACTTCGATAGGATCGCGCGTTCTTTGAATCTTTGATAACGTTGATAGCGCACCCGTATTATTTGAAAAGAAAAGACCAATTTATGTTTACGAACTTCCTTCGTTTATTCCAACATATGAATTATTTATAATTATTGTTTCTTGTGTTTCACAATAACCATACTATGTTTGTTTATGAATTACATTAATTTATAATTATTTTTATTATTATAATTAAATATCGATCACATTTCCTTTCAGAACGTCTCATCTTTCCCTGTTCGCTTCACATAACGCACAAACAATACAATATAATTACATACATTATTATAATATTACATACTTCACTTTCAGTACGTACAAATACACAAATAATTTTCAACTTAAACTATTTTTTACATTTTTAAAAAAAAAATTCACACACTTTTACTTTTTTTTAACAGATAAATATGGTTTAAATATGGTTTTATTGTTGTTTTCGGGAGGTACGCACAGCAAAACAAAAAAAAATCAAACAATACTAAGTTAAAAAAAAAATGTATGTAAAATAATAAAGCAAGACTTGCAAAAATCAAATCTGCGCTAATACTATAAATTGTATGTATGCATAAAATTAAGTAGGCCATATTTAAGACTATTTTTTAATTAAGCTTCTTAAAGTAAACAGCGTACAATGGAAAACATATGACGACAACAAAAGAACAAAAATCCGGTATTGTTTGGTTGGTTTTCAGTTATACTATTTGTCTGCACTTATGTTTTGGGTAAGCCCATTTTAATTCTGTATAATATTGTCCTAAAAGCCTTAAAAAATATTATATTACGCAGTGCCCTGCCATGCGACCGTCCAGGCTAGGCCTCCGAAATTTACATTATACTCATACATAATATCTTGGTAGAGCAAAGGAGGAACACAAGCAAAAGCCATGTGAAAACTACAAAAAACGTTTAATCCTCAGTTAAACACTTGAAATATTTTGAAAATATTTTCATAGATGTCTTTATGTTTGATTGTGGTTTATGTGTGTGTTTCCTTTTCGTGTTGTGTGTGTTTGCCTGGTTATATGTTGCATGTGAGGATTTGGTGTGTTTCTTTGTGTGTTTGCATAAATACGTACAGTTTATATGTTTAAATATTTAGGTACATTACAGTTCTTTGTATTGTGTTGTTTGTTTGTTGTTTGTTTGTTGTATATGCAATTTGTTATAACTTTTTCGATTTTATTAATTTGCATTATTCCTATTGCGTGCTAACTAAGAAACTGGACGCCATCAAAAACGATGTCGTCCCACAGCTATATAGTTATTATGTGTATCATATGCGAGCGAAGAGTCGCTAATTGGGCGCATTGAGTGTATCCAAATTGGAGCCATATTCCTTGCCAACTGACATTGTGAAGAGCCACGCGACTGCCAGCAAACTGCTGCCCAGCAGATCACCCAGCGCCGTAAGATATGGTATGGCTGAGTTATCTGGATCGATCTTCCACTTCCACATGGCATGCACAATAATATGCGCGATGTAGAGTAACAACATTACCTAATAACGATACACAGATATACAGATGTTAGTTAGAATATGCGGAAGTGAATAAACGGAACAGCAGCACACAAAGACTCACCTGAACCAAACTGGCGATTACATAGGATAGCATAAACACCCAGGTCACAGTGCTGGTGTTCATGTTTATATAGTCGGCCGCAAAGATGAACAACACGTTGCCGGGTATGGACATGGCGATAAGTATGCGAGCCGTCTTAGCATAGGGCACTGCGGAAGTGTTTTAAATATGTAATCGAATGATCTGTTGGAAGAATTATTAAAGGTATTAGCTTACCGCCCTTGAAGAGTGCACGCCATGGCCACTCAACGATCTTTGTGTGCGGTGGTATAATGCCTATAATTGAGCTCTGATGCAGCATCGTTGATATCTTGCTGGCCTGTACAGATACTAGATTGCCGCCAATACCGTTAATGATCGGCTGAAAGACCACAAAGCCATTAAACACTTCCACAGCGGCATCCAACACAAGACCACCGAGCCTATAAATCAATAATAAACATATTTATTAGATACGAAAAGTTACCAGTTACCAGAAATCATTTTGGTATCTCCAAAACTGATTAGAGCCTCATTGAATATGTCTTAAAAAGGTCTACACGGGCGAAACTTTAACTGCCGTAAACTGATGATGGCATATTAACCAATTTGGATATGCCTTTTTTACATATTTGGCATTAGATTTATACCTGTATGCATATACATGTATTAATATCTTTATAGTGTCTATATATAAACTGAGTTAGGGCAAATGTGAGAATCACTGATCGTCACGTTCAGAGTCAAGGACAAGAGTTAACAATTACAATTGCCAGTTGCCAGTTGCCAGCGGCTAAGCTTGCGATTTGATAATTAATGAAAAATAAAAATAAAAAATATATATTGTATACTATATATAAAAAAAGTGTTGCCAAATTTAGCACACTTAATGCTATCTACTGGACATGAATTGGCACAAAGTGTGTTCAAAAGTTGTCTAAAAATATATAGTCTCATGTACTCATGGATATGTATAGAAATATAACTACAAATTGTGCTTATCATGGCCCCATTCAGGCGGCGGCGGTGCCAAAGTGTGTACTTCAACTGTTTGTAGCTATGGATTGAGCTCTGGATGATGATGATCATGATGATGACAAGGTGTAAACCTTACCCGCTGATGCAGAGCGCCGAGAGTACAGGCACCCAGCCACTTTTTAGTACAGGTCTCGTGTACTCGTTCTTCAGCACAATGACGACCCACATGGGGAGCAGAATCAGATAGCAGGAAACCACAATGAAAGTGATCCACAGATGGGTCTCTGCAAGAAACATATTTGTGGCTTGCGTTAGATTTAATTGTATAGAAAACGCGTTTGGGACTACGCACTTATATTCTCATAGAGAAGCGAGGCAATAAATGACAGCAAACTGATCGAGACGACATCTCCAATAGAGGCAGCCAGCGGAGTGGCCATATTGTCCGGATTAAGGCGATATTTTTGAGAGAATAGAATCACAGCCACCAGCACAAAATCTGCAAAAGGCACAACACACATATATATTGATATATATTCATGATTAACATATGAACAGAGCGAGATTAGGCTTACCCAGTACAAAGCACGACGAGGTAGCCGTAAACATAGCTGATGCGGTCAACAGCATCGCGTTCTCAAAGTAGAAGCTACCGGTCATGGCCGCACCCACGCTCATTGCAAACATGGCCACCAGAAAGGAGGCGACCGTGGCCTGAACCTGCACCAAGGCAATGTTGCCAACAATCATGCGCACCACATTCGAACGCGATGTCATATTCCCCAGATTGACCTGCGTGGAGAGGCGCGAGGCGAGGCACATGTCCAGATTTCCCTTAAGTCCAAGCAGTGCCGGCACCAGAATAAACAGTTCGCTAACATTCTTGAAGACGTACCATTTCTGGGATTAACAAGAGACAAGAAAATGGAGCACATAAATTAGCTAGTTGTCCAATAATGTATAGTGTATGGTTCCTATCATATCCATATATAATGAAATTATTTGAGATTTATGGCTGCACATAAATTGTGATAGTGACATCATCATCGTGATCATCATGATCAGCGTGATCATCATCATTATCCAATGAAGCATTGCTGTGGTGGGATTAGTTAGTTGGTCCAATTAAGCTTGCGCGGCTTGTGAGTTTTATCAGATCTGATTTTGGGCATTATCTTTAGCCCTGGAGTCAGGCAGCTGAAGTTGCTTTTTTCGGGCTTGAGCCACCTGTAACTGGCTCAGTGGTTACTTTTGACCAGAATGTATGTGTGGTTAATTAGCAGCTAAATAAATATTTATTAAGATCTGAATCTATTTTTGACTGATATGCGCATTCGATACTGATGAAAAGTTACTCACACCGTTTGTATGTATATATGTAATATATATGTCTTACATGTCGTATACTTTATATTGTCTTATTGAACAGTCTCCATTGAGATCAGTTACTTTTGTGAGGGATTCGATTTGTTTCATTGTTTCATTGTTGCTTTGCTTCCAAACTTTTGTGTTCCGACTCATTTACACCTCGTCCACGTTGTTTCGCTGTGCTTAATATTGCCATTTCCGATTGGACAAAAACGTCGAGCATTTATGGTATATGAACTCCGATTAGTTGAACTCAAAAACTCTTAACAATAGAAAAACCTTTCGCAATTATCATATGAAAACAATAAAAAAGTGCCATAAATATTTTATTGCCTATATAATTGTTGTAATTATATATAATTTCATACTTTTTGAAATTATACCACTTATATTACAAATAATATATTGTAGTATATAATTATTAGAAATGGGCATCATAATCGACCGAATCTGATATACATATTTAATATTTACCAAATACCCTTCTTCATATTCATCCGCGTCTATCCGTTCGTATATGATTATTTATTCTTATTTAAAATCAATAAACGATTTAAGTTTTTATAGTTTCAGCTTTCAACGATATTTATGTATGCATTAAATTTATTAATCAAACAATGTTCCTTTGTAAGGATGATCCTTTTATATATCCGGCTATATATCTCTGGGTAGGGTGTAGAACTGTCAAACACTAAATTCTTATCTTAGTTGCATCCCTATATTTATCTTTTCGATTATTTCGAACTCTTATAACTTTTCCAACTGTTTTTCTTTTCTTTTCTTTCGATTTCGATCTTTTTCATCTTTTCGATAGGTTCAAATTCTTCGATCTTCATTAAATTCCTTTTAGATCTTTTTCATCCTCTTGATCTTTTCAATCCTTTAGATCCTTAAGAACATTTTGATAATTTTAAATATTTCGATCTTTTAGAACTCGGGTTTTTTTTTCAGTATTTTCGATACTTTCGATCTTTTTCATCTTTTCGATAGATTCGAACTCTTCGATATTTATTAAATTGCTTTTTCGATCTTTTTCATCCTTTCGATCCTTTTAATCCTTTAGAACTTTAAGAACATTTGTGAACTTTCTGAACTTTTCGATCAAAACTCTTTGATCTCTTCAATATTTTCGATACTTTCAATCTTTTCTAACTCTCCGATCTTTTCGAAATCTTTAATATTTTCGATACCTTCGAACGTTTCGTTCCCCATTAAATCGCTGTCTTTCTTTTCAATCTTTTCTATCAATTGAATAATCATGTATACATATAATCATGTATGATCGACTTTGAGATACTCTGCACTAAGTTCACTCAATCGGAGACTTCAAGTACACCTCGAAGTACATATGTAGGTGATAAAGGTTTGTGGCAATAAAATTTTAATGAAAATTAATTTAACTAAAACTTTCCTCAAATATAATTCTGGATTAATCACGATCTTGATGATCACATTTGATCGATTTCTTATCGATATTTTGATGGGTTTTGTATAGGTAAGATTTCTCTCGCCTTGAGCTAATATTAAACACTTGGGTTTCAATTCAAAGTTGTTTGTTTGGAGCGTCTACTCCCAGACCAGATCGCAGCAATATATAAGATTTATATGTATCTATTTATAAAAATTAACTTGAATGCGCGCAAGTCAACAAATTTTGCATGTTCTTTTTGATTAATTGTAGAACAATTAAGAGACACGACAGAGTCTTGGAATCTTTCGAGGATTTCAATTGAGCTAGAGCTAAATCGTTTTTTCCTATTTTTTTATTGTTTTATCAATGATGATCATTTGGAACAGCTGCAGGTGATTTGCAAGGGTGGATGGATGGGTGGGTGGTCTGGGGTGGGGTAGGGTAGAGTAGAGTGTGTGGCGTGTCTGTGTTTCTTTTGTTTTGAAGTTTTCTCAGAGAGTTGCGCGAGTTGACTATAAAATTCTTTTGTTTAACTTTTGTGTCTGGTTCAGATCTTTGGCTTGTTTGGTTTAATTTGCTGTGTGTAATTTTAATGAGTCGCCGACGACGACGATGGCGACTCCAACGACTGTTGTAAGTTTTTTACAATTTAATTTGCGTGTCATTTTAATTATCCGCACCTCTGTTATCTGCAATCGTTAGTAAATTTGTTGCGCAAATGTCAATGAAACAATTTATAAGATCTGTCAGCTGTTGGTGGGTTTGTTCTGGCGCACACCGAGGATAGAGAGAGATTCCCATCTGGGCAACAGTAGCGGACCAGCGAACCGAGCCAGGCCGTGACGCCCAGTGTTGGGGGCACGCGAGGATTTGGCTACTTTTTTATACATGGCTAATTGAGTGGAATATGAATATCTGGGTTAAATATGAATATTACCTCAACGCGTCCGAGCACAATGCCCGCTCCAATGGTGCCAATGCCAGCGAGAAAGAAGGGTATGGAGACCTGGAGGAGTATGGTTGTCCATTTTTCCTGTTTGACGCCCGGACGATTGAGTGCCAGCTTCTCCTCGGAACTGCCATTGATGCCAGCAACGCTGCTAGCGTCTGCTGCGAGAGCATTGGAGCCGCTGCCGCCACCACCAGCACCGCTGCCGCCACCGCCCGCCGCACCAGGATCCGGTTCGGAGGAAGCTATGGACGTCGTGATGATTGAGCTTAGTGAACCAGTTGTTGAATGTGGAAGGCCGGACAACTTCTCATTGTCGGGGTCTGTGCAACACACAAGGAAAGAGATAGCGAGAGAAAAGAGAGAGAGAGTGGGAGAGATAGAGGGAAAAAGAGAGTGTGAAAGAAAGAGATGCAGTTAGTAAGGCAAATTGCAATCTAATTTTTATTTGCGTATATTACAGTATTTATAAAAACGTGTATCTGTGTGTGTATGTGTGTGTGTGTATAGTGTGTGTGGCATGCAACTTAATTCAAGAGCGTTGGCCAATTAGCAAGACCATTAATTAACAACGCTATAAACGAAGAGATTACTTACAAGCATTACTCCCCTAACCCCATACGTATATCACACCGAAAGAAATAACTAATAAAGCGCCAGTAGGGCATGCACGACTACGAGATACCCTGAGCGTTGGTCTGACAGAATCTAATAGGTATATTACATGAAAATCTGTGGCGTCGTCAATGCTGACGATCCCTATTCTAAACTATTCTTATATATCTTCTGTGTTTGTTATCCGATCTTTATAAAATTTTCAGCTTATATCCTGAATAAGCTTATATATACGCTTGCTAAATATTGTATTCCGTAGCCTACATTTCAATTATATATGTCATGTACTATGTATATCAAATTTGATATTTGAAGCTCTTGAAGTCGCTGAAAGTTTGAATAGGGCACCCTGTACACGCTCTTTGCATTTGCTCAAAACTCTAAAGAGAAATGATAAAAAACGGTGAATTTGAACGTTATCTCTGTGGAACTATTCTTGTCTCTCTCTGTGACAAATTGCAAATACTGAAAAAGATCCGTTATATGTTGCTTTCCACTTTATGTTAGCATTCGTTGAAATTTAGAGCCGCTTGAAGACGACATGCATTAAGTTTGGTTTGCATGTATGCTTGGTTTGACTTAAGAGGTGTCCTATTCAAGTGGCGAGCAGTGTATAAACTCTATGGGGTCAAAAGAGATGGCTCCTACAAATATTTGCACAACTTTTTATAAACTTTTTTTAATGAGCTAGTTTTTTTGACTGTTGGCTCAAACGTGTTTGCCAGTTGACAAATGAATAGAGCATTTTGTATACCCTGAAACCATAAAGGGTAACATCGAGTCGTGCAAAAGTATGTAACAAAAAAGCTACATATACTCTATATATAACTGATTCTAGTCACTCCATTCGATGCCTGTCTATCAAGCGGAAAAGGAGTTTTCCTTGACATAATAACTCTTTACTATAACGCATATCTGAGCTGATCGGAACACAGAAGTTATTAAGGAAACCTGATACGAACTGCTTGAAGCCAGTGTGTTTGTATGTGTAATATATACATATGTGTGTGCGATAGACTACTACAGGGTATATCTGTGTCGACTTGGTCGAAGTTGCGTTTCGTTACTACTTTTTGTTGCAGCTAGTTAATAAATTACAAATCGTTCGTCCATAAAAATGGCAAACAACAACAACAACAAAATAATGGAATAAAAAGAAAGAGCAAAAAGTAGTATAAAAAATAGGCAAAACTAAGGGCATGCAATAAATATAATAAACATTTTTATGTCTTTATCATCTACTATAAAAAAAAACATGCATAAGGTTTAGCGATTGTGCGAGGAGAAGAAGATTGTAGAACAAAAGACAATCATAATAAAAATTATATAGAAAAAAGATGTCTGGCGTAAATTGAAGCTGATGCTGTTATTTTGGTTTCTGTTCCCAGACGAGAAGTACAATGTAAGTGTGTAATTATTCGTAGGAATTGTAAAAATGCCTTTGTTTTAGATGATTTTTAAACTATCTAAGGAAAAATCTTTATTAAAAAATATGTCGTGACCATTTGTCAACAAACTAATTAAAATTAACTAAGATTTTGATATTTAATTCAAACTAAAGTAGACTTCAAAATCTACTTCAATTTTGAAGGCACTTGAAGAAGAGTCGGAGGAGACTATAATTAAGCTTTCTTATAGGTTTCTTATCTGAATTCTAAATATAGTTTACTTCAGTGGAATAAAATCTTTATTTGAGGTCATAAAAAACGTCTAGATCTACAAGCTTATAGGGGGTCTTACTTTGTAAGGTTTAAAAAATAATCTAGAAACTTGTCAAGTTTTTGACTACACTAAATATATAAAAGTAGCAACTAAATTTTATTGAAATATTTTAAAATATACAATTTTGGGGCTTTTTTTTCGCAATTTCCTAATAAATTCAGGATCAGTTTTTTCTATAGATTTATATGTCACATATCTATGCGACTGGCAAAATTGTATGAGAGGTGGCAAAACTTATCGAACTTTCAAATAAATACTTTAAGCGGCTTTCCAAGAAGATTTTATTCTTTTCTGATGGAACTGTAAACTTTCAACACTGTTTCTACTATATTTTACGTTAGCAACAAAAAATTGTCCTATATAAATAATAAATTTAAATTTCTTTAATATAGTCTTAGTTTTTAAATTTTTAAGCTATTTACACTTTTTTTCTCAAGAAATTTTAAAATAAGAATTTTATACTAATTAAGAAAGTCGAACGTGAGATATAGTTAAAATAATAATTTATTTATTATTAAATAAATTATTAAAATAGATTTTCTTACTTTTTGCCATATAAAGTATAAAATATAATAGTTTATTTAAAAATATTTTAAGTCGTGATATATTCAATTAAAAACTAATTTTAAAATATATGAGTTTATAAAAAGATTCAAAAAGATTGTGGAGTGAATAATTATAGAAAAAAATTGAGGTTGTGAGAGAGAAATATAGAGAGAATGAGATAAGAAAGCGAGATGGGTAAAAAACGTAACGGGGCAACAGTTTCAGCACAGGTATTTCTCGCAGAAGCCAATCGTTATCGATATCGATATCGAAATCGAAGTCTTTAACGCTGATTGTGGTAAGGGGTGGGGGAAGTGAAAGGGTTATCATAAGGATAGGTATAGGGGTGGGGAATGGGGGTGACTTTACACTGCTTTTTACTGCTGCCTCAATTGTCGTCACTCACCGTTTCCATTGTAGATGGTAAATAACTTGTATTTATCATCCAAGGCCGCGTCTAGCGGTGTCGTTGTGGTTATTGTTGACAATTGTTGTTGGTATATTGGTGGCGTGGCATATGATGAGGACGTTGTTGATGATGTGTTGTTATTGTTGTTGGTGTTGTTGTTGTTATTATTATTATTGTTGTTGTTGTTCTTGTTGTTGAAGGTATTTATATTGATGGTAGTGGAATCGCTGGCCTCAACCGGCGGCACACCATCGTCAGCCCCAATATCAGCGGCTTCATTGTGGGCGGCATAGGAGGAAAGTCGTCGCACATTCAGCGGTGAGAGCGAAGATTTCTGTCGCTGCTTCAGCTCATTTGGTATGGATGGACTAGGAGGATTGTGTGGGTGTTGTTCTTGTGGGTGATGGTTGTTGTCTGGTGTTGATGTTGTGGTTGTGGTTGTGGTTGGATGGTCCGTTGTGTTATGTGTTGGTGTTGTGTTCTGATTATGTTGCACATACGTCTGCTGTTCGTTTGGTAGCGACATTTTTGCATTGGTTCGGTCTTTTGTGTGTAAGTGTGTGTGTGTGTGTGTGTGTGTTTTGTATGTATTTGTTTATTGGCTTTAAGCGTGTGCAACGACTAAAGTTAAAGCCAAAAATGCAGCTGTGTGAATTGCTTCTGAGTATTTTCAGTTGCACAACGGAAATTCATTAAAGTTAAACTAGAATTGAAACTAAACACGGGCTAAAACTCAAACAAAAATTTATTTAAGGTATATAACTTGCATCTAATTGAGGTGTTATATATTTGGGTACATACATACATATATGTATATATGTATATGTATGTGTATATGTATATAGGCGTAGATCTAATTTAAGGTTTTGGCATATTTGCACTCAAGCAAAAGTGACCTCTTGCTTTTTAAGGTTCTCGATTGGAACTATCACTAAACAAAAATCGAAAATCAAATATCGATTATATATATATATAATTATATATATCGAATATATCACACAATTGATTGACCTTTTTTCTTTTTAATAAAATATATATAAATAAATTATTTATTAATTAATTAGCTTTTGAATGAGCGTGAGTGAGTCCTGTATATAGACGACTATAACTGAATAATTTGTATATATATTAAAAATATATATATATATATGGTAAATTGTTTAAGGAAATGTGTGAAACATGTATAAATACACAAATTGAATAAGAATGTTATTGAAAAGAACCAAAGTCGATTGGTTTACATTGTATATGTATGTTGTGTGTGTGTGTGTGTGTATGTTGTGTGTGTTGTTTTGCGTTGTGTGTCCAGTTCGTTGTATTGTTGTGCGTCTTGTTCTTCGAGGCGGGTGGAGGATCGGGGAGTAGGGCTGCAGGATGTCGGACTGTTTGTTGTTTCAGGATGGGGGTCAGAGTGAGAGTGAGAAAGAGAGATAGATAGAGAGAGAGAGAGAGAGAGAAGAGAGGACAGAGCTTTAGTCACCGGACCGTTGATATGGCTGCAAGCAACAATATTGAATATTCATATTGTTGTTCCATTTTGTATATGTATTTGTTTTTGTGTGTGTGTGTGAGTGTGTTTTTTATGTAGAATTGTTTATTAAAAAAAAAAAAAAACATAATAATATGCTACAGCTGCGTTAATCAATGGTAATTCAAAAATATGCACACAAAGCAACAACAATAAAATAATAAGATAGAAAAAGTGATTCTTATTATTATAACGGCAATACTTTTGCTTTAGGTTTTAGGTTTTCGGTTTTGACCTGCCCCAAATATGTTTTTTTACTTCCGCAGCACACACAAATCGAATGCCAGCAACTTTTATTTGTTTCTATTATATTTTATTTCTACTATTTGTAGGTTATATCTGATCGTTTTGTTTGTAATTGTTTTTATTGTATTTGCTTATTATATATTTTGAAGTTGAATTTAGGGACCTGTTTTCTTTAAAGCGGGTTTCTCAGCCCACGCACTTTGCATTAATAAAAACATTTGGCAGCGCGCTGAAGGCAACCAGTTTCGGCCAAGCTGCAGCTGCAAGTCGAAGTCAAAGTCGAGCTCGAATTAGCCAAAAAGTTAACAACAGTCAAACAGTTAAAAGAGCAGGAAAAATGCCAACGATTTCCAATCGAATCACAATTCATTCGATTCAAACTTATTCGCAACCAGAGACCTCATAAAGATAGTTATAATGTGCTATTGGAGCTGTTGCAGCAGCGTGTGGCATTTTCAAGTTTATGGACTTTTGATAGTTTCGCGTCGATTAGATTTGGAATAGCTCCAGACAATCGTTGCTGTGACTACTGTTGCGATCAGCCAAATAAATTTATATATAAAATATATATATGTATATTTTGTATTTATAACATGCGCTTATCAAAAGTATCTGAAAGTCGGTCACGCGACTTAAGCTCATCGCAAATCTATTAAGAGATTGATAACAACATTTGACATCGTAAAGGTAGCTGATTATTTATACGAGTTATACCTAAATGTGCTTTACCTTAACCATTGCAATAGATTATATTTCGAGAATCTTAACTGTGAAATCAAATTCATTTGTAGCTTCTCTTGGGTACTATAGAATCTTAACACATTACTACAAATGATTCATAGGATTCGTTTAGTTTAGATTCATTATAATCAAATGGTTCTATTATGTATCCGAAGTCAACGTACTTAAGCAAGTCTTCTCTAGGCTTTTCTAAGATAGAAAAAAATGTATTTTGTATCATTATAAAGCTAATACTCTAGTCAAAAGTTGAACAAATCGAGGAGAACTTGAGCTCTAATCATGCATAACCATTCTTAAGATTCATTTAGTATCCGAGAGCTATCCATATACATTATGGTTAAGAATATAATCAACAAGTTCGAAAATATAATGATTAATACGATACTTCAGCTACCTTCTGATCAAAAAGGTATAATAAGTAGTAAAGTAGTGAGATCAACCCATTCAACCGATAGTACCTGAAATCTGAGCATAGAAACAATTCTAAAGATTCGTGTATCATCATGATCAAAAAGTACGCGACGATTTGTATATAGTAACTGAGATCTAACTATGCCAACGATTCTTTATTTTCTCTATAATCAAAAAGTATATTGAACGATTAATAAAAAGTAGAAACTAAAGTAAACTAACTAAGGTTATTATAGGCAAAAAAAAAAATAGAAAGTAGGAAAAAATAAAATAGATTTTAATTCAACGAAAGAAAACAAAAAGTTAAGTGGGAATAGCGTCAATTAATGCATAATAGACTGAAATAGCATTTGGTACCTACTGCTGGGTGCAATTTCCTATAAGCCTTAATTTACTTTCCTGGCAGCATTATCTAATCGCTCGATTTGTGTTTAAATCACAATAAAATACTACAGCTAATATTAGCTGCAAGAAATCAGCACGAGTCACTCAGTAGATGGTTGCTACTTCAGACTTGTCCTCGACAAGGCTTAAACCACTAACAATTGGTAATCTCCTTGAAGAGCTCTGACTCATCTGGCTAAGACTGGAAATAGTTGCAAATTTTGAAAGAAAACTATACAAATCGAATGATCAATCGATCGATTGTAAAGCGATTATATGTGATCCTATATATTAAAGATATAGGATATTTGAAAAGACTTTTGATTTTATATATAGTATAGGAGTATATAGTATATGAACATGAACTTAATGTTAAGACATTAAGAATGTGGAGGCACTTTAGAGCGATAATATTTCAATTTGTGACTTCAAGTGGGGTTTTATCGCTTTATTTACTGGCGAAATCTTTTCAATTTTCCTTGTTTTTGCTTTTTGTTTTTTGTTTTGCTTTCCTTATCACTCTCAAGCTGTTTTGTAACGGACATTGAAAGTGGTAACATTGACTTGATAGCCCTGGACATGGGACATTCATTCAGGCCATTCACAATAACCACAAGTGCTCAGTGCTCACAAGCTCCGATAGTTTTGTTGTTGTTTGTGAAAACTATGCGATAGCTGACAAGGTTCTCAATGCTGCAATTATAACGAGGTTTACCCCAACTGTGATTACTGTTCACAGTTAATACACCCAAAACAACACTCTATAAAAAATGTTGCGTATACGCCACATTAGCCGACAACTCGTTATACATTGTCTGAAAGAGACTAAACGATCGCAGGTTGGAGCTCATAACGTTCAAGTTCAATGCCAGCACATAGAAAATGTCACATATTATGTGGGGGCGTGCAGGTAATTGACAAACTGAGACTGACTAATTGACTGACTGACGAACTGCTTAAATAGTTGTTGCTCTCATTGCTGCTGTTTTCCCCCAATTGAACTGCCACATAATTCAATTGCTTTATATTCGATTTTAAATGCGGAACTTTTTGCGCTGACTACACAAATTGTATAACAACTGAATCTAGAGCAAGTCGAGAGCAGACGACCTGTAGATACCCTGTAATTTCAGACATATAATAGATTATTATCTACTCTAGTAATTTGGCAGGGTTCAACTTCAGTACACCCTTCCACAACCTTTTACACTGTACAGGGTATAGGCACATAATTATAGTCGCTTTATTTGCCAGAGAAACGATCTACGACGCTTCCTATACCTGAACTATGTACATACATATTGATTTATTGATACAAATAAGCGGATATATGTTGGGTTTGTCAATAATTTACTTGACGAAAAGGCAACAAAGTTCGTCTTTGTGTGGGGCTTGAGCTGGTGCAGCTCGAAATGTATAGGAGACACCAGAGTTGGGATATAGGAATGTCATGTGGAGACACCTGGACGATATCAACGATAGCTTAAGTCAATATTTGATATTGATATGATAAAAATCAAACTGCAAATAATTTATAGTGTTAATATAAACAAATCTTCGATCATATATCTATATGTATATAGTAAGGTCAGGCAACAGATTGTTATACGATTTATACTCGCGAGCTTCAAGTGTTGAGATTCGATCAGTTTTGGGCACGTCAATTCATATCTTAAACAAAAAAATTAAGGAAAGAAGAAAAAGCGAAAAGAAACAAAAAAAAACGCAGGTAACAACAACCAATAGAAATTCAGTTGGCATTTGACTATTTGTTTAACACCTGCGAGGCGATTAGATTACAAATGATCACAAATGGCAAATCTCAGACGAATGACGCGCAGGAATTGCAGTCAAATTCACAACTCCCTCCCTCCCCCGTTCCCACCTGCTATCTACCCAATCCCTGTTAATGAACCCAAGGAAATCAACAAAGATCGAAAGAAAAAAAAACAAGCAACTTAGCAGAAAAAACTTCCATTATTGCCATTTATTTGGTTTCTTCTTATAGACAGAATCCATTAACTATATGTGAGCAGATCTGACAGAGCAGAAGGAAGGTCATCTTCGACCCTAAACAACATACCATATATATTCTTGATCAGCAGCAACAAACGAAACGAGCTGCTTTTATATAAACAAACACGATAATGCCAAGAGACTATCAGAGATAAAGATACTAGGATTAGGTGTGTGGGTCACTTTATATCAAACAGAGCTTGAATTTAGTTGTAGTTTCTTTAATTTTCGATTTTAATTAACAAATTTATTAAGATATTATCTTTCGCTTGATCTATGCTGAAGTGTTCATTATGATCAGATGAAAAACAGAGAAGATATTCAAAGAAAAAGTTTGAGAGGGATCGTCTAAGTTTAATAGAAACTCAAGCATAGGCTGTGCCTTGTGTATTAAATCAGAGTTAAGGGTATCTCAGAGTCGAGCAAGCTCAACTAGAGCATTCTTGCTTGTTTATTTTTGGATTTGCAGTTTTGTTTTAAGCTCGTCCACACGCGTGCTGCGAGGGTAAATATGTGAGTTGAATATAAGTTATATTCGATTCGAATGAAATTCCGATTTGATGGAATAATCTAAGAAGTTGTAGGTTCATTTTTCGATATAGAAGATGATTTGGTTTGATAATCTGTTTTAGGTGTATAACAATCCGAGATTTGCTTGCAGATTGTTCGGTTGAAGTCAGTAAAAATTGGTTGGGCCCTCGCCTAGAAAGTAAAGTAAAAACCTCCCAAAGTTTTCTCATATGATTTGTAGCTGCTGTCAGCGTTTAATGTTAATCCGGGCAATTTGGCAGCTTGCCGGGCTATACGGCTATACGGCTATACGGGTATACAGCAATACGTTTAACCCCAGGAAACCCGTTGTCGCAAATGTTGACGTTAATTTGCAAAACGTGAGCTATATGTGCGACTGCTGTTAATTTCTATTTACTTCCATTTATTGTGATTAAGACTTTGTAGTCTACAGAGCAGACAGATATATATATAAATATATATATGTATATACGTATGTTTATATGGGCACAGTTCCCAGGCTTTTAATTAAACGCTTTGGTTTTTGCATTCCCAACATTTTCAGCTTTCAGTGCCGCATTGTCTTCGAGACAATTTATAAACTGACGGGCAGAGCGTACGTAGAACTCTTCGTTTTTGGTCTACGAATTATTTTAAATTGCACAAATTAAAGAGCAAAACTTGTGTTGAGATGGTCGACAAATGACCAACTAAAGGATACACTAGCTAAAAAGATCAGGGCTACAATTCAACTGAAATAAGTTATAATAATCAAAAATATTTAGAAGGAGTCGCAGAACGAGAAGCTAAAGTAAACTATGGGAGAGTGTGTGATATGTGATCCTGAGAGTCATAGATTTATTTAGTTTGCCACATGATGGGACACTTTCCGCCCAGAGAGGTTCCACTGTACTCATTTCTATACGTATATTGCCTCATATTTATCAATGAACGATTATTTCCAATTGATTATTATACTCGTATTGCCGGTGTGGGGTAATTCGATCAGATGATTCTATAGTAGAAAACATATCTATACTATGACTTTCCCCTCCCCCCTCGGACCCCTATTATAAGTACGAGTTAATTATCTATGCACAGCTCTGTTGTTGCTCACGAGCTTTGAAGTGAAACGTGCGAGCAACATGTCGGCTACGTAACTTTTCATTGATAATAATAAAAATAATAATAAAAAAACAACCTGCAGATATGCAAATTGATAAGTTCAAAAAACACGTGAAGCGGCAACAAGTTGCAGCTGTTAGTGGGGCAGCGTGGGTGTTGCATGTATATATAGAGGCGCCTCAATTAGTATATATAGTGTATATAGAGATGATTATGAATGTGAACATAAATGTTTGGGATTTGCATTCGCATTTGCATTTTGATGTAAACGAACTTTAAATAAAGTCAAGCCAAAGTCGATTTGGGCAACAAACAAATTTGATCATGAAAACTTTAACTTAAGTCGCTGCACTGGACAGTGGTCAGTGGTCAGTGGTCAGTGGATTGGGATTAGGTATGAGCGATATGCTAATTGAATAAGCATACATATTTACATAAATTATTATTATTAATACATATCTATGTGTTGTATGTTTATCCAATATTCATATATATCTTGACACCTGGCACACAAAACGCAAAGCATTCTATTGAATTTCTCGTTTGAGCCCCATCTGTTTGCATATTTCATTTTAATTCACTTAGTTTTATTGCAATTTATTTGACAACAAAGTTGATTTTGGGCTGCTGATTATATTTATTTATTATATTTTATATATGTTTGTATTTATTTATATAGCTGATGATGAAGCCGGATAGAGTCAATAGATACCGAAAGCCCATTGGGTTCTGTCAATTTATTCAATTTCATTTATTAATGAATCGCACAAGAAGCAAAACTTCAAATTGCCTCAAGCTACGTCATCATCCTGAGAAAAAGTATCGATGCCACAAAACTCGGCCAAAATATGTATATATAATAAATATAAATATATATATACATATATATTCAGATTGTATATTAATATAGTACTTATAAGCGACATTTTATGATACCAAACTGGAAGTGTATCAAATGTCATTCAACTTGCGCGAGACGCCAAAAATCAGAATCAAAATGAAGTAAATATGATTGTTGTAATGTTGTATATCCGACTGAAAGATACCCTGTAGCTTTCAAGAATCTGCTGAAACTTCTACTATAAAACACTATTTTGCTCTATGGTAAATCGTTTTTGGAATAACGATCATAATGATGTGTTCAGCGCAAATCAAGACAGAGATTATGTGTCGAAAATCGAAGCTTTAGCTTTCTATTTGAGGAGTGGCAGTTCCGGAATTGGCAACAGAACTGAATCTAGATCTGCTATAGAGGACGTTATGTATCCAAGTCGCTTTAGCTATTACCACAGATCAATTATCTACACACAGAAGATCGAAGATGATAATATACACGTTGAAGGATCGAAGATACCTTCGCTTCCCTGACTGATACATACTTTTGGCTAACTTCATTATAGCTAACTTCATTATGATCATTTCGATTGGGTTCAGGGTACATAAACAATATAAAATTGCATGACCGTATGCGGGAAACTGTGTATGGAATGATATGATTCAATATATGCATAAATATCTATAGGCAGAATCATTAAATCATGATAAAGTTTACAACCAATAGCCAAAAAATAACAAATCAGTGGGTGTATGTGTGTGTGTCTGTGTGTGCGCCAATTGTGATCTCATGTTTGAGCCCAAAGTGGAATATAAAGACATTATCATTTGGTTCTATATATCAGACTGATATAGATACTGGATTATGTGTAAAATGAACACAATTATTATTTATAGAGTTCATGGAACATGCAAAAGATGTTGCAATAAGTCTCTCGATACTCGATACAGATAGGTAATATATGTATGTATATATATATATGTAGGTAGGTGCGTAGTAATCTTATCTAATCAGGTCGTTGAACATGATCTAATCAATAAATACGTGCGTTTTTAGAAAAGAAACTTTGCCTCGCAAAAAGCATCTTTGACCAGAAGTTCTTGCAATATTTTTTCATAGGTAAAAATAAATCCTCAAGTGCTATCAATAAAAAAACCGAAAGGAAACACAAAGAGAACCTACTTATTATATGTGTGCCAAAGTTTAAATGCTATCGATAAGATGTTTAATTAACTGATCTTAACTCAACTCAATTATAATATATGTTATATACGAGTATTAATTGCATGCTCTCAGTGATAATCTGTGAATCGGAGTCCAAACTAATAGAAGTCTATTTTTTGATCATTCTCGTGATAGCTATATGTATATACTATAGTGAATCGTTGACGATTTAGCTCATCATTAAAACACGATTTAAGGCCTTCTTATAATGTACTTTATAAGAGTATAAAGATAAATAGAAAGATAATACACGCAAAGGTTGTGTAAAGGTTGTGCCAGATACTATTTTATTTTTTTATTATTCATGTTTCCCATGAATGATCCTAAGCGATTACAGCTAACACCAGACTAGACATTGAGTTGAGAGTAAGCGATAGCAGCACTCAAATAGATCTGGCTAGAAGTATACCTGAAAATCCGACTCATTAGCAGCACGCAGCAGCCGCAGCAGCAGCAGCAGCAGCGGTTCAACAAAGAAAATATAATAATAATATATTTAATAATAACGAGGAATTGCATACAAAGCGAACAGGTGACGCTGAGCTATTAAACTGATGACAATTCCAGCACCAAAGCACAAATTTTGGTAGGACTTTCAAATACCCTTTAACCCAGAAACACGCACAAATTAGACACAACCTCAGTTTGAGTGTGTCGAAGAATCGAATTCGTTCAAGAGAAACAAAGCAAAAGTTCTTCAAGTAGGAATATATCTTATAAGGGAAACTATCTCATACTTGATGAGAGTTAAAAAAGCAGACTTTTAAATACCCTTTAACCCAGAAAGAGCCACACACACATTAGATAGAGCTTCTGTTTGAGTGTGTCGAAGAATCGAATTCGTTCAAGAGAAACAAAGCAAAAGTTCTTCAAGTAGGAATATATCTTATAAGGGAAACTATCTCATACTTGATGAGAGTTAAAAAAGCAGACTTTTAAATACCCTTTAACCCAGAAAGACCCACACACACATTAGATAGAGCTTCTGTTTGAGTGTGTCGAAGAATCGAATTCGTTCAAGAGGAACAAAGCAAAAGTTCTTCAAGTAGGAATATATCTTATAAGGGAAACTATCTCATACTTGATAAAAGGTAAATAAGCAGACTTTTAGATACCCTTTAACCCAGAAACAAGCACAAATTAGACACAGCCTCAGTTTAGTTGTGTCAAAGAATCGAATTCGTTCAAAAGAAACAAAGCAAAAGTTCTTCAAGTAGGAATATATCTTATAAGGGAAACTATCTCATACTTGATGAGAGGTAAATAAGCAGACTTTTAGATACCCTTTAACCCAAAGACCCACACACACATTAGACACAACCTCAGTTTAATTGTGTCAAAGAATCGAAGCAAAAGTTCTTCAAGCAGGAATATATCTTATAAGGGAACCTATCTCATACTTGATGAGAGATACAAAAAATGTAAACCAACGTCAAAAGCAGACTTTCAAATACCCTTTAACCCAAAACACAGCCTCAGTTTCAGTGTGTCAAAAAATCGAAACCGTTTAGAAGATACAAAGCAAAAGTACGAATATAGCTCATAAGGGAACCTTTCTCACACTTGATGAGAGGTAAAAAAGCAGACTTTTGAATACCCTTTAACCCAAAACTATGTTCGCTCCCTGACTTAACATGCTCCAAAGATCAAATTCAATTTCAAAAGAGAGACAAAATAGTACGCGAACAACTCTATTATAACCAACTCTATAATACCGATATCTAGTAGCAGCGGCAGGGCCAAGTAAAGCCATTGAAACTGTCCATAGAACTTGAGTAATTAGCTATTATGAGGTGAGCTGACCCCAGACAATCCATCGAATCCATTATGGTTATGCACAATATAAGGCGAATCGACTGCAAAACTAATACAGCACAGCCACAGCCAATACTCGAATGCAATTTGGCCGTGAAAACGAAATGCCAGCAACATAAATGAATTATTATTATTATTTATATATATGTATATATATATATATATATATATATTGTGTATATATTGTGTATACATATATAACTTGGGCAAATTAATATTAAGTATGCATTAATTAAAAGCTTTATCGTTGTTGTTGCTGTTTTTTTATTTTCATTTTTGGTCACGCTTTGCCTTTCGTTTGGATTAGTTTTGGGTTCGTTTGATTTGTTTCAATATACTTCGATATAATGTTTAAGGCTCGGAAAACCCTAGGAACCTATTGCAGAATGTATATCAAATTGATTTGATTTAACCAGAAGCTAGCGAATTGTATATTGAATATTTTAAATGCAAGTCCCAAAAGGCATTTTAATTGCTTTTTCATGTATTTTTATTATTTTTATTTTTTTTTTGCTGTATTTTTATTTATTGCATGCGAAATTACTGCGGGCATTTTCCATAATATTTTTTTTTTTTTGCGCTTTTTAATGCGTTTTTTACGTTTATTTTTAGATATACATGTATAAGAATTGTTTTAAAGTTTTATGTAATTATTGTGTAATTTTACAAGTTCAAATGGCAAAAACTTTAAGGTCAAAGCTGAAGGTGAGGGAACTAACTAATATACAGTAAAAGTCAAGAAGAAGCCCAAGATCAGCGGCCTAAGCTTTGAAATTCTCAAGATAGATCGATAATACTCGTAAAATGATCAAAGCCAAAAATAAGCATGACTAAGATGAATGAATAAAGTGAATACGTAGTGCGAGTATACCAAATTAATGATCCATAGCCGTTCAGCAATGAACGATCAGAGTAGTAGCACCCTCCAAGAGGTTTCTATATGGAATCCGAAAAGAGGTTCTGGTTTTAAGACACTTAAGTCTAAGTGTGACTGGCGCTCAGCTTGTGTGCAAAGGTTCTTGAATTAATTCACCCATAAGTATAAAAGAGAACAAATGTCCATATATATATATGTGGATATGTCATTCTGTTCTTAATTATCGGTTGGCAACACATGTTACTGGGTAATTAGGTAATTACAAATGTATAACCCTATTTCGCATTGCCAATTATGCGTTAACTGGTGTGCTGCATATTTTCCATTGATTTCCGCCTGCCTTTCTACTGACAGCATGGTACAGAGCCGTATCTAAATAACGGCGGACTAGTCCGATACATATATAATGATATATACTATATATATATATTATGTATATATATACTGCTGTTATTATTTTTATTTTATAAAAATTCTCTGCTTTCTTTTGTGTGCATTTTTTCTGCGCTTACTTTTATAAAAAACAACTTCACACAGGGGCACTCAGTTTGAGTTTTCTGACGCGATTTGGGCCACACGCGCGACTAATTTTTTTTCGGTTACTTCACGTTGTCCACACTTATTTAATTTTATATTATTTGTTTCTTATTTATTTTTACCTAATTTTATTTTATTTTTATTTCTTGTTTTAATTTAAGCACAAACAAAAAGAACAAAAAACACAATGCAAGCCGTAACAAAAGGGTTCGCCATGCAGCTTCCGTATGGGGTTCTATAATTTTATTTTATTTCGATTTCTTTCGGTTTTTTGGTTTTTGTTATTTTTCTGTTGTTATTTTCTATATATTTTTATTTATTTATTGCTCTCTCGCTCTGGCAGCGTCCACTGTCTGCACCGTGCGCCGGGATATCATACACTGAATGTCCAAAGACGGCAAACACTTGTTATTATAACGCGTCAAAGCGTTTCATTTAGCGTCGTTACGTCGCTGCGACGCCGACAGCGACGCCGGCTGTGACGTTGGCGACGTCAGCGAGTGCTGAGCGCGTCCGCTCTTAAACAGAGTCCGATCTGGCCAAATCAATAGGCCAACGAAGCGAGCGACTAAACGTCCGATTGCCACCGAGCCTCCCGGCCAGAGCCACTTGGACTTCGAGGCGGCGGCATTGGCTGTTGATAAGCTAAAGCCAAGAGTTGCTTTTAGCCAGAGACAGAGACAGAGCGGCAGAGGCAATGGCAGAGGCAGCGAAACGGAAGATAACGTGGCTGTGAAGTTCAGTTAATAATGAGCCAAAACCAAAGCCAAAGCCAAAGCCAAAAGACAAAGAAGTGAACAACGGAACCACCGAAAAGCACATAAACCCACCCATGGTTCAAGATCTATGAATGAAAATGCTGCCAGCTGAGCGACCACCAGCAGCAGCAGCAGCAGAAGCAGCGACAGCGACGCATGAGCTTCGTGCGCACCGTTAGAACGAATCTCGTATGGATTCGGCAAGTGGCTCGTATCCGTTTCGGTTCGGTTCGAAGCAACTCGTCGCTTTGACAATCATCATTTTTGACACTTTGTTGGCTCATTACTCATTATTAAATGTCAGCTTGAGTGTGACGGCATATGGGGCGTATGAGCGACGCCAAAAAGAGTTACGACCATCAGGCGCTGTTTTTTAGCCTCATTATGAGAAAAATCACAACGACAGAAACAAAGAAAATATATAAATATATTAGAGAAAATAAAATTAGCTAACATTGCGAGCATTTGTTGGCTTTAAACTTATGGAAAGCCGTTTCAAAATGGCTTTTCTATCCTATTTTCACTTTTTTTGTCACTTTTTTCTATAGTTTTTAAGTTAGTTAGTTATTATTTTACAGCGAAATAGCATTACGTGAGGTTTTACTAGTTAAAAGCTAGTGATTCAGCACGATCCAAGCATTAGGCCTACAATTTAGTATCCCAAATGCTCTGACGCAAAGAAGAGAAGACTTAAACTAGAAGCTAAACTAAAACTCATAGAATATAATAAATGCAAAAATATCAATAGATGAATATTTTGAGGAGATCGACGACACCGGGTACGGATACGGGTATGGTTACGGGCACGGGTTACCGGGTGTTTCTTTGAAAGTTTCGCTCGTGAGAGAAACATGAAAAGCATTTTAGCTTTTGGGTCAGGCCACTTGTACTCATAGTACCGGGCCTCCAAAAATGACGCACTACTGCGACACACTCTATGCCCCCAACAACAATTGGATTTAGCATATATTGTTATAAACAATATACATATACATATATATATATATATATATATAGAGATATATACGTATGTGAGTACGAGTCAAAAAAGCATACAATTAATACAACAATCGACAAAAATCGACATGTTCGTTGCCAAAATAAAAAAAAAGTAGAAAAACAAATAGAAAAAAGGTGAAAAAAAGACTAAAATGTTGTCTTTTTTTTTTTTTGACAAAAACTGGTTTGCCCGCATCCGGATAATTGATACGAGAGCTGCGTAAATCCAGCCCAGCAAACGCTAACGATTGCCCATTTCTCTAGCCATCTCGCTTGCTCGCTGAAAGCCCCGCGGCTTTAATTAATAAATGAGTAAACATTTTATTACAATTTTTTTCTAGTCGTTTTTTTTCGCTTAGTTTACGCGCAAAGTGTTTGAAAAGAATGGATCGATGCAGGATGTGGATTGAAGAGTTTGTTGTTTCATTCATTTGATTTGATTTTATTTGGAATCAAGAGTATGGAAGAGACTCTCAGCGAAATTATCGAGTGGCGACAAGAATAGCCATAAATAAACATTCGATAAGTATATCGAATGGCATGGCGCGGCATCGAATCAATGATAATAATAATAATCATAATAATATGCAATCAATAAGATCAACAACAAACAAATGACCAAACACAATTTCTGTCTAATTATGGCCAAAACCTAAACTTACCAATCAATGACTTTTTTTTCATTCATTCAAATTGATGTCAACACTTTTGATCAATTCATATTCATAGCGCGATTACATTCACCGATTCAATATTAAAAATAACTGTCCCACATAAATTTATATAAAATATACTATAATCTGATATAATGCATAAAATTGATTCAATTTAACTAAATGGCAGTTCAATCAAATTAGAAATTATCTTTTATTTGCATAAAAAGGATAAGAAGTAGGATATGGAAAGACTTCAGATCCTATTCCAACTCAAAATAGATCGTAAGACAGTATTTCATATAAATTTGTTTAGAATATAAATACTTTTAATACTGAATCTCTTTTTTATATAATAATTTTAATTTTAATAATCAATTTATATAGATACATTGATTATATCGACTATTCTTTCCTTTTAGCTCGTCTTAGTTTTACTATTCCACGTCGATGTAGGAGTTATAGGAATTATATCCCATTGTCCCTTCACGCTTTATGGTCAAATTATAATAATCCATACAACGTGTTCTCAAATGAATCTTCTCTTTCTTCTTTAAAATCTTCTCTTTTCCTATATCTTAGTAGAAACAATTAACTTCCTTTCTAACTGCATTAGTTTAATTTCTCTTAACTCCCTTTTTATCCTTATATTTCTTAGTTTTATACTGCTTTTATATACTATTTTTTCTTAACGTATATTAATTAGAAACAGTGTAAAGCCTATTTACTAATTCTCTTATGTGTTTATACTTCGATAGAAGCTTAGTATCTTCTATATACAATGCTCCTAATAGTATATACGTAAGTAAGTAAGTAAGTAAGTAGTAAGTAAGTAAGTAAGTAAGTAAGTAAGTAAGTAAGTAAGTAAGTAAGTAAGTAAGTAAGTAAGTAAGTAGTAAGTAATTAAGTAAGTAAGTAGTAAGTAAGTAAGTAAGTAAGTAAGTAAGTAAGTAAGTAGTAAGTAAGTAATATTATAACGCCAATATTCTATACTAAAACTTATTGATCTGATTGGGTTTTCTGGGATTTCCCAATCCTTGCAACAAATGTTGGATCGATTTAAATGAAATCAATTTTTCTTATATTTTAATTCCTCAATTTATTTTTAATTTCAATTATTCTTATTTTCTTTTTATAATTTACATTTTTATTAATTATTTTTTTTATTTTTAATATATTATTTTGTTTTAAATTTAATTTGTAGTCAGCTGCTCTTAGTTGACTTAAATAACTAAATAAATAAATAAACAGACAAAATGAGGTATAAAACAAGTAGAAGAAGTCACCTTGAAGCCTAAAGAGTTAATAAATACTTTCGATTTTCCATCTGTTCAGATACCCTAAAAGCAAGAGAAATGAAATTTGGATGGGATATTCTAGGATCCCTTTCGATATTCAATATGTAGTGTGTGAGTATATAAATTCTTGATCAGATCGGGGTCTGCATTTGGTAGGAATCGTCAACGATCCTCTAGGCATCCAATAGATAAAATTTGTTTAACATATTTGAGCTTCTATGGCTAACTTCTCTTACTATTCTTTTTGGCAATCGCTTTTAGCTGTATCTATGTACTTTTTAGATTAGCTTCAAGTTAATTTGCAATATTTCGCACTTAAAGATGTTTTAACACGAAAAAATCTAGTTAATTCGGGGCAGATACATAATCGTATATATAATAATCCTCACGCAGCTGGCTTTTGATATGAGTCAGAGATGTTTATAGGATGTAGAAAATCAATATTATTGCTTCAGCATGTTCGATTGTCATGCTCATAAAAATAACCTGGCAGAGAGTAAAGTCCCCTTATCCATAGATAATAATGGAAAAAGATCTGTAAATACATAAAGTATTGTATATATACAATCTAAATAGACTAGATCCCAGGTGGTTAACAAAAGGCGGCAGAAACAGTTCAGAAATGCACAAAAGCGAGAAGCGTGTATTTAATCGTATATTGACGCTTATCAGACGTCGCCAACCTCTCTATGGGCTAAGGAAGGGTGGGGGGAGCTCCCCCTTGGCAGACGCGGAAGCCACGGGACTGGGGACTTACACATGACAAAAGTATTTTTTTATACATTTTTTTTTTATTTTTTTGGTACGTGTTGGAGTGGGCGGCGGCGTTGGCAACTTTTAAGTAAATTACTTGAACAAATTGTATTGTATTCACTTGTATATTTATTTATTTACTTTTTTTTTGTTTTTATCGACAGACAATTGTCAATGTGACGGCTTCGTTATATACGGGGGCAGGGTACGAAGGTGCTCAATCAAATAGTTGGATAATATGGTCAATCAACTGCCGCCAACGATGCTTCGATCTAACTATCAATTGATACGTATTCTACGTATTTATTGTCTGTTGGGGGATCACCATGCAAATGCTTCGATCTCTCTGCCTGCTCCCCTCTTACCTGCTGTTCAGCCTCGTCCCGATCCACGGGTCCAACAACACGATCTCATAATAGAGAGTGGGACCTTAAACTTGAACTTGCAGCGGCAACCGGCAACTGGCAGCCGGCAACCGGCGACCGACGACCAGCGACCGACGATCGGCTTAAATTATAGCCAAGTGGCTGCGATCTGTGCCCTCTACGAGTATGATACTGGAACTGGGACTAGACTTTGGGTCTTATGCACACGCTATCGAAAATTGGCAGGTGCAATTGCTACATGAATTATTACGGTGACGCTGTTGTTCCCGCCTCTTCCTCCTTCACTTCAAGGTAATTAGACACATGCTATGGACTTAATTGTGTTTTGGGGAAGTTTTATTTTTTCGATTTTTGTTTTTTTTTTGTCGTATTATTGAAATAATTGTATGGTTTGTATGCAGATCTAAAGGTCGTGCTGCAAACCTTTGATATCTATCCATTGAATAGTCCAATCTATTAACTATCATCCCAAGCCAGTCATCCTTTCCACTTCATTTCAAGTGGCAATCAACGTCGCGCCTGTCACTTTCTACTATTGACAATCTAATCGCCTAGTCGGGTTTTAGAGTCATGCTGATGTGATTGCTTGTTCCTCTTCCCTTTTCACTCCTCAACCAACCCCTCTGCACTTACGATTAGTATATCAAGAATGTTACTTCCAAGTACTATCTATATATAACTGATGTGACACATGCTGCACGTCATTAATACAAAAACATTTTGAAATCTGGGTGAAACATACAGTTGAATCTCGCTTGTGCAGACCTCTTTTAATCGGTAATATCCTGTAACTGGGATGGTGAGTGCTTAGGGATAACCCAATTGTTCCAAATATTGTTTAATTTCTTAGTCTATATACTTTCCTAGAAGAAAATACCATCCGGTCTGAAAAATATGAATCACTCTTGTACAAATTGATATTTAATTTTAAGTGAATAAATTGAATTGAATTGACTGCTTAGTTGTTTATCTCTAACCGTGATATACATATATTATCCTTGATATATATGCTTAGAGGCGGAACTAATATACCCTTTTTCCGATTGTACGTAATGAACTCAGTCCGAAGTATTTTGTATAATGACGTTTAAACTTCATAAGGAAAATAATATTGGGATAGATTGTATTCATATCATTTGTTTACATATTTTTCCCAGATTCTTATTGTAGCATAGTTTGGATATGGAATGTATATAGATTTGTAACAATAACATCTTCTGGAACTTAACCCTAATTATCTGAGATGAGATGCCATAAAAGTATATCATACGAAACGATAAGAAACAAATGGAAATTTCATTCAAAATGTTATATAAATACTTTCTTTTTTGGGACTATTAACTATATATATTCTTGATCAGAAACAACACTGTGAATTTAGATACATTTGCTATGGTAACACTTATGTGTTAGGGTACTTCAGATTTTGTTGCAGGGTATTTTGTGATCGAGTATTCAATTTATTCGTTTATAATTAACCCATTTACTAGTAATAATTGACAATAGTTCTGATCTGTTAACTGACGATGCTCAACCATTATTTTTATTTACTACGATTTTCGCCTTTTCCTGGCTCAATTTTAAATTAGCTTTCAGAAATAAATAAATCAGTTTTCTACTTGTTTACATCATACACTAAGTATTATCTACAAAACTAACTTGTCGAAGTTTGTTTCGATTTACGACTGAGTCGTGGGCCCGCACATTTATTTTAAGTCATTTTCAGTTGTAGCCTGATAAATTAATACATAAAATATATTTCCTAAGTGAAAAAGTATTAGACATTAAGATACCCTAGGGGGAAGGCTAAGGTCAAAATGAGAGTAAATAAAAGAAGGTTTAATTAAACTAAACCTATGTTCCGTATCCAGAAACTGTTCAACCAACAGAACCCGAGTGAAATGTGTAAATCGACTTGGGTATTGATACTGATCAGGAATATATATGATACAATAGCGAAATGTTATAGACTTTATTTCATCCGCAAGCCGAGATATCTCAGATTCTATTATTACACTTACTACTGGATATAATTTGGTAAATATAAAAGGCAGAAATATAACCCATCATTAAAATGGACAGTGCCACGCCTTCATTCACAAATAGTTGAGCTTTTTTATGAGACATAGGAATGAGAGCCTATATAATATATGGCATCGTGAGTAGTAAGTTCGATTGAAAAAATGGGCAATGTCTTCTTCTAGATAGAAACCCAAATTCCAATACCAAAAAGTTACAACATAAAGAATATTTCTCTGATGAAATTGGGCATAGCATAAATATTATATCGACAGCGACAGATAAAAGAGATTCAATAATTTTAAATTTTAATTAAAAAAAAATAAAATACATACATTATTTTATATTATATACATAATATATAAAGAAAAGTTAACAGTTCAAAGAGACTTCCTTTTCTGTCTGTTACAACCTTCCTTAGCTACGTTTAAAGGATTCAGAGGTACACAAATTCGAATCGAAGTGAATATAACTTGCAGATACAGTACGCCCTCGCTTTGGCGACAAGTACACCCAACTCTCTTTATACACGGTAGATACGTTCCTCAGAAATCCGTGTAAAAAGAAACCGTGTAAAAAAGAGGCGTTTCCTATAGTAAAATGGGGGATACGTTCCATGTGATTTGAAAACCGTGTAAGAGGAAATAAAGAACTATATTTATTTCGAAAAACCGTGTAAAAAATGTTGAAAACTATAAAATTTCAGATATGCATTCAAATTGTATGTTCATATGGCATTTTATTGAGCATTAAAACTTAAAATACATAATTCATACTGGTGAAAAATTGGTAACAAAAAACAAAAGATATCTGTTAATCCAGAATTAAGAACCGAAAAATTAGAATAGAAATAAAGAAAAAATATTTACATAGCAACATAATTATTCGTCGCTACTTGATAAAAAGAGCAATTGTTTGCGACGATATGGACTAAAGTCGGTATCATCACTGGAGATATCCATCAAATTATCCAATGGTGAGTTTCGTCCGGTAATAGAGTTTTGAACTGTCGGACTACTTTCCGAAAGGTCTTGCGCCGTCGACTTTTTTATTAAAAAATCTTTTATAGAAAGTTGAACTTTTGGTTTTTTAAGTTCTTTATTTAACTCTTTATACCCAGCAATACAATTATTTATATCTCGTTCGAATTTCAGGGCACGTGCCAAGTGTTGTAAAAACAAACATAATTACAAAATAGTGATTTTGAAACCGTACTAGATAAAACAATTTTTTTCAACCGTGTAACTTCAAATCCGTGTAAAAAGAGAGTTGGGTGTACATATAAATTTGGGATTCCCAATTTTTCAATTATTGTAACTATAAATTAAACAAGAATTAAATATTAATTTTAACATAAATGTATTTGATTTATCTTAATTGTAATGTGTAGGAAAGGGGATCTCTTTTAAAAGGCAGCTCTGTTAGTTAATATTAATTTATATTCCGGTTTTCGCGTTTTTATTGAGTTTTAATCTCAATCTAATTTAATCGATATACTAAATCCTAAGTTTGCTGATTGGAATCGAAACGTTTATATAAACAAACACTTTCAGCGCATAAATATCAAGTCTTGATCTAGCTGAAGTTGTACCAGAATCACAAGCGCAAAGATTGAATACTATATAATAGGAATCAGCTTAGAAGTATGGCTATATATATATAGTAGTACTTGAGTGTATTACTTATGGGCATAAATTAAGACTGATATATAATATATTATATCGTACGTGCAGCAATACTTATCGTGACAGAAGGTTATGGAACATATAATATATAATATGATTATCATATTCATTTGCTTTAATGCCTGTTCAAGTGTCATAAATGTGATTATCGTGGAAATGGCAACTGGCAGTTCTTGAAATAGATTCGAAGATGTCATCGATGATAACTCAGGCTTGGAAAAAAAGCCCATATACAATATTTATGTACTCGTAAATCTGTTATAATGGTTATCAGGAGGTTGCTACTTGCCATGAGTATTATGCTATTGAAGGTAAAGTGAAATATTAAAAAAACGAAACCGAAAACAAAAGCAAATGCTTAAGTGCTGGCGATGCTGACGCAAAAAGTAACTGAATCGAAAGAAGTCAGTTATCTATATAACACAATACATAGACTGCTACATAACATACATGTATATGTATATTTTATATTAAATTCTGGACACTTGTTGGTTCTTTCGGTTTCTGCGTTCAAATCACTTGAGATACAACAGATAAAGATATTACAGTCATAAAACCCTCAATGGCGACACTTCTCAAGTGCCAACAACGAGCTGCTCCTTATCAGACTTATACCTAAGGAATATGTATCTAAGCAACATCTATAATGTATACAATCCCAGGTTTATACTCTACAGAGTATACAATAGATTCCCTCATCATATTTGTCAATCTATATACTATAGTAGGGTATCTGCTGTTCGACTTGACACATTTCCGCCACCCTTGGCCGCACGAGCTGAGCACAATAATCGATCTTGATCTGAAGTAGATGTCAGATACGTGTATAGGAACAGAGCCTTGGCATGGTCATTTACAGGAAAAATATGATTACGTATCGCCAGAGTTTTGCAAAAAAAAAAAGCCAAATTAAATGAAAGCGTTTTCCAGATGGAATCCAGACGAGGGTCACCGCCACCCAAAGCTGAAGCTTCTGCAAGCCCTAGAAATACCCGCACGCGATTCTTATCACGTTGATAACGTTTTGGGTACTCTTCAGATACACACAGTGTGTGTGTGTGTGTGTGTGTGTGTGTGCCTGTGTGTGGTTGTATCTTTGTATTAATTTGAAAAATAAATCAGTTAATAATCACATTGTATTCGTATGTGCGTACTCGCATATAATAAAACGGCAATCGACACGCGTCATTTGCTTTGATTAGTATGTGAAACGGCAGCTCACACACACACTCACTCACACACACACACACAGATACAATAGCTCACAGATAGAGATATATGATCGCAGTTCCAGATACAATAGTGCTCAAGTATTTGGGGATTTGCTAACATTACGTTGGGCCTATGTTAGCGCCTCGGGTCTGGCTTATACGAGCACTTTTGTTACCTTACAACAAATACAACCACAAAATACAAAATACAACGGAGACGTAACAACGACCTTGCCCCTGGGCCTTCAGTTCAGCCAAATGACTATACGAGCACCATACACAATTAATTGACAGCAACAATTCCAGCAGCAGCAGCAACAACAACAACAAACTAATAATAATAACAACAACTGTTCCCACAGTGTTAACAAGCCCCAAACAACAACAACAACAACAACGATAACAACTGATAACCATACGTAAACTTATTGTAATAGAACATGCTATAACTACAGTTCATGCGAAGTAGAGTATAAACTCGTTAATAAGCTCAGTTCGCAACCAGCCAAGAAATAGGAACTAATCTCAAAATAGTTACGATTATATTTTAAATTAATTTTTTAATTGTAGACAGTTATATAAATATACTTTTATTTCATTTTAACTATGCAATTAGGTTTAAAAAGGTATAAAAATTGCTTAGATAAGTTCGGAAATCAGCAAAATCGTGATGGTCCACAATTATATATTAGTTTAGGAGTACAGAATTCTGAGCATTGAGTTTTCACTTTCATCCTAATTATCGCTCTCAATAATATCTAGTTCGATATCTTTCATCCAATTAGAATTTATTTTAAGCTATTTAATTTATTTATTTTTTATTTTTTATTTAACAATCCCAACGGAAATTATTCTAATCAGAGAGCAACCTATAATCATTCTTGTAACAAATGAAATCACGCAAAACTTAAGATAATATATCTATAATCTTCAGTATTCGAATCACCACGTTGATCCCAATATCGAGATTGTACTGTACTATAATAATTTCGCATATAACGATTACAACGATTAATTAATATGGAAATAGTTCTAGACGAGATAAGTTCACTATCAAGCGAAGGATCTGATGTCTGATACTATCAGGTCTATTGATAGAATATTACACAGAGGATAGTTAAATTAAATATAGACTTGGTGAATGAAATTAATAAAAACAAATGGGTCTCATAAAATTATTTTCGATCTTACAAAATGTATATATATATATATTTCTAATTCACATTAAGTTTGTATCGATCTTAAAATGGTCATTTGTATGAATGATAGTAGACAGACGGTGATAAATATATATCATTTTCTATACATAAATTGACAGGAAATCGCTAGCTTTATTAGTTTGGATGTGTATGTAGACACACAGACACACACTCATATATAGGTGTATAGTCTAGACGTGTGTGGTGGGTGTGTATGACTGTATGTTAGGGTACTTCAGTCCTGAGTAATCAGTATATCGACTGGAACACTTTCACTATCTATCTATCTATAATCCCTAAACTTTCAGACTAATCCTAGACGAGTGTTTCGAATACTACTATAATATTAAACTTTCTCTTTTAAATGTATATAATAACTGATAAATTTATATTATTCTTTAAATAGACATCTCCAGGCTATAGCATAAATCAATTATAATAATAAAATAGTATTTATGGTCTTGAAATTTATGGGTGTACCTATGAGCATATAATAACTATGATCTTGAGATAAGGATAAACAGTAGTATTTTATGTTTATCGGTCTTTGGGTCACTGATAACCGACAATTGGTTGCATTATGAAACAATCGACATACCCTACATATCTATATATAGGTAAGAGCCTAGGACAACCTAGAATTCTTTGGTGCACATCGTAATCTGTAGACGAACAACAATTAAAAAAATAAGATATCAAGCCTTATGCCAAATCCAGATTTGACTTTATAGCGCTCATCTGAAACTATTATAAAACTGACAAACTTTGGAAATTCATCAGAGTCCGTGAGAGGTGATGACTGTATCAGAGATTCAATAAACGTTAAAGGTTTTCAGTTGTTTTGATGTTGTTAGGACTTTAACGGGCAGCTGATTTCCAATATAATAAAAATGTACCACAATAATAATAACAATCGCAATTGCGTGTCAATAGGTTCTTAGCCAGAAGTATTGTCTTAACAATGACGGAATGGGCAACAAAACAAATTATGGATGGGCCTTAAAAAACGTTATCAACGCGCAATCACCATTAGTATTAATTGGGGGGTTGGACGTACAAGGGGGCAGTGGGGTACTAGTACCGTTGAAGCGAAATTCAAGGAAAATGTTTTTAAACAACATCAAGCGAAGTAAATTACTTTACAATCCGCACAGTTCTGGCTGCTGGCGATGACTCGTCACCTGATAAACCACAATTCCGGCGTATTATTGACGGCCAAATAGTCTGGCCATATACATACGCATCTAATTTGGCCGAAAACTCTACAGTAAACAGTTAAAACGGGATTAAAAACAAATAATAATAACACGATGATAAAGAAAGGGGCAGAAAAAAAACAAACGCCTAAGTTAATGTTCCATTGTAAAGCACTTGAAAGCTTGAATAAAAAACCAGCTCGGCAGCGCACAAGAGTGTTAAATGACATACAAGAATTTAAATACCCACATATAGGGTATCTTTAGGTAGTTAAATGACTTTTAATACAATTTGAATATGCCTGAAAGTATGCACTGATAATATTCTCTTCTAAAGACGAGCAATTTCTCAAATTTGATCTATCAGATACTCATCATCGATCCACACGCTATGGGATTATTATTTGATGACTTAAAAACTTAAGATTGGGTTAATTCTTCTGGGAAAATTGGCTAATTTTGTTGATCGATGCATATTATTGATCAATTTTTAAAATTGTACTCGTATCTATAGAAACAATGAGTATCAGTAGTAAAGATTTTAAAGGCCCGTCCAATAGGTATCGAAACTCGATCTCAATCAAAGGCCAAACCAAACTTGTTTGATTAACCGCAGTTATGAGGCAGACAGACAAAGCAGCAAAACGGCTAAACACGAGGTTACTTCGTAAATTTTAGAAATTCATAAATTCACACATCCAAAAAAAGCATCAAATAAACTATTTGGAGTAGCTATCTCAAAAAGTTACTGTTACAGTTCGTAAATATTTCTTTCTGTTAATTAAAAATAGATTTTAAGTTTATAACAAATTAAAGTTTAGTTTAGGTTTAAAGGATTTCTGCTCGCATCTGCCAAAAGCAAGAAGTGTTCCTCAATTTTTAACCCTTTATCGTTTACGTTCATTATTCACTTTCTGTTTTTTATATATATGAAATCATAATAAAGATATGCAATGTTTATTTATATCTGTATGTCTCTTGTTTAGACAGCTTGAAGATTCTTCCGATTTGTGTCCCCTTATCTCAGATGTTAGTAGGCCAAAGTAAATATCATACGCTCAAATGTTCCACTTAGAAAAAACAAACTGTGCTGCTCAGTACAAGTACAGTCAGCATTCGATAAGGTGTACCAAAGCCAACACAGTACAAGAATCTAGAGATGGGCGCGTGTTGGGTTAGGCAAGGTCGAAATCGAATTGGAATTCAGCTGACCACCCCCATTATTTCTATATTTTAGAGATGGGCGCGTGTTTGGAATTGGGTTAAAGTGTTTTTGGACTGAAAGTCGCTATTGTGTACGAATCAGCTGTTTTTTGTTTACAGTATTTTTCAAATGTGAAAATAGTGCAATTCAGTAGTTTAATAAAGTGGATACAATCAATTGTATTGTCATTAATTGTTATATTATAAAAGAGATTACTGAAACTCAATTTTGTGAATTTATTATTTAGTTTATTGCCACCAATAAGGAAGCCAGTCGTGTGCGAGCTCTTTTTCAAATTTTCTCTACACACCTGTCAGCTGTTTTTGTTTTTATCGATTACAATAATTAGCCAGCGTTACCAGCTTTTCTTTCGGAAATAGTGCCGCAGCTGCAATTTTCCAATCAGCTGTCTAGTTTGTCCTTGTGGAAGACTTGCTTGTGGGACTTTCTGCGACCTCAGTCTACATACAATACATGGTCACAAAGAAGCGGAATTGTAATCGGAGTGAATTTGCATACCACGCCCATCTTTAGTATATCATTTGGGATTATCACGTACCTGCCTCACTCTCATTGTCGCTGGCATTATCATCGCTGCTCAAAAGCGGGGCATAGCCGGAATGATTGTTACATCTACGTCCGCTACGTCCGCCCAATATGCGCACCTCACAGTGCAGCAACTTTTCCATGGCATCCATTAGAGATGGACTGTTCGATGGATGGATGGATGGATACAGGACGAGACACGTTTTTAATATAACTTTAACGACGACGAGTGCTGCGACATTTTAGCCAGAAACAAAGGCAGAGCAAGCAGCGAAATGTTGCTTCATCCGCAAACTTTGTGTATGTCGTGCTATCTGCGCTAATTTGTTGTTGACTGAGTTGCTGCCGACGTCGGCTTGGCAAAAGATGTTGCTATTTTTCTTTTTAATGTTGATGGGCAGCTACCGTTTAATCTGCTTACACACACACATATACACATATACATATATACCTATATATACAACACACACATGCATTTGCTTTTACTGCTGGCCTTACGCTCTCAATATGAGTATACATATATATATATATTTATTTTTTCTCAAATATTTCACTTATTATCACTTGTGTATATGTATGTAGTATATACACAGACACATCTTGTGTCTTTACTTAATGCGAATACACGTAAAGCAACAAGGCAACTGGCTAACTGTCAACAGCTGAGCGTCAGAAGCCAAACTGCTCTGTCAAAATGTCAAATGGTCCGCACCCAACTAGCTCCACGAGCATAGCCCCAAGCTGGGCGACACACTTATTTGACTTTGGCAAAAAGCAAGAGCAACGACATCTAACAATAGCAACAGTAGCTGCAAAATCAAGATCAACAGCCAAGCGCAGGTTCACTTCACTTGTTTCAATTCCAAAATGTGCCACATTAGCCTACAGCTGATATGGACTCCCACAAGCCGATCAGTCTTCGCCCTTCTCTGGGTGTAATAATGGGGAGGTTTATACTAAACAGACTGCTCAATGTTGAGGCTGTTACTCTGGCGATGCCTAAGCTTAGATTCCGGAGGTAGCTTGGCACTCCAGAATGACTGCATAGAGTAGTCAACTTTCTAGACAGCAGGCCTTCGATAGCTTCTTTGCAAAGCCAAGAGCTTAATACAACAGCTGTTCCACTAGCTTGCAAAGACTCCCCTGACGGCTGATGCGAAGATACTGAATACGCTAACTGCCGCCTACGCCGACGACACTGCTGTGCTAACAAAGTTGCATTTTGCATACTCCAGGCCACTGCTATATTACACTAGTACTTGGATGCATTTAAAAGAATGCCGTACAGCTGTATGGAAACAGAGCAGAATAAGCTCCAGGTTTTTCAATCAAAAACGCTGAGGAAGATCACAGGTAATCGCCAGAATTCAAGTGATTCCCAATTAAATACATGTAGAGACTGGCAACTCATTCAAATCACCTATCGGTGACCCTAAGACCTGCAAGTTCTTGTAGAGGAGTAAGCTGAAGACTCAAACAACAGCACCCTCAGGAGCTTCTGGACTGCGTTCGACATAAATTCTCTCAGATCATGAGCATAATGATCTTTCATACTAAAATTTTAACTCTGAGCTGGCTCCATTGAGTAATTAACTTTTATTTAATGTTTAAGTTATTGTTTCTAAAATTTGTTTAGAATAGACTCAGATTGGTTTAAATAAAGCACTAATCACTTGTAAATATTTTTGGGTTTACAAGGCGGATGGATTTATCGTACAGGACATGAAGATGGATGCCCGTGAAGTCGATGACTGTTCCAAGTTTTGGCGAATATCAAATCTCTACTCTAAATAACTTATATAAAGTCTCTCTCTCACTTATCATACCTATTGTAAATTTGTATTAGACAAATCAATATTTGTAAATTTCTCGGTAATTAAGTGTTTAAAGAGCAAAGCATTTTGAATTTTGTAGGTTGAAAAGTACATATTGGCATGACAGGTGTCATATAATCGTTTTGCATGCTCAATTAATGTGTCGCCTACTGTTTGGCTCCGGGAGTTAAATAAACATATTAAAACACACACCCGACCTTATATTGACGTCACAAAATGAGTTGGAAAAGCGAAAAGAAAAAATAAGTAAACAAAAAAAATGGTTGAGCAATTTGTAAGTGAGTCGCACGATATGCGGTTTTTTTTTTTTGTGTAAGCCCTTGAGGCGGCAAGATCGCAAATATATCGAATAAATATCAAAGCGCCTTGCACTTTAGTCAGCCGATAAAGTAAATACTACATAAATGACGCAGGTGATAAAAAAAGAGCACTTGAAACGATTTTTTCCACCAACACACACACACACAGAGAAAGACACGCATGCGCTATGCCACTTGAACAGCTGTGTGCAATGCCTTGCCCCGTTATGCGCCGCTGCACCGATTGCTTCGTCAACGACGATGCCAATAGCCGGCAATGGCAATGACTGGAGGGCTGCCGGTTGGCAATTGTAGCATGCCAATGTTTGTAAATAACATTGGCAGCAACAACTGCAAAATAAATGTTACTAGGCTAAACTGTTAGCCAATGATAGCGCAACAAATAATGAGTAATAATAATAACGTACATAAATGATTAAATAATTGGTAACAAATAAATGAAATGAGTACTTGTAATTTATATGTATACAAATGTTTGTAACCAAAATGCTTGCCAATTGTTTAAAATAGCATGCAATAATTTATGAAAAACAAACAAGAAAATGCAATGTATCAGTAAATAAAATTAAACAATTTGAATGTAACTAAAACTAAACAAAATCAAATAAAATAAATTAAAACTAAATACGTGTCTAAAAATAAGGATAGAAAATAAGGTGACAGTGATATAAATAGCTTACGTATGGGCCTGCGACGCATTCTGGACGCACTATTCTCGCCGACACTGTTAATGTTGGTGTTAATCGGCTTCATGGTGCCCTCGGGATTGAATTAGACGACGACGATTACGACTGACAACAACAAGTGGGCGTAAATTTTGCAAAGAAAATATGTAAAAAGAAAAAGAACCAAAAGAAAGATATGTATGTATGTAGGTATGTAAATACGTTGTAATTGTAAAGCAAAACACAGCCTATTTCGTAAAGTCATACAGTTCGGTCTAGAAATATTATGCACACTACACACATCTTTTTAAACTTGATGAAAAAAAACGTCTTTTAACAAACAGGGACCAATATTTTCGCATTGCACTGTACACTCAAGCGACACAGCAACAACCGAAAATACATTAAAACCGGTTAAAGCGGCAATACTGCCGACTCCGAAGTCGACGTCAACGCAGAATGCGACTGCTGTGATTGCTGCTTTTCTAACAAACACTAACATTTAAATTGAGCAAGCTTTACCTTTCCTGCTGACGCGACAAGTTCCAATGTTCAACAACAACTGAAAACCAAACGCAAATTCTGCCTCTGATCGACAAAGAGCAGCAAGAACAGCAAAAGCAGCTGCGGCAAAACCAAAAGACAAAAGCAAATACAAATTAAAAGGAAAGAACATTTATCTTCGGAGAGAAAGAAAAAGCAACAAAATGCAATAAAACCACACAACCAAAACCAGAAGCAGTGCCGCAAAATCACCAAAGTCCCGCCTGAATGGCACATGTCAAAAAAATGATACTAAATGAGCGTATGGGTCGTCTTACTAACAAAAACAAAAACTTATCATAACGGTAACAGTTAGATAAGATACGTGTGCAGCACGGGCATAGGTTGCACAACGGCAGCAGCAGCAGCTACGACAACTGTCGATAACTTCAAATATGAATTTGTTTAATCAATTGACTCTTTAAGAAAAAGGGAAACACAGAGACATGGAAGGAAAAGGAGATAGAGTAGGCATGTACGCGCGCATATGTGTGTGTGTGTGGGAGGGCAGGGGAAAGGAAAGTTTGTGATATCTGTGACCTAGGCCTCATGACATTGGCATAGTCACTTGACCTTAACTCCTTACTGGCAATCAAAATAACGTTTTTCTGTATGTATATAGTTAAAAAATTTACCCATTTATCAACATGCATACACAACATACAGGGATTGGATAAACAGTAAAGGACGAACGGAGCCAAGAGATAGCACACAAATTTCAATTTCATTCATTCATTGCAAAAGTAAAGCCCAACGAATGCCGCTCAATGCGTATGTGTGAGTGAGCACATGGTCAGCACACACGCATTAAAGCCGCTACCTAGTAAACAATGGAAGTATAAAAATAGGATGATGGTTACCCGCCTGTTTGACTGATTTGTTATGGGTTTAACAAACTTGATTAGCTGTTTATTGATTTACTTATTGTCTACACAAGCACACACTTAACCACATAGGCACATATATAAGCATAACACGTGCAAGTTGCGCATAAGCTTACAACTGTCTGTTAAATTCTTCGTTTTATATTGATTTTTACCAAAAGGAGGCGAATGTAAGGTGAAAAGGAATATGCCAAATAACTGCACATTGCAGCTGATGACGACAAAGCGCTTCCAGACATTTTTCGAATTTCACAACCAAGTGCAATAAAGGCATATTGCCAGCAGGATTCTCACGCACTGAGCTTGTAAATGTATGTTAATAGTTGTTGATAGCCGTAACACGTGTAGTTTAATGGACGATGAATATACATAACAGATATTGATGATGTTAATGATGTTTTTTGAATTTGACTGTTGTTATTTTGTTTAGTTTTTTGGTTATGTTACGCGATTTTTTCTTTTCTAGACAAAAAACAAAAGTATTGCCGTTAAATATGTGCATGAAGAAAAGGCAACACAATGAGACATTTAGAAGTCGACACTTGAACACCAAACAAAAATGTACACTTAGAAGATAAAGAAATCAATGAAATTAACAACATTTAACAATTTGAAAAGCGCACTCACATCTCTTCCAGACAACTTTAGTCGCGGTAACAGCGCGAACTTGAAGTTTACTCGCTTCATTGACTTACAATTTCAAACTGAAGCACCAACAACAACGACGAAAGTGCAGACGGCGACGACACTTTCCACCCCATTATGAACACAAGGGACAACAACAAAATCACATGCAAAACCAAAAAGGCGCTCTCATTAGCGATGAGCAAGCGAGAGCAACTATTACATCTTATCGATAAGAAATTGTATCGATTTCTATGTTGCAGGTTTGCCAATTTGAAAATTTGAATAAATTTCTTCAAGCCCGCCCTGTTTGTGGGCGATTGGCTGCGTCAAATTCGATAAGTAAACTGTTAACAGTATAAAGCTAAGGATATTTTTACAAATTAAAATCCTACAGATGTTATTGCCTTTTAATACTTTTTTATAACGTTTTTTAAAGAAAAACAATATTTTATAATTCCAGAAAACTTGAATGACGTTTAACAACAACATTTGTATGAAATACTAACGCTTTGAAGATTCTGGCATCCTTGTGATTATAATATATCGATAAGATGCTTTTCTTCTACTCGGCCTATATTCGATTGATCCTCCTCGATTGATCCAAACGACTTTGGGTTGAGCTTGTCGGAGGTCGCCATTTCGACAGAATATATAGTGCCGGTCAAGGAAGAACAGAAAAAAGAAAAGCACTCGTTCGTCTTGTTTTTTTAAAATTTCCTTCGTTTTTAAATATCTGTGTGTTGCCCCAGGACCCCACCGCATTTGATTTAAGGTGGCAATTGAAATATTGAATATATATTTTGTGTTTTTTTTCATCGATATTGAGTAATTAACTAATTTGCTTACAAAATTGTAAGTATTTATACGTATATTAATATGTATCTGATTTATATATCTTTTAACATTTTCCTTCACATTTCCTTTATTTACTGTGTAAACTTTTTGATGATTACATACATACATATATATATATATATATATATAGAAGTTCCTGTAAATATATATATATATATATGTATATATATAAATGTTAAAGTACATATATGTATGTATATATGTGGGTTCTGCTTTCGCATTAAAAACTCAGTGCCACAAGTATGTGTGTATATGTATATATATATATATATGTGTGTGAGGTACGTATAGAAGAAAAAGTAACGGTGCTTTTCAGTTCTAGCGTTCGTTGCACTAGCCACATTGGGTCATACAGTAGAGCTAAAATAATTTTCAAAGTGAACGACCAACAAATTTAAAGATGGCGGCGTTCATCAACTTTAAAGCAGACAAAGAACATGACGTAGAAATTATGAGAAAAACTAAGCTAGAGATGGGACCGTGCTAAGTTATTTTCAACATGCGCGTAATACCTGAAGTATTATTAACTAGTTTTTAAAAAGGATTTATATAAATAATGTTTAATTATAAGCAAATATTAGATAAACCACGTTAAATAGATATATATATACAAATTATATTTTGATTATCAACTTTAAATTTAAATATTTTTAGCATTGCCCAGCACGAAATTTTCATGATGATGCGTCCGATTACCTCCGGCAGCCGGCAGGCGCCAGATCCCTACGATCAATTCCTGGAAAGCCACTGCATGTACCGCAAGCATACGGCAAGAGATGCATCATGCCTATTCCGCGTTGTCGCCGAACAGATGTATGACACCCAGATGCTGCACTATGAAGTGCGTTTGGAGTGTGTGCGTTTCATGACACAAAAGCGTCGTATATTTGAAAAGGTGCGTATCCCTTAGGATTCTCAATGATCTAATCTTAAAGGATCATTAAATAATGTTATATTTTATTCTATTAATGGCTGAATAAGGAATTTAAATAAAAAGAAAAGTGGAGTATGTCTCTAGATCTCTTTCATAAGAAAATAAAATTGGAAGGTGATCAGTATTAATATCTATTATGTTCACAGTATGTTCGCGGTGATTTTGATAGCTATATGCTGGACATGGCCAAGCCCAAGACATATGGTACAATGCTGGAACTGCGTGCTCTCTGCTGCATGTATCGGTGAGTTGGTTATTACTACTCCAAGTGGGTTATCGAGCGACAACTAAATTTTAATGTTTGTAGCCGAAATGTTATATTGTTCGAGCCATTCAACTTGGGCACCCAGGTGACTTATAACGAAAACTTCCAGGATAACTTTCGAGTGTTCTATACCAATGAATATCATTTTGATTCTGTGTACACATTAGACTACATTGAATTGGCAGCCATTTGTCAGGGTAAGCTGCTTTTTCACTTGCACCACATAATCCTCTGACTGATTAAGGACTTCTATTTATATAGCAATTACCTTTAAGCTGCTCTACAAATCACTTTTTAAGCTGCCCGATGTAGACTTTGCCATTGAAACGATGCTGCATCCGCAAACAT
Source organism: Hirtodrosophila trivittata (assembly GCA_035045065.1). NCBI lineage: Eukaryota > Metazoa > Arthropoda > Insecta > Diptera > Drosophilidae > Hirtodrosophila > Hirtodrosophila trivittata. The sequence goes on from JAWNNK010001024.1 coordinate 3,873,170, forward strand.
TCGACTGGGGCAATTATGAGGCGGAGCTCGATGCCAGGGGCTACATTGTGCGCATTGTTTGCTGTGCTGGTGGACGTAGCTTTAATTTGGATCTGCCCGAGAATACCAAGTGCATTTTGGAAAACTATAAATTGTGCAGCTTTCATAACAATTGCAAACAACAGCAGGAGGCATTTCGTGTATCAGACAAGGACTCAACGTCTCCGTCAGTATCAACCCCCAGGCGTGATCTTTCTCTTGGCTTGGAACTGCCAATGAATAACTTAATGATCAACGAGAATCCAGAAATGAATATGAATATGTGCCCCAATAGTTTTAACTCTTGTGTGCGCCAGCTGCTAGACAACGGTAGGATGACTACTGGGCATAACCCCACAATATATTGACTGATGGGCTTTTCCCGTCCAATCGGTTCAGTTTACATATGATAGATAAATTATTAATTTTATGTAACTATATAGTGAGAACTTTAGTTATCTGTTGTCCACTTAATTTTATGGGTTTTTTCTTTTTACTACACTATACAACACAGGCATTACACCGTTTCCATATAAGGTTGCCAAATCGCTGGATCCTTGCATGTATCGAAATATTGAGTTTGATAGCTGGAACGATATGCGCAAGGAGGCCAAGCGGTACAATGTTTATATCAATGACTACAACTTCAAGGTAGGTGCACAGCTAATACAACAGAACAAGTGCAGATCCATTTCGAGTCAAAATCCATTCCACATCCAACATTGTTGTTTTGTTATTGCATCTGTTTGTATATGTACCAATCCTGGATCCTGCTCCTCATTTTCAGGTTGGCGCCAAATGCTACGTGGAGCTACTGACTGATAACGACCGTCAAATGTATACATGCCACATTCAAAAGATTGGCGCCGACAAATCTTTCTGTGTGGTCTTTGTCGAGCAATTTGGAAAGAAGCTTTTGGTAGGCTCTCCAACATTCTTACACTCCCAACTTCGTTTTTCTCCTTGTATTTTAATCTTCTATCTTTGTTAATTGCTCTGGTCATATTTAACACCAATTTCAGGTCCCCTATGAAGCATTGCATCCGGTGCCACCGGAAGAGTTTCGACCCTGGTCAGTGCCGTTCCGCTACCAGCGCTTTAGCTTGACTAAGCTGCATAAGCCCAAGATGCCAAAGTGGAAGAAGGGCAAAGTTTTCGATATGGCCAATTACTTTGACGCCGGCAAGTGCGAGGTTGTCCAGTATCTACCGATAGATTCCTGTTACGGCTGCCCGCCATTGCTTACTGAGTACGCGGATTCGCATCACCAATTGCAACAGCAGCAAGGTCATTTGCAGATCAATGAGCCGGGTGAGGCAGAGCACCTGCAGCAACAGGGTCATCGATATCAGCCACGCGACAGGCAATCGCGAAATCAACAACCGCAACTGCAACAGCAACCACCACATCCCACAGTGGCATCATCTGGAACTTCCAGTGTGCAAACAGCGCTACCATCACCGCCAGCTCAGTTCGTTAACTATATGCCTTTACCCGGACGCGCGGGACCTGGTCAGGTGCCACCACCGTGGCCCGGGTCACCATTGCCAGGTGATAGCTGCATGTACATGCACTTTGGAGGCTATGTGCCACCTCCACCTGTCGGTGGACGACAGCCGCCGCTTCCGCCGCCACCATTTGCAGCATCACCATTTATGTTTACCCCACATCCACCGATGCCGCCAGCAGTAATGCTACCACCGCTCAGTACTATCCCAAGCTGCAACAATATGAGCAACATCAGCAGCAATAATAACAGTGGCACCACCAACACCACTACCAGCACAGTGGTCAATCGCTGTGGCGATGATCAGTCCGAGCCTCGACGCTCGCTTCATATGTATGGCGAGGATTTGCCAGTCGATAGAAACACTTTACGCTACTTCTACAACATGGGCGTAGATACATGGCACATGCGCTTAACTCACTTTCCTACACCGGAGGATCAGATGCGCATGTTAAACAACAACAATCATAACCACTTCAACACGGACCAACAACAGCAGGAACAACAACCACAAACGCCACACATCGATGAGGCTGTTGCTTTAGTAGCAAACTCCACACCGCCTCCTTCGCCAGATGCAGTGCCTGTAACGGCAAACCCTTTCACATCATGCTCCACCAGCACTACTGAGCCACCATCAGCAGAAAAGCCACAGCAGGCTCGCTCCAAACGTGGCGCCGTCAACAAAATGCGCTCCAAGCGCCCAGAGCAGCTCCACGACCTCAACAATAACACTCATCTATCCCATGTGATGCAGCTGCCTACGCCAACACCGTCGCCAAACACCGTTGGCAATCAGTTCAACTTTTATCCAACTCCACAGGTGGCACCAATAACATCTCCACAGTCTGTGCCCATTTACTTTGGTGGACAGGTAGGTTATAGCACTTGGTATTGGTAAATTAAAATGCAAATATAATTTGGCATATTAATCGATATCATGTGGCTTCCGCTTCTGTCTTTTTGTAGAATCCTTATGCCTGGGGCATGCCACCGCCGCCAGGTGCGGCCAATGTTGTTGGAATGCCATTCGAAATGATCAATAATTATAATATGGATGCCAATGGAGTTGTTGCCCCACAGCCGACCCCGCCAGCAGTATATCCAGCTCCTCGTCACTAAAGCATTGCATCCATTTAATGATAGGCAACCAATATCGCAAACATACTCACGACCTATGCACATCATATACGAGTATATATATATCTATGTATGGATATAATATATATACTCCAAATATGTTCTTAACTTTAAGTTAACCTAACATTGCATTTATTCAACGATATTTTAAAATCTCTCATTAATAATTCAAACTTTTTAAATTTGTATTATACATATAATTTTAAAGAACTCTTTCGAACAACAACTCTATAACCATGCATACCACTAAGTAGATGAACATAAATATATACAATATACTTGCATATATGTATGTGTATATGTTTATGTATAAAATCCAGATAACTATTGCATTACTTAACACACATACCAACATTTTTAAATATGTTATTTATGCAATTCTATGCGATTTTATTAACTTACAACTTTACCAACGAAAGCAACAACAAAAATATTTTTATAATCAAATTTATTTATACATTTTTAAAGTTATTCACTTCAAGATAAAACATTTAAATTGATTGCACTTTTAAAAAAAAAAATTACGAAACAAAAAAAAATAAAACTGTTCACTCTATTATGTAAAACAACATGTTAACAAGGAATATATATATCTATATATATCTAAATACAATATAAAATGTTATATATATAGAAAAAAAACCCTTTAAAAAAAAAAAAAAAGTAACTTGATATCTAACAAACAAAACTCTAAATAAAAACTTACAAGACTAAAAAAAAAAAAAAAAAAAAACAGGAACTTTTTACTTTTTGAAATGGTTCCATAAGATTAAAACAAAGTAGAATTCAAGAAGCAGTTAGGATCAGGAAGACTATAAACAAGCTTTATACTGTACACGCTTAGGGCGGAGAGCTCGATGAACACTGGATGGACGCATTTGCTTTAACTTCTAAATTGTGTTTTTTGTTTTGGCCTGAAACATTTTTAGTTCAATTAATTTTGATACTTGCTAAAACATTTAAAATTAAATGTTTTTTTTTAAGCAATTTTTTTATCTTGACTGTCGTTAAAGTAAATATATTATTGAAGAACCTTGATCTTAATAAGTTCACACTATCGGACGTGCACTAATGAATGAAATCTTGTCTTGCGAAGGAACTATATTGCACTGTTTACTATGTATTATTAGGAAAACGTGAAGGCCCATATATAGAACTTATATTGCCGACACTTGTTCTATATCATACTTTTTTTTAGGTCGGACCTGAACACAGAGCTAACACGACGAATTCAGAATTTTAGGTTAACTAAATGGTGCTACAGTGCATCACTGGGATCGGTAGCTACAGCTCCGCGGAGATTTTGTTTAGGCACAACCAAAGTACAGGGTGTGTAGGTGTAGGTGTATTAAAGTGTGCGAGGCAAGGATATTTCGAAGCTGGGATTGGAGCATCTTCTCATTCGCCGGAATACATCCACGTTTGATATGGATTATAACTCTGCAATGAAAACATGTGTTACATAAAATTATATTGTAGACTCCACCAGTATTGGACGTCTCGCTCCCGTAAGGATATGAACTGACATATCTAATGTCTAGCATAAGGCATCAAGCTGTGTATAATGTTCATGATGAAATCAGGAAATGACGGCAACGGAATTGGTTTGTTCTGCCATTTACGAGGCTAAATTATACAAGTTAAGAGTAAGGCAAAATGTTAAATAGCAAGGATATGTTCGATTTACATGAGGACGTCCATAGCCAATGTCCAGGAAAAGGACTAGCAGAAGTACCACCACCATTTGCAGCATCGTTGAAAAGAGCTTGAAAAGTTGCATATTAATCGCGCGCGTTTATTTTTCTCGCGGTTTTAGTCGCGCTGAACTTGTAACAGTTTTGCGTCGGGTATTTTTTGTTGAAATTACTTTTTGAATATTTTTTTATTTTTTCGATTTGTAATGCACTGTTGCCGTGTTGTTTGCTTTATTTAAGCGCTCGACTGTTTTTGCTTACAAACTGAAAACGTTTCACAAAAGTGTCGCATTTTTATGCTGAATTCTCAAATTGACAAATGGGTGGCGGCACCAGACGACCTACATCGAACCAGCAATTCCAAGTCGAAGTTGGACTCGGAATCGACTTCAATTGATATGTTCAGCTTTCCAATTATTATAATTGCAAGGGTTGTTCACTGGAGACGCATGAGCTCCCACACCGCAAGGACACTCCTCAAGGCATCGATAATACAATGATCGTGCCAATAAAGCTATAAAATCATGCGTGTTGCCAGGCACGCAAAATATTTACGGAATCTATTATTACTAGGATTTCATTGAAGCCCCCTAATATATGTAACAACTCTATTATCTATTTGCAACCGATTCCGTACTAGTACTCCCAAGTACTCCCAACAGTAATCATTCCTAAATTATAGCTGAGATAAACACACTCGATTCATTGACAGTTCTTCACATTTATTTTGTTGTATACTAAATTGCAGCTTTAACTATAATCACATACTAACATTTTGACCTTCATCTCTACCCACATATTATAGCGTTCTTACATTTCGTTCTGTACGCGATCTGTCTCTGTAATTTTCAGAAGCTTTACACCCATTGCTAGTATCACAAAAGATATTGTCTGACTATTCCAAACTCTCTTCTTTATGGCCTTAAGCTATAAATTATAAAGCTGGGACCCTATATATAAAATTTGAATGTCGAATCGTTTATTTTCAAGCCCTGGAATTAGGGAGGTAATGACTAGAATCGGTTAACTACTGTTTAAATAACTGACAATCTAGTATTAAATTCGGATAAGATAATATATCCAATTATTTGACTATTAAAGCTTCTATAGAAGGTTCTCATAAGGGATAGTGGTTACATCTTACCTTAAGGTTATATCAACGTAAGAGACTATCTATAGACTTTTCAAGTCCTCCTATAAATAAGGTTTTGATATATGATATATATATGTTATATATATCATCTGAAGATTGTGTACCCCCAAAGCCCTTTAAATGGTTTGAAGTCTTTTTGGTTTTTCAAATTTTTTATTTAAAAAGAAACTTGGGCGTACGCTTGTAGGACACCAAGTCATGTAAAAAAAGTATAAACTAAGTCCAGCCGGAGTGGGACTGGTAGCTGGCACCTGGTAGGAACAGCGGCATCTATCTTTAGTAAGATGGAGCCGAGTAGGAGCCGGTGTGACCATAGTTCTGGTTTTGGGTACCATAGTTACCCTCGCCAGCAATGTTGGCTAAGGCGGAGAGACCCTGGTTACCGTGGAGGAGCTGGTAGCCAGCACTGACAGCGGCACTGTCAGCACCAGAGGCATAGGATGGCAGAGATGGGCCACTGGAGCCACCCTGTTGGGGTCCAGAGCCCGAGGAACCGGATCCGTGGTGATGGTGGGACTGGCCTTCGTACCCGTGTGAACCGTGACCGTAACCCTGTTTGTTTTCATTGACGAAGTATTTCTCTGCTGGTGGCTTCACCACGTTGACGAAGACGGGCTCAACCTTGACGCGACGTGGGTGGTGCTTGACGTAAACCTTGCGGAGGACGACTGCTGGAGGCTTGTGCAGCACAACTGGTGCAGGCTTCACCACCAATGGAGGATGGTTGACTAGCACCTTGGTAGGTGGGCGTCTGACAATGATGGGTGCTGGACGATGGATCAGGATCTCGCCCTTGTTCTGTGGGTACGTTATCGATGAGGTAAGCGTGGTGCCTTTGGTGTTCACTGGCTTGTAGGGCACATTGTGATCGGAGCCATAGCTGCCTGGAGAAGCGTAGGCATTTCCACTAGCATCATGGTTACCGGCCAATGAGCCAGTAGCACTGTTGTCGCTACCGGTGTTGGTATACTCAGTACCATCGCTAGCTGATGCAGCAGCAGATGCCGCATCGCTACCATCACCACTGGAGGAGTAGCTGGGCTGTCCAGAGCTATAGGTCTGACTGCCCGATCCGTAGCTTGGTTGGCCGCCGTAACTGCCTGCGCTTGCGCATGCCTGCAACAAAGAGAAAGAGAATCGAATTGAGTATTGCCGTGCGTTGATGCTTTAGATCTTGCTAAGATATAAACGACTTGGTCATCAACTGGTGACTGTCTGTTGAAATCTTTTTTTTTTTTTGGCGTATGAGTACGTACAATTAGGCAGACGGCTAACGCCCATGTGATGCTGTATCTGTTCATCGTTTTCAATCCCAGTTGGCGTTTCGAACTCAAGTGGCTCGTTGTGCTCCCAGGGCGAACGACTGTTGTATTCTGATGCTTAGTCCAAGCCAAAATTTTCTTTAAATATGCTGTCACCGACCGCTTGCCCCATGGTACGTGACATTTGGCCGGGTCGCCAGACGCTGACAGTGGCCGCTGTTCCGCTCCAGTGATGGCCTATTGTTCTTGTTCTTGTTGCTATTGTTTTGCTATGGCCCACGCCAGTTAGCGAATCAAGGCCAAATGTTGATTGCTTGCACGAATCTCGTAGCGCATATCTCGGCGTCTTACGTAGAAAGCAAAAACAATCGCCCGTTTCCCAAGTCGTAGCTTTCATCTCTTCTGCATCGTGTTCCGACACACAAACCAGCCATACCGAGGTTCTTCAGAACAAACCGTACAAACAGATCGTATGCGTAGATTCCGATTGCCAAATGGTTGTCAAACAGTTCCGCATTGAGCGTTACTTATGAACTCTTGAGATTGTCAATGCAATTCGAGCAGACTTTTTTCTCCTTCTTATTCACATACATATTTTTTGTGTAATACTAGATATGGAATCTTAAAACACAAAAGCAAATCAGATTAACGTTGTAAATGACTAAAGAGCTCTGACGTCACAAGCACAGATACATATGAACTTAAAAGCTTATATCAGTATGTCTGGCTGGTAACACTGGTAAAGGAGCGCATACAATGAGCCTCAAAGTGTAGAAGAGTGATTCAGGTGTATGGAGTTCGAAGCTTTGACGTCACAAGCATGAAACATACATTACCAACTGATGTCAGTCTGCTACGTTGGCAACGCTGGTAAAGGAGCGCGTACAATAAAAGTATACATTTAAGAGATTGAGCTGGTTGGATTTCGAGGCTGTGACGTCACACGCATAAGACATACATTACCAACTGATATCAGTATGTCTAGGTGGCAACGCTGGAAAAGGACCACGCATAAAAAGTTCAATATTTAAGAAAAGAAAGTTTGAATTGCGTTTCAAGTAAAGAAAAATAAATTATTATTCAAATACATGATAGTCGTTAAAAATAACTTTCTTAAATTTGGCTTAAGGTAAGTTTCTTTTCATCTTTAAACAATCGCAAAACTATCCTTCTCAAGTTACGTATCGTATACGACCTGTTGGTTAAGTTAAGGTTGAAAAGTGTTAAAAGAGTTGACCAAAAGGCATTCTAAGAGACGTACTAGCTCTGCAAACAATAGTATGCAAATAGAGTTTATTATAAAGTAAACATTCTAAATGTAATAAACAATTGTATAAATTGTAAACGAAAATGCAATCAGAGATGTTTTTCAGTTGCGGAACTAGGTTCAAAAATGTACTGCAAGTATTTATTTGTTGCAATATTCTTATATATTTATTTATTCTTATTAACAAAGTCAAGCTTAAAGTTTAGTTATTGGAAGAGCTCCTATCCTCATCTTACTATATGTTCATATATATACATATGTTATACATATTTTTTTGTATTAATTTCTATGTAACATTGAATCTTTTATGAATACTCGTTAATTTGAAATTGCGTTCCAGGTTAGTTTTGGGTTTCGTATGCATGTAAATTTGTTATATAAGTCTCGGGTTTCTATTCCATAAGCTCTTGATATATGTTTGTATATATACAAAGAAGAATTATACCATATTTCTTCATATATGATAGGTACTCGCAATTCCTCAAGCAGCAAACGCCAGCAAAAGTGAAACTGATCAGGTGGAAAAATGCTGAAAAGGTACAAAATATTGTTAAGTGTTCAACGGTCTTTGACCTTGATCCACTTTATGTATTGCAACACAGGTGTAAATTATAATAAATAAAAAACAATATATGCTGTAATAAATGCATATACAATATAATCAATCAGCTGTAGAGAATATCACTTTAGGGACTAGAGAGCACCCCCACGATGTTTGGATTGGAGATCCGCAGAAGTGAAACAAGACATTTTATGGAATTTGGTCAATTTTATTCGCATTAAGATAAACAAAGTTTTAATTTAAACATTCCCAAGCTTGGCAGGGGCGTTCCGTTGCGGTAATAGTAGCTGCGCCAGCTGCAAGTACCGAATTTAGTAGCTGGGAGAGCCATGGGGCGTGGGACTGGCGTATAGGGGCGAGTCAGCGCCGGAGGCATAGCTTTCAGAGCCGGATCCATAGCTGTCAGAGCCGTGAGATCCATGGGATGGACCGTATGAGCCACTCCCATATGACTGAGGCTGGCTATAGACGGGAGCAACAACTGGTGCCACTGGGGCATCGATCTTCTTGCCCGGCTTGTAGACCTTAACGTACACAGGGTTGAGGCTCAGGGGCGTGGGCACCTTGTTGATGACCTCTTGCTGGTAGATGACCGAAGGCTTAATCTTGTAGATGACAGGATTGCCGCGCACCACAGTTGGTGGGCCGCTGTTGACATAAGCGGGAGCTGCGCCTGGCTGGTGCACAATGATTGGAGGCAGGGGCTGTGTAGCGATCACCTGATGGTTGTTGTGGCCTGATGGCACCAACAGAGAACGGAACAGATGCTGATCGACATACTGGGGTGAGACGACATTGATCTTGCCCTGACGGATGTTGCTGGCCAGATTGTTTTCGGCCAGAGACTCGGCAATATCCTCAGAGTTCTTCAGCTTCTGGTATGTGGGGTTGTGGTTGAGTGCTTGAATCTGAGCCTGCACTTGGCCCAGACGATGAGCCTCCTCGGCTGTTGGCTGAATCTCGGCCTGAGCCGTCAGCTGGTTCGTCGATGCCTGATTACCACCTGTCGCGGCATTGACATACTCCTCCAAGCCGCTCGATGAACCTCCGGTCATATACTGACGTGGACCACTACCACTATTAGGTGGACCGTATCCAGCGTGCACCAGCTATAGATCGGATCAAGAAAGAGAATAGAACATGATTAGTCGCCTGTGATGCAATCTCAGAGTCGGGGATACAACTGGCCCAGAGGCCAGTGACCAGTGACCGAAGTGGGTAACGTACCGGTGCAGCGGCGACGGCGAAAAGCCCAAACCAAAGACTAAGTTGCATGATGTCTGATGCTTAATGTATCAGCTCTCAGATATCTACTGTTCGTTGAATTGTCACGGTACAAGCTCTTTATAGCAGATTGAAGCACTCTTTGGATGCATTTTTATATCGTTTGCCCACGCCAGACAGAGATCACCACGGGCCCCGGCTACGTGATCATTGCGCTGCCATTTTCACCGATTTCCATTTCCGATTTTAAATATTTCTTTCACTGTCTGGCTTATGGCGTACCCGGACTTATCAGCCACATCATGCAGTGTCTGGCGTTCTTCTTTGGGTTTCTTTAAACTGAGCTCGCTTCCACCTCGGTTAGACAATTTCAATCCCAGACTAAACAGTAGAAACAGAGCTGCGAATGACTATGGATGGGAGTCTGGCTCTGAATTCAATCTACCAATCATCATTTATAAGTGACAAAAACTTGCGCTCAAAATATTGTTATTCGAGCTGTTTCCCAATAATTTCATTTCAAGCCATGTGAATATTATTCAAAAATCTTTCAATTTAATTCTGAAACACGCGATAAACTCTATTGGTATATAGTTTCTATATATATCGTTAGACTTTTTTGTAATTATAAACAGCTACAACTTTTCCGTAAAAAGTACTTGAGCAGACGTAGATTGCCGGCAATCAAACTCTACTTCGTATAAGAGCAAAATATATACTGAAAATTCGATATTCCCAGATACTAATTGACATATTGAGTATTTTGTTTATTAACTTTATAATCAGCACTTATTACGATAAAAATTCTTGTTTTACAAGACATCACATGATATGCTTTCATGTCATGTGGGCCGTCTTCATTTCGACCGACTTTTGTATACAGTCGAGGCGCAAATATTAGTCCCACTTGGTCTAAATTCACAGAATATTGAAGTATCTGAAAGTCTTTTTATTTATTTAAAAAAATAAGGAATAGATTAGATTATATTATGATTTTTTGTTAAGAAATTATAATTTTAGATCGTTTAATGTAGAAAATGGCTTAAAATCTATTAAGTTTATTGTAAGATTTCACGAGCACTTACGAAGTTTTGCATTTTAAATGGAAACTAAAACAAATATTATACAGATTAAGTCTGTAACTTAACTAAAGTACAAGAAACGCTAAAGTTACTGAATGATCGGTATATATTTATCCAATGAGTCAAGGATTATGTTTAGCTATTATCAAATTTAATTCATTTGTTTCATATTTTATATATAGTTTCGACTCTACACTACTCAGTGTGCAGGTTACTCAGAAATATTACCTGGTAACATGTGCTTGTTTATAGATAGTTAAGCTTAATAATTAAAATGTCCAATAACCGTTGAATTGAGTTGTAAGTTCTATAGCAGATTGTTATTCTCTATAGAAAAAGGAATTCAAGAGAGTGGAAATCTTTCTTAAGGTTTCTGAAGAGGCGTCGCTCAATAAGCGACACTCTTTGAGATTCTCGTATTTCAATGGGTTTGCCTCTTGGTTCATATGTGAATTGCAGCTGTATATGGTATAGGCACTCGTATCTAGTAACCTTGTTGTTGGACTCATATTGGAAGCTAATGTGAAGCAGCTGCCACGTGGCGTTGAGCATTTACTATTGGTTGTAGCCGTATTGCCTTTACCCAGGCTAGATAAGATTTAAGTGCTTCATTCCAGATCTGGAAAGGATACCTTCAGTCAGACGCTATGCTTAGGTCTCAAAGACTGATTTTGAGATGAATTATACCGGACATTACAGCTACGTTTTATCATTTGTTCCGGTTTATGAGTAATGGCCTGAGTGGAGCGGCACCTCAACTCATTTGAGGAAACAAGAAAACGAGTCGAGCTTTAATTACTTCCAAACACAAAAATACCTTGACAACGCCGTAAAGGTGTAAAAAAGGTGTTTAAAATTAATACTCACACACACACACACACACACACACTCAATAGATTGGTGTATACCATGTGCTCTATAGAGAAGATGATACTTAAATTCGAAATAAATATCAGTTTATAAGGTTTGATTTTTGATTTATTTAAAGGTAGTAAGCTCGGCCATGGATGTTACTTAAGAATATGTAAGTACTTGTGTAAATCTAGATGCTTAAATTTGACAGTTCATCGGGACTCTAGGATAATCAGAGTCCGGTTCTATAAAGTAAATAGGTGAGATCGCGAGTGGGGCGATTACCGTAATCATTGAAGGGGGACTTAAAGGGTAAGTGTCTTGCGACTGTATCGCTCTGTGGGGAGTTGTGGGATGTTGTAGGCGTGGTAAAGGACTGGGTTGTGTCCAGGGAATCCTCGCTGGAATTGATTTGGATATCTGTTGAGGATAACTTCTCTTGATTCTCTGTCTGATGTTGATTCAAATTTTGATTCAGATTTTCATTCAAATTCTGATTCAGATTTTGGCTAAAACTTCGCTGGTTGTATTGTGTGTTATCTTCTGTGTGTGTGTGTTGTGTGAGTAGCTGTTCTTGTGTGTGTATTTGTGGTTGTGTGTTGAGTTGCTCTTGTGTGTGTAGCTGATGTTGTGTGTGTTGTTTATGTTGTGTGTGTTGTTTATGTTGTGTGTGTTGTTGTTCTTGTGTGTTTATCTGTTGTTCTTGTGTGTGTAACTGTTGTGTGCTTAGTTGTGGTATGTGTATGTGTGTGTTGTGTGTGCGGCTTTTGTATATGTGGCTGTTGTGTGTGCTGGGCTGTGTGTAGCTGTATCCCATGTGTTGTTGTTGTCTCTGTTTTCTCAGATAGTTCTGCCTGAGGGCCATGGGATTGCTCTCGTGGTTGCTCCCGTGGTGGACCATGTATGGATAGCTATAGCCAGAGGATCTGGCTGACTGTTGGAGCTGCTGTTCCTGCAGCTGTATCTGTTGCTCTTGGTGCTGTTCTGGCTGCTCCGCCCCTGGCAAGTACTCATGATGCACTTCCTCATGTACGGCAACTTTGCTCTGGTTGGTGAGGTGACTGTAGTCCTCATTTGTGCCGCCCACCTGGAGGTGAATGGCGTGCTTGAAGTCTTCACCCAGATGCTTGAGCCAGAAGTCATCGTTCACCTCGCCGGTGGTATAGATGCGTGTCGTCTGCCCGGTCTTGGCCTTGCCTACACCGACGCCAGTCGCGTCCATCACATCGATCACATCATAGTGTTCCCCCTCTAAGATCTTAGAGGTACCCAGACGCGTGTCTGAGGTCCTGCGCGCCACGCGGCCAGCGGGAATACTATGATCTATGTTTGCGCGCTGCTCGTTGCCAATGACCAGCTCATCGTCGCTCTTCGTCGTGGCTGTGGTGCTGCTGCTCGGAGCATCATCCTCTTTGCCATGTTTGATGGTGCCATTGTTCTAATTAGAACAACCACAAAAGTGTTAGTCGTCTCTTAGGGTAAGTATTCAGTCATTGGGTCTCACCTGTGGCATTGCCAGAGTTGTCATCACCAGCGCCAAGCTTATCAGCAGCAGCGGCAGCCAGAGTTTATTGGCAGGCGTGCCCATTATGTAATTGCTCGATGTGTGATCTGCTCCGACGGTACTGCACTGAACCCAATGCTTCCCACAAACTGGATTTAAATACTCGACTGTACTCGTTTTTTGATGAGACTTCGACCAGCATGCGCTAAGACGTGATCTATGGCCAGATATCCGATGCACTCACTATCAACGTTATTTCGCTGCTAACACTCGACAACCTTGCTTGATCTTGCACCAATGCACCCGGCTCAGGGTCATCCAATCAGCATGATTGCTCTGACTGCTCTGATTAGTACTCGTTTGGGCCAATGCTATGGCTTAACCATAACCAACTGAAATTATGCTTGACATATCCAAAACAGTCTACACAATGTACACAATATGCTCGTGCTTGTCATTGATCGCTTCGCTTGTTTGCTCTCTCTCTTAACATGGCAGCCATTTCCGGTTGAATTCTTGGCGGCAACTGTACTTTGCTGCTCTGCTGAGAAACCATCGATACATTCCAATGATGCACAGATGATGACAAATTATCGATATGCAGCAATATAATCAAAATTCAAATTCAAATTATAATCGAAAGCAAATAAAATAAATAGTGTTCAATAAGTTTCAATCCACTTTAAAGCATCTTAAGAAATTTATCAAATATGCAGATGATCACTCAGTTGATTTAACTTCTTGACTTCTATAATTGTAATAAATATGTGAAATTTGATATCCTCTAAGTTTATATAATGACATATATTCAGCTAAAGGTCTTCATAATGTATCATCTACGTATAACACGTATGTCGGGATTCATCAGATCCAGACATCCCAGGATATTTTCTTCTTTTCTTTTCTTTTAAAAGTCAGTCGGCTCATATATATACCAGTACCTAAATATACTTAACCAAAGAGCTTGGCTGGGCTATACCTATAATACTAAGTAGTGCCTATTAAAGTAATACCTTACCATAGTGGTAAGATATAATATACCCTTTCGACTTTCACTGAGCAATCATATATAATATATTAAAAAGCTGGATAGAAAGATTATATAAAACCAATTGAACGTTAAGCAACAAACTTTCCATTATTGCATAATCAAATCTATAACTTAAATGATATAAGAACTAGTGAAAAATAGTACACATATTATTCCTACTCTTGTTTCTGGTTTGGGTCTCGAATTTCCAGTTATTCGATTACGACTTTGAGTAGCATTCAAAGTTTAACTTTCTGCTTATTTAATTTGTTATTTTTATTACTTTTCAGTACGAATGGATTGTTTATGGCATGTGATCACGAGCTCTACGCATAATTAAAAGATCTTTGAATAGTTAATGGATCAAGTGCTTGCTTTTAATATAAATAAACAAAATAGTTTCTTACGACCAAAGACAATCTACATATTTAGTTTATATTCACAACTTTTATAGTAATCAGATTTTAAAAAGTAACTATAAAACTTTTTGTTTCTTTCTGGTTAAACATTTTGAATTGACTGTACTCTTATTAGGTGCAAGTATATGTCTAGAAGTTTCTTCAGTTTATGACTAGTTCGATCAGAGTTGAAATCAGAAACAGATTTTGTTCAGCTGAAAGTTATCGCTTCTCTTCTGTTGTGGTTTATAATATGGCTCTAAGGCTGGATGGTACATAGGTACACTTGTATGGTACATATTGGTACAATAAATGTATTGTAGGTGTATGTTATATATACTTAATGTTAAGCTTTAGTGCCATGTTTTGATCTAATTGAGCTTTGTCTTTTCTACTGATCTCAGCAGATAGGTTTAACTGGGACTAAGCCCAAATCTAAGTACTACATATAAACTAGAGTTTATATCGGATTTTATTTGTAGCTGATCTATAAGTACATACTTATTTATCAATTTCATAAGAGATCACTATAAATCATTCGATCAAATGGTAACTCAGAGTCAAGTTTTCGTTAAGCAAATCAGAATCGTTGAAAATCTACTTCGATTGTAATTACCTATTGTAAATACCCAAAATATACACCGTTGCCATAGTAAAGTTATATGAATATGGTACATTGTAAGATTCAAGTAAGGTCGACAACTAAAAACCCTGCACCTTAGGTCAAGTATAACCCAAGACAGAGCAGTACTTAGTCACTTCCGCACAACATTCACTTGTATTCATATCAGAAACACACAAATATTATGATAATTGTAAATCAAGATTTTTATTTGAGCTCGTGTTTGATACAATATCAATTTGAGTTCGTTTGTTGTTTTATTGTTGAGCTCAAGTGCGAGAGATTTGGTTGCTCCAAAGATCTCAGAGTATTGTTATTAGCGATTGAAGGGTTCGATAGAAAGGTAAGTGGGCTTCTGTCAGTTAATAACTTGCAACGGGTATGGGCAGGCTTTATGTAAGTGGTTCCCTGAAGTGGTTTTATTATTTCGACAATAGGTTTTACCTCTTGCCGGAGGTTAGGTATTATTAATTAGCTCTATCGGGTAACTGTGTAGTGGTCGAGGGGCGTGCTAGTTCTTGGTACTACACAATTGTTATTGAATTGTTTGATTGAATCGATTTGGTTATACTCTTGATTAAACTTAATTGTTTTTCTTAACTTTGATTCCTTGGCATTACGTGTGTTGGTCACGGCCGTTTCGATACTCTGCATTGGTTTTGTCGATGGTCAAGTTTCTTACCATAGTTTTAATGAATTTGTGACCAGGTACTCCAATTCTCATTCTTAGATATTATCAATATATTCAAGGTGGTTATCAATTTTGTCTGTTGCGAGAGATATTTAGAAGAGTATATCAATTTTTTGTTATTCATTTAAATCTGATACTAAAAAGCTGGATGTTAGACACTGAGCAATACTCTGCTAGAAACTCAGCAGTGACTCCACATAAATTTTATTTCTGAAAAGAACAAAACGGTTCAGAACCAACTTCTTAGAGTCTTAGCAAAAACCCCTCACAATTCTGATGCGATTCATACTCAAGTTATCATTGTAACTGGTTGTATAACTAGTTATATTTTATGTCTGCCAATTTATTTGCAAACTTCAGACAATTTAAGGTCAAGATGTAGTTTCACATAAACTCAAGAAACAAACAATAACTTTAGTTCTTTAGATATTGTACCAAAACTGAAGAACTTGGCGACTTTCCAGAATTATTATTAATTTCGATTCAATATTATTAACTATTAAACTGGTACCAGTATTGTATTTTGAGTACTTTAAAAAGTTTAATCATCAAATGATTAGAGTGGACAAATTGTATGGGTATTTGTTAAAGTTCTATCAGAAAGTTCAACTTCTGCGTGATTAATGGCAGATTTTCATACAAACTGATTACGATGTTATAAGATTAAGCTCTAAACCCTCTGTTAATATATATTGTTGTTAGATCTATATCAAAATTCTGTACAACTGCTTTATCTGTTAGCTGATATTTATAGTATAAATAAGAAAAAGCTCAACATTTTGATAGCTCGAAATGCCCAAGAGGTTCCACTATGTTAGCTTTTGCTGTACGATAATTTGCTTTATGGGATCGGAAATAGGTTTTCTTATGTATTATATACATTTTGAATAAAACCTTAAATGAACCCTTTAGGTACACTTTATCAGGATCTAAAAGGTTTCCAATTTCATATAAACCAAGTCTTAAAGACGCAAAGTAAGTATAGTTCTAGTTTGAAGCATAGAATTTCTTTAGACTTCATAGAAAAATAAAGAAATAAGCGAAATAATAGTAGGTTTATTTGAAGCAAACTCTTTATTTAACAATTTTATGGTGAAAACACTTTAAAGAAGTCGAAAGTGAAACGTAAACAGAAAACAGAAACACACAAAGAGAGAGGGAGAGAGTGAGAAAGAGATAGGGGGAATAGAGGAATGGACAAAACGATTGACAGACAAATTAATGAAAAAGTGCAAAACGATACGAAAAAATTATAAACTATGTAAACACACACACATGCAGACAGTGGTCGGTGCTCCACTGGCCCAGATTAATGGGTGACAATATTTGCCAGGGCTCAGCAGAATTTGGTCAGAACTTGGATTAGTTTTGGGCCCACTGGGTTCGTTCTTCTTTAATAGCCGTAACCAGCGCCGGAGTAGCTGCAATGAGAAGCGAATCAGAGGGTGAAAAATAAGACACGATGAATTTTCATTTTCGTAAGAGATTTTATATATATCTACATATATATATATATATATAAGTTTAAGGCTAGGCAGATTATACTAAAGATTATACTATATTATAGTATAATATGATTTAGAACCAGGAGCGTAGATAATCTCTAATGGGTGGCACATGGAAGGTGTCCAAGCTGTAGCCACCGAGGCTGTGTCTATTGTAGCCGTATGTCTTGGAGGGGATTTTGGAGTAGTCAGCGGTTAGGGCTGATTCTGGTTCGATGGCGGTATCGAAGCCCCAGCCGCCGAGACGGCCATCAATGAGCTTTTTGAGAAAGTCTGTGGTCTCTTGCTTCTGGACATGATCGGGATCCTCGAAGGAGCCGCCGTAATGTGTGTACTCCGGGTGGGGATAGATAATGCCCGAGATCACCTTGTCCAGGTGCGTGTCGTGTATGTGCTCCACCGGGTAGCTATTGCCAATGTCCAGCATTGGTGTGGGATAGGTGGGTCGATGAATCGCCTCCAAGTCTCCGGCGAACTGTAGCGGCGTGTTGCTTTGTCTACTCGGATCTGGCACCGAGGTGGTCGATATCAACTGGGTCAACTCTGTGTCATCCACATACTTGTAATCATTGTAGGAATCTGGCAGTGGAGAGGGTATCTGCTGTGGGTAGAAGCCTATGGCCACTCTTTTTTTAGGTATAAAGTTAGACAGCGATGGGATCTCTGTATGCTCCGGTTCATCCGACTGCTCCGTTTGCTCTGGTTGCTCTGGTTGCTCGGGCTGCTCTGTGCTAATTCTGTTGCTAAAGATGGTAGTATCCTCTGTGTACTCGGGTCGTGCAGTGGCTCTGCTGGAGCTACAGCCCATGTTGCACTGACCACGCTTAAAGTTTGGATTCAGGGTCTCTGGCATGTACTGGATGATCTCTGGCAAGGTTAGATCCAACTTTGCGCGTTCCTGCTCCAGCAGATCATATTCACCTTTTATGTCGCGTTTGCTCATGCGACGGACTAATCCCAGCCAGCTCTTACCATGTCCAGAGCTCTGGGCAGACACCTTTTTGGTCTTGCGCTTAACCTTTGTCACCGGCGTCACCGGAGCCGGCACCAAACCAAACAGATACATCTTCTGCAGCTGCGGAGACGACAGATCCTTGTGATAGAACTTAACATAGCGAGCCGGACGCTCCTGGAGCTGCTGCTGGCGCATTAGACGCTTTCGCAGCAGTGCACCTTGTGTACGCAGATCACGACGATTACGAATGGCATTGGAGTTGCTTTTTGAGTTCAACTCGGTCTGCTGGGCTACGTACCTTGACTGGGCAGAGCAACTGCTGCAGCTACAGCTGGCCTTCTCCCGGGCTTTGCAATCTATTGGAGAAACTTTCGATTAGATGATGAAACTAAAGTGCAGCTTAGCTAACACTCACCTGGTCTTTTAATCGTAACGCGATCCACCTTGGTATACAGCCTGTCAGGCCTAGCTTTGGGCGTTGCTGGCTTTCGTGGTTCCTCCACGGTGAAGTCGATTCTGTAGCTGAGCTTAGCCTTTGCCGGCATAGGCTTATCCACACGATAGCCATACGCTCCATACTCGGCTGGTCTCGTCTTGGGCCTGGGCAAATTGAGCTGATAGCCAAGCTGTTTGGGGCAATCGCAGGCCTCATCTCCCGTGTAGAGAACCTCAACCGGAGCGGGTGCTGACGCAATTTCACCCAGCGGCGCTAGTACCAGCACCAGGGCTATTGTCACCAAATGCAACATTAACATGGCTGTGGGAATTGTATTGAAATATGTGTTATGGCGACTGCTTTGGTATCTGACGTTCTGGCTACTAGCCGAATCTTGTACCGCCGCATTCTTTATATCGGCTTTGACTCCGTCCAGTGCAATCTATCACGCAGCTCCAACGGCCACGTCTCTGGAGCACTTTCTGCTGTGCCCGACGCGTTGATAGCGACTATGTCTGAACTTGAACTTGAACAATGTTTTTTCATATACACACATAAATATGTACCTCTAAGTTTATGATCGTGTCTTTCTTTTTTTCTTCTGCTTTCACTCGCCGTCGCGCTGACCTTTTCAAATAATGGTCAAAAGTCATGTTCCCAGAGCTCGTTTATTTCTCAGTGCCGACTTGGGGCTTTGGCCAATTTAACTGCCAAATACCTTTTCCTATATTCGCGCTGAAACTACTTGCTTTTTTCGAGCCAAGCCTCTTCTATTGCCAATCCTATGGACAGTTCGATAACACGATAGATTCAAGCATTTCAACAAAGTGTTCAGGTTTTCTTTTTTCTAAAAACGTTGCATACTTTTAGGGGGAAAATAAAACAAATGAAAATAAGAAATTAAACTTAAGTCGCAAACGTGCAAGAGAAGCTGCGGTTTTACTCAATGAGAAAGTTCTTCCAAGGACGGATGCGGTCAGATGCTTGGCCATAGCTTTGGACACAAGGCTCCACTTCCGGTAATACTCATGCAGGGGGTATTCACCCGATGTCAAGTTACGAGTAGGAGGCGGCAGCTTGAGAATTGGAACTCGACATTTCTTATATTTCTTCTTTTTTTTCGCTGAAAACAAACAGTCATAAAATTGAAAGAAGAATAAAGTAAAACGAATCTTTAATATAGAACTTTACTTTTTTGTGACTTAATATAGCTAATCTTAATGTGAAGAATAGCTATCATATCAGTTATTATTAAGGTTAATAATCAACTGGCATTTGTTTATGATCACATTTAATCTAATAAAAGTTAAACTTTATATTCCAGTGAGTCACTTTGTAGAGTTCCATCTGTAAGGCACTTGGGAAGACTGAGTGCCTACGATTAAGCAAACATGAAGTTGGTCCTTGCCCAGGTGCAGGAGAGGCATCGTCTAACGGAAGTAGAGCTGTCTCTTTCCCAATAATTGAAATCCATTAAGACTAGACAATAAGTTAATATAGTGAAACACGTTTATGCTAGTTTTCAGTTTTAAGTTAAGCATTATCAAAGTTATTAAGTAGCATAAAAAGAAACTTAAATGTAAAGATATGCATTTTTTGTTTGTTATTTATTTATTATTATTTATTTGTTATTATTTATTTATTATTATTTTCTATTGATTCATCCCAAAAGGGCCGCGCGGACTCTTTGTAAGAATATATATAGAGCTTAGTCTATGTTATTATAATGATATACTATTTGATAGTGTTTCTTATTTTAACTAACTCCCCTCACCCTGAGTCTGCGGAGCAGTAGGTCTCTTGACTGGCGCCTCTTTATTCTGCGCTGCGAACTGTTTCTATTGGCAAGACGGTTTCTATTTAGCTCGAGCCTAGAATTACACTGGCTGGAGAGGAAGTTAATTTGCTGCAAGTCTTCAGGCTCAGATCTCTGTGCAGCATCTTATCGCTTATATACCATTCACAGACGGTCATCATTCTCGCTATTTTGTTTTGGTCCACCTGAATGTAAGCAAATGTTTACATATTTACAGTATACGGGTATGTATACATATATACAAGTATAATCATTGTCGGTCTGTATGAGCACGTCGATCTCGGGGAGACTAAGAGGTAGAGTGCTGTAAGTTTTTGTAGATGTTTCTATAAGCCATGGTTAACGAGCTTAACAACATTCAACAGAAAGTTGTTTTGGCCAAAACTAGACCTTACGCACATCTTACGACTGATTAGCTCCCAGCTATTGGAACAGTTTGATACTGCTTGATTTCATCGTATTAAAACTTAAGAATGAAATCTTTATGCAATGGATAAGCATATTTGAGATTCATCTTTGAGTTTATTTCTTTGAATATATTATATATACATATGTCAATTTAAGTCTTTACCCAAATCCAGTTACTGGAAAGCTTATGCAGTCGTCGGCTTGGTAATTTATACGCTTTTCGACTTTTGCTTTTGCTACGTGCTGCGTTGACAGGTTTTCTGAGCTTTTGCGGTTTGATAACGCACCTCAGTTTTATGGCTTTGATTGTGGCTTTTGTGGGCTTTTCGAATGTCGTGATTTATTCACCTTCGATAGCTCAGTTGGTAGAGCGATGGACTGTAGTAGTGCAATGTGTAATATAGACATCCACAGGTCGCTGGTTCGACTCCGGCTCGAAGGATGGATTTAACTTTTTTGAAAATCTTTCAAAAACAAACGTTTTCTAACAATCTCGAATATACAATATATAAATATTATATATATTATATTAATTTGCTATAATCTCTGTTTCTTACTTATTATTAATATTTTATTTAGTTGTTTTGTACTATATAGAGATCTGAAATATAAGAAAATTTTATACTTCCAGAAAAATTCCAAATTTCTTAACTTACTCTGGATTCCCTCAGCGCAATCGGCTCTGGGGCTGCCTTCTATATGGCACTGACATTTCCAGCTCATAAACTGCATCTTTCATACTTGTTCAAGAAAGAATTGAACGACCATTCAAGACCTGCATCTTCTGCAGACGACGCATATTACTCGTCCAAACGAGAGTACGCTGCTGCGGACAGAATCTACAAATACAGGAGAGCTACTGCAGAGGTTGGAACACTCTCTAAGAGATATCCTAGTACCTCTTCTTACAGCTTTAACAAATCTTTTATAATATACCTTGTATAACATATTGACGACTCACCTTTGGAGCGTATGAACTGTACCATATTACTGCAATGTGTATTGACATCCACTGGCCAGTTATTTCACAAAGGTTCCACAGCAGTCGAAAGCCACACGCCGGATCCCAGAACGATCAATGGTAACGGACCGTTGAACATATATACATACTTATATATATATACTTATATCAATATGATTCCGAGAAATTCCTCATTATATAATTCCTTTACTTCTATCGTTTAAATAAAAATCACTAATATTTTCTCCTTCTAATTGTACTGACATTTAATTCAAAGGTAACTTTTGTACATTAAACTATTTTATTTTGTATATGAAAAATTTCCCTTAGCTCGCCAAGTAGGATATTGTTTGATCCTTGAGAAATTCTGAGCACAGATCAAGAGCGATATATACTATATACTAGGTATAGCTTTAACATTCTGCCTTTAAAACGAGAAAATATAAAAGTCTGAGATAATAATAAATAAGCCTGATTTAAGAACGATGTCTTTAGCTTTTGAGGTTTTTGGAATCGCATTCATACAGACATGACCACATCAGATCGGTAATATAATATATAGTATACCTTATGCTCTTCATCCCTCTGTTATTTACCATATATATTTTTACCCACTTGAATGGGTTCAAGGAGTACAAAGAAAATATAATTTTAGCTTAGTAATATTTTCCACCGAATACTTCGCTTTAGCTTCACCAGTTTCCTTAAAATTCAAGCGTTCACATGTTTTTATATTATATTATATATTTTAGGAAAAGATAAAACACTTATAGATACAATACATTCATCGAGTAATACATTTGATATATAATTTATATATATATATAGTTAATGGAGTAGTAGCGCTACCTAGTGTAAGCTGCTCTCATCAATTTTCTCGCGACTCGCAGTGCGGTACGAGGTGAAGGATCTGGGCACATAGACACGGTCGATGTTGGGTTTGTTGGTTTCCGTGGTGCAGGTGCCGCTGCTATAGTTTGAGTCGTATTTGGGTTGGCTGCCACCGATCCTCCTGAAGTTGGGATTCTTATGCTGTTCGGTAATGTAGCCAAGCTGCTCGTATGTTAGTTGTGCTGTCGGCTGATCATTATCATTATTTGGGGCTGGTGCGTGAACGGCTGCCTCCTCAACGAGAGCAGCTCCTGGCTGCATCTTGGGTACACTGTTGGGTTTTGGGAGTGTGATGACATCGGTCTTCATTTGGTATAGGTTCTCCTCGGGCACGTCGGAAAAGAAAGGTTTTGGCTGATCATCCACAGGGCTTTCGACAAAGCCAAAGGACAACTTCGCCTCCGGCACGCTTGTGGCACGCTGAGCTTTGGCCGCGAGACTGACACTTATGGGATCTGCTGGTATACTCTGTGCCACCTGAGATTTCGGGGCCGGAGCGGCAACTCTGAATGAAGTGAATTGATATCATTGATTAGCATTGTCATAGAGTGAGCCTTGGTATCGTGCTACTTACTCCTGATTGTTGGAGCTGTCGTAGCTGTTGTCGTAGTTCTTGGCGTAGTTCTTGGCGTAGTTGTTGGCGTAGTTGTTGGCGTTGCTAGTGGGATTGCTGTCGTAGCTGTTGTCGTAGTTCTTGGCGTAGTTCTTGGCGTAGTTGTTGGCGTTGCTAGTGGGATTGCTGTCGTCGTTGTTGGCGTAGTTCTTGGCGTATGTCTTGGCGTAGTTGTTGGCGTTGCTAGTGGGGATGCTGTCGTCGTTGTTGGCGCAGCTAGTGGGGCTGCTGTCGTCGTTGTTGGCGCAGCTAGTGGGGCTGCTGTCGTCGTTGTTGGCGTAGCTAGTGGGGATGCTGTCGTCGTTGTTGGCGTAGCTAGTGGGGATGCTGTCGTCGTTGTTGGCGTAGCTAGTGGGGATGCTGTCGTCGTTGTTGGCGTAGCTAGTGGGGATGCTGTCGTCGTTGCTGGGAGCGTAGTTGATGTTGTACCTGGTAAGCTGGCACTGTTGGCAAGTGCAGGTGGATTGGGGTGTCGTGGTCTGTGGAGTTGTCAGAGAGATTTGGGTAACGGTCTCGACTTGGTTTCAAGTTCTATCGGGGCATGAAGATTGTTGATGCTCGGCGCACGTACGGGATGATAATGACGACAGCACGATGACAGCGACGGCGCTTAACGATGAGCTCAAGCTCATTAATATGAAGATCATGATGATGATGATGTTGTTGTTGTAGGTAAGCTCTGCTCTTGGTGTTGCTCACATTGGCGGTTGATAGCACTTGCATGCGGAAATGTTGCTCGTGCCACATGGTTGGCCAATGCAGATGCAGAGGATGTACGTATGTATGTGTGTATTAGAGATTATTTTGTTGGATTCAACTGGGATTAAAAACAATGGTTAACTTTAATACTAGGTTAAGGTTTGGTTAGCCACTGGATTAGTTAGATGCCGTAGTGGTAGCCATAGCCCGCTGGCGGCATGGGAACACCACGTCTCTTGTGGCATTCCACGTGCTCCAAGCGCTGCAGACGCTCGGCCAAACGTTGTGCCGCCAGCGTCTTGGCTTCGATGGCACCCTCCAGCATGCGGCGACTCAACAAATTATTAAACGCATGCACATATTGGAAGAGCTCACGTACTTTGCCACACGTCTTGGGTACCAGGGGTGCGGGTTCGACCTGTTGCCTGTTGCAAAAGCAGTTGTCGCCAAGTGGCGGCAGATTCATCTCACTGGGCTCAAAGAATCGTAACCGTGGACGCACTATCGTTGGGTTCTGGCAGCTCGGGCAGAACTCGCTTCCCTTCTCTGAGCACACACAAGCCGCAAGCAGCTGCAATTGAACAATAGAATTATATAGACTTGCTTAAAGAAACTTGAAATTGAGTCACTCACTCCCTGGCTGCAGTGCAGCGCCAGCAACAATGCCAACATCAATTTACAGGCTTGCATCTTTGTTATTATTATGAATTATGAAATATTGTGTTTATTATTGTTATTATGTTTATTTTGGTTTTCTCTCTTATAAATCGCGTGCAGCTCTGCGCTCGTTAAACGTTTGAACTGACACCAAAATGATCCACACGTTTTATACCCAAAGATTAAGAGCTTAGCGTTCGTTTTTTTGTGGTGTTCTTTTTGCTGCTGTTGTCAGTACCATGTACCGTTACTCTTATTCTCACTTCGATGCTTACGCTCATTGCCATTTCTATTATAATTGTTTTTGTCTATTCCCGCTCAATGCAATTCGAGTAAAGTGAAAATCACTGGGACTTTTCTTTTCTTCTTTTCTTTTTTCAGGGTCGCAGTTCAGGCTTAGCTTCAGTTTTCGCTTGGCATCCGTACGTGCCCAGTGACTTGTGGATCTCGTGGGATCTATTGGCAAACAAGTCCCACAATGTTTTTGGCAAATTCCATGAAATTTATATCGCCAGCGCTGCTGTCGCTGCCTCTGCCACTGCCACTGCCGACGTCGACGCCAAGTGAATTGAGAATTTGCGAATTGTTTGCGATTAAATGAGTTCCTCAAATGAGTTCGCGCAACAAGAAATTTACAAATTAGGTCAACGACTGGGACTTCGCCTAAGGAATCAAACTAGGCCATACACCTAATCTTTATTGATGCCAAAAAAAATGTTGTTTTGGGTTGCTGTTCTGTCCAGTGCAACTATTGAAAATGGCGTCATGTACCAATGCCCAGAAGTAGGCCAAAAGTAATACCAAAACGCTCACAAAATTATTTGCAATCTTTTCGTACGCACAGTTCCAGATATATTTAGCTATTTCTTTCGCACCCATTTAGCCTGGAAGCCCTAAACGTTTACACTGTATAAGAGCCTTTGTGTGTATGTTTGTATGTGTGCATGCTGCGTGCATAATATATCGATAGCTATCGACATCGACTTGGAAAATAATCAAGCACAAATCGTTGTCCGTTAATAATGTATCGAAATTGTTTGATTTCAGCTGACAAAACTAAACAAAAAGTGCTTACAATAGATCGAGAGTCTGTGCAAACTTTGTATACTTTTTCTGTACTGTAATCTTAAATGTCAGCAAACATATGTTCCATATAGAGGAACATATGTATATGGAATGATATTATAAAACAAACTGAACAAAGCTCCTCCTCCCCCGCTATCAGTAGTTTTCCGCCAATTTGAATGAAGATTATTGAAGTACGAAAGTGGCAGGCTAAAAGAATTTCAGCCACATATAAAAGCAAAGCTTCAAAATGTCAATTTTAAGTCTCTTCTCATGTTTTTCTAACGTACACTAGATGGCGCCACCAAAAAAGTTGGGTCACGGAACAATTATAAATGCAAAGGTCAAAGCTAATTTGACCTAAATAACCATTTATTTCAACCTCTTAGACTTTTCAATTCGTACCATTTGCCGCTGCTACAAGTATTAATAAGACAAAAGCGCAATAATAACAAGTCCAGCAGTTAGTCCAGATTACTAGTAAACTAGTATAAATAAAAAAAATAAATTCAAACTAATTGCATTTGCTTCAACTTTGCACAAAACTTAATTTAATATTTTTTTTATGTATTTTAGATTTGTTTTATAAAGTTTTTCCTAAAATCTTACTTATTTTTTTGAATTGTCTCTCAATAAATGAATAAAACATTGTTTAAAACAAAAAACTTTTTATTTTTTGTAACATTTTTTACTTAATACGTACTAAAAATCAGTTGACTTTAACTGAATTTCGGTAAGTGTATATGTTATACAAACTGCTTGTATAGTATTTATACCCAAAGTAAAAAAGGGTATATAAACCATACGCAGAGTATACAACAGGCAGAGTATACAAAATATATATATTCCTTATCAGTATCAATAGCCACGTCTATATGTCTGACTCTAGAGATGATAAGAGTTAAATGATAGTATGTCTAGGATTCGGGGTATTTCATGTTCGATTATCTTTGAATGGTTTGATATTATTTTGGTTTTATAAGGATAAGCGAAGGAGCAGGTTTCTTCCAGCGAATATTTGACATATACCATGAGTATAATCTGGGATCATTGCGTTAGTGTCTGGATCCGGATTCGGCAATGAATACTCTGCTGACAAATGATCCAGAAAGATACAGACTGGCAACCGGTAGCAACTCGTTTGACGATCAGCTACTGAGCACATGCGACATGTTATGTTTTCCCATTTGAGTAACAACCAGTGGCCATGGCCGTGGCCCGCCATGGGTGGGGACAGCAACAGAGCAGACGAAGGCGTTGCCATCAGTTTACTTATCGCCCTCTGGAAGAGGTATAAAAACGAAAAAGCTGAGAATCACTTTAAAGATTCATCAGTACAGTCGAGTCTAAGCAATATCAGTCCCAGTCTCAGTCTCCGCCTCAGTCTCAGGCTCTGAGTCGGATTCTTCTTATTTGTAGTGCGAGTATCAGTAAAAATTTCTATTTCAATATAGTACACGTGTTGGATTGCCTGCTTATCAGTTGGAGCAGAGTCAATTTGGCAGCCTGGCGTCCAACATTGGATTTAGTACTGGTGTACAGCCGCAAGTGTTCGCATCGTTAGTCGCAGCAGAAAGAGTTCCTTCATCATCTCCTACGTCCAGTTGGTGTCCTCGAGATTTGAACTGAATATGGCAGCAAAAAGAATGGACTTGAATGTGCGCACATTTCTAGTGCTAAGCGGTTGCTCCAATCCGCTTGGTCAGACTCTGGCTGAAGAGCTTTGCTCCCGCCTGGCAGCTGGATCCGTTGCCCTCATCCTGGATGATCAGGTGGAAAATCTGAAGTCATTGAAACAGCAGTTGCAGCAGTTACTCAAGCCGGATACTGTGCAAATATATACTGAACTTCTGGATGAGCATCACAAGAATGGTGGTCAGCTGATGGAGCAGATATTGTGGCAGAATCGTTGTGCTGACTTCCAGCGCAGTATCCTAGTGCACAATGAGGGTGAGAGCGCTACCCATGTGCTTCTGGAGCCGCAGACACCACAGGATTGGACTGATTACGTGCAGCGTCAGCTCTACGCACCGGTGGCACTGAATCAGCGCTGGTTGCGCTCCGACGCGCTGATGGGCATCGAGAAGCTGGCAATCAATGTGACCTCCTCCTTGCTGGTGCGTCCCTTGGTGTACAGCACGCTGCTCTGCTCCTGTAAGCGTGCCCGTGACATGTATTTCCGTTCCATGGCCTCGGAGGAGGGTCGTGCCGGTGTCCATGTGCTTAGCTATGCACCTGGACTCTTCAAGTCGCATCAAACCCAGTTCGACATGAACGGTAACTATGTGGAGCCTGAGGAACTAATGACGCTGCCGCAGGGACAGAAGATGATGCACGTCCATCCGCTCCAGTCAACCCTTAAGCTGATCAACATTCTGCAGGAGACCACCTTTGTCTCCGGGCACGAGGTCGACTACTACGACACGTTTGTCTTATGAGTAGCATCGCAGTCGTGGCTTGTGCATCCACCATTCTATTGGAGGTGGCTGACACTAACACGCACTGCCGCAGACACGCATCTAAACATGGCTGACGCTTTTGATCAAGACTTTATAAATATGGAAACGGAAGTAAATAAAATTTGGCTATTGACCCTCGCCCTCCTAACGGTACAATGCAAGTGTGGCGGAAACGAAACACAACAAAACGAAACACAACAAATTTTCTATATTTATTTATTGGGGGTATATCAAGCTGGATATTTGTAGGATCAGCTCAAATAGTGGGTTTTTTTCTTCCTTTCCTAAGCCTTCTGCCAAGTGACTCATTAACACAGCTGCGCTTCAGCCAATGAACCATTCACAAAAAAAGCGTCAAACCTGTTAGAAAACCCAGTCCCGATCCCTGATAACACCCCACTCACTATCACCAGCTCGGTCCAAAAGTGTGGCGGCACATGACCTATTACGCTTCCATGTTTACTCTCAGCGTCGCAATTCGAAAGGCGAGACAGTTTCATCAACGCGCATCTGTTGCCATGTGCCAAGCTTAATTAATACATATATATATATATATACATATATTTACTATACATATATATTACGTACAACTTGCGTTGAATAATACTGCCAGCGTCACTGATAAACAACCTATACTATACTATATACTAAATACTATATATACTATACTATAATTCCCCAGGTTCAGTAATCTTGTCACAGGTTATAAGACTTAAGTCATCATACGAGGGCTGCCATTAATATTTCTACCATTTGCAACATAAAGCTTGTATCTCTGATGAAAATTTTGACATTTCCTAACATAATTCTACCCATAACTTGTCTATATACGATCATGATATGAATTGTTTGCAGTAACTTTAAGATATTCTTCTAAAAGAGATGGATCCTTTAGGCATTGACATACTATATGTTAGGACTAAGTCCTAGTTCATGACAAGATGTTGGATGACCAATTATTCCTATATATTTTGAGTGTAGAAAAACTCTTATGTCAAATTTTGTAAGAGTGTAAGTGAGGGCATATCCGACCTAGAGGCTCTTACCCTCGACTACAGCATTTTTATTTGTTTAAGCTTGGGTTTCTCTATTCTATTCTATATTTTTTATATCTAAATATACATTTTTCAACAACAACATTTACACGCTATAGAAAATTAATAATGCTGCTAAGAAACTCCAAAGTCCAACCTCCCGGCTTACTTTCACTCCCACCTTAAGCTTATAATTGCCAAGTCAAGAGTGGGTTTCGCTTTGTAAGCAAAACCCATTGTCCCATTCTTCATTAAACCTTTTTTCTCAGTGTATTTTAATAAAGTTGCGCAACATCGCCCTACTCCAATAGATGCTGAATAGCAACTGATTAGATTTGCTTTGCTGAAGACCAGCTGCCCGACTTACAAAAGTTCGGCGAGAGTCGATCGCTTGTTATAGCACGACACACGAAGTAGCGGGTATGAATCACCCTGTCAAAGATGCTATAATTTTTTGCTATAAATCACGCCTGTAGTTATGGTGATACATTTAGAATGAATATCAAAGAAACAAAATTCACAAGCAAAACCAAAGCAAAGATTTTCATTCATACAAATATCAGCTTAAAACATTAAGTGTCAGCTTTTGTCGTGTCAGCTTTTATAGTATCTTCTGAAAGGGTAATTATTATGCTATACTTTTCACTACAAAGTGTGCAGTGCACATCAGTATACAGTGTATACTATACACACATATATTTTAGGCTAGGCATGGATGGTAGGAGTTAAAAATTGTACTGTCTTTGTTTTAATACTATTCTATATTCTAAAATATGTAGGAATTTCTGTAAAGTATCGTTAACATTCGACGATTACTTTGGCGCCACCCTGTCAATAGGTATAATTCATTTGCAGGAAAGAAAATCTATTTGAATTAAGCTTTATCTGTGCTATATGACAACCTGCCTACATACATACATGTATGCCTAATGCAAAGTAAATATGTATATCTTTAAGTTGAATTGGGGGGAGCCATTGATCCATTCTTCTGAGAGATGCTGATCAGATTATACAGATTTACATGTTGTGCTTGTTGCTTTAGGGTATTTCCATCTGTTGCATATTTAAATTTCCCTGAATAAAGAAAAAGCAAAGCTTTTAGTGCTTTTGTACAAGCAAAAACATTATTTGAAAAACAAAGCTCCCACTCTGATCAACACAACACAAATGCATAGAGAGAAATGAATGTTTTTATATATTTTTTTGTTAGGAGCTTAAAAGCTATCGATAGTAACAGCCAGTCTATCGAATTTTTTTGTTTATAAGGAGATTATTGAGGTACAAACAATCTCTTTATAAATAAATTGAATAAAGGCTGAAATACAGTGCCAATCGCTGCCAAGTTATACATACATATATGTAAAATAATAATAAATCAGAGATTTATTTATATTTTTTTCTTATTTTTGTTCTGTTTTAACAATTGAAAGCTTTTTCAACGAATTAAAGACCAATTCGTTTCATGTCTTTGACTTGGTTTCTCGTCGATTTCATGATGCATTTAGTAAATGCCTAAGCCGCTTGACCTTGGCTGTTACGAGTGCATTCCGCACGGTCCGGTCGGGAACGTTGATAAGCGGCTGATGTATAAATTTATTTGCGAACCTTTATAGAGCAAATTTTAAGTACGACAATTAATAAACAATTACCATTTAAATGCGAATAACATGTAGTGTCGATAACCTTTTTATGTCGATGTCATACCAAGCGAATCTTAATGCTGCTGCAAGCCATTAAGCAACTATGTATTAATTGGCTACACACATACACATATACATACAAACATAAAGTACATACATACACACACACACATTCATACAAGTGATAACATTTTTATGTAGACGTCATTTGCAAGCGAAGCTTGAAATTATACAAAGCGGTTAAGCAACAATGTATTAATTGGACGGACATATGTACATATATGTATGTATGTATGTATGTATATATAAAAGCTCATTATATATTTTAAAAAGTAATTTGAAGCAGACCCACTTGAAAAATACTTGTCTTAACCTAAATATCAGTTGAATTATAGAGGTGGTGTCACCCGAGAGCGCATGAACCATTAATAATACCTTTTGACCAATGAGTGTGAAAGGGATAGCCAAATAGCTCTCTTGAGTCTATGAGTGCAAAGAGATAGGCACTTAAAGAGTTTTAAAGTTCCCTCTTTTGTATTTGATTTGATTTGACAGTTAATATAAAGAAAAAAGGTTTGCTTTAATTTAGTCTTTATTTAGAATCAGAAGAGTAAACAAATATAATATTAACACAGAAGAGAAGAGGTAAGAAACAGGCAAAAATAGTTACATGGTTATGAAAACAGGATATCCCTTATTTGATAGAGGACCCGAACATAAAGTCATTTTTATGTTTCATTTATTCAGAACAGAAAAGTAAATCTATATTCTTTTTAATAAAAGTTGACAAATCGTTTGTATTATATGTAGTATACATTTTAATTTTTGATAATTTAAAAACTGAAGAGCATTTTATATAAATTTTTTTTAATAACAATAACCTAAAATCAATAAAGTATCAAATTTAGATAGTTTATCATTATTTCATCTTTGTTTTCAAGAAGTTAAAGCTATTTCTCCAATTTATTTTTATGGTGATATTTAAAATTACAATCGCTCGAACGATCTCTGATGACGTAGTTAACGAGAGTGCTCTTACGGATGATTTGACCACCTCTATTATTTGACCATGAGTCTGCGATTAGGAAAAATTAAATTATTTTTAATGGACTCATTATATATGTTCTTTATCAGTTTTCAGAACATAAATCTAACAAGTGTCATAACCTTATAAAACTACAACAGCCTGTTTCACACACTCAAACGTAAGTACATATATATATATATGTGTGTGTATATATGTCTGTACAAATCATAGAAGTGGCTTGAAGCTTTTGGCAAAGCTGTTTTAAAGTTTACTGAGGACCAGTCACAAACCTGCAACCGGTACCAACTGTTGAAGCTGCGGCTAAGCTGAAGAAAATTACCTTTCACCATGAATCTCGAGCAACGGACTTATCTGCTGGTTACGGGTGCCTCGCGCGGCATTGGCCAAGAGGTGGCCCAGCAGCTGTCGAGTCACGTCAAGGCCACGGGCTCGGTGGTGGTGCTGTTGGGACGCAGTGAATCGCTGTTGGAGGCGACCAAAACTGCCATTTTGAAGGCGAGCCCCGAGTTGGACGTCCATACGTATTCACTGGAACTGGCCACGGCAAAAGCGGCTGAGTTTGCACGCATTTTGGATGAAACGTTGCTTGGCAGAGACTGCGCGCAGTTTGAGCGTGCCATTCTGATACACAACGCCGGCACCGTGGGCGACACCACAAAGCATGCTAAGGAAATTGGCAACACCGAGACATTGGAGCAGTATTATCACGTCAATTTGTTCTCCACATTGGCACTGAACTGTGAGTTTATGCGCATGTTTGCGGACCAACCCAAATTGGTAGTGAATCTCAGCACCTTGGCCGCTCTGGAGCCGTTCTCCTCGATGGCTCACTACTGTACGGTTAAGGCGGCACGTGAGATGTACTTTCGTGTGCTGGCTTTAGAGGAGCCATCAGCCAAGACGCTGGTGCTTAACTACGCACCTGGCGTCATTGACACACAGATGACGCTCCAGGTGCAGAGCGAGTCACATGATTCGGCACTGGTTGCTGCGTTCAAGGAGCAGCGCGATACCAAGACAATGCTCACACCGCAGGAGACGGTGCTCAAGCTTATACAGGTACTGCAGGCACAGAAGTTCAAATCTGGGGATCATGTCGACTACAGGGATTAGGCCAACAATAATGTAGTAACTTATCTTTTTGGTTAATGGGTTTTTCTATGTAATTTTAATAAAAATATAAAAGTTAACAAAAAAAAGAAGAAGATATTTTAGAAGAAATCTGCTGCAGTTCGCCGATTTAGAGGAGGTAAGTGCAGCAGATTATCAGTCAAAGAGGATCCCCTATCAATGGGAGAGTCTTTGGATGTCGAAGGTCTGGCAATTTTGAAAGTGTGTGTCATAATTGGTGTGGTCTTAAGTTTGCGTGTCACTGGCGATGGCGTTGGCGTTGGTGTATGGTGACGCCTGCCCGACCTGCCAGTAGCTAGGCGACGTGCTGCTGGCGACATGCTGGCCAGACGTTCCATGTTCGAGCGCACAAAGGGTGAGCCAATGTTGCGACGAGCTGTGTCTCGTGCCTGCTGCTTCTGATGCCGCATCTTTTCGCTGACCTTATCGGCCAGGGCAATCGCAATGTTCTCCCTTCGCGAGTTCTCGTTGATGTGAAACGAGGGACCGGATGTAACACGCATCGGCGTATCACCACCATCCAGGCGAAAAGGTGTACCATCGATCTCTCCCCAGGTCATGATGGGTGAGAATGCTTCGCCTGGGTGCGGTGACGGTGAACGTAGTAGTTCAAAGCCGCGAATGCGTGGTGTGCCTGTGCTAGGTTCTTCATCCTTGCTAGCCGTAATCTTGGCCGCAGCGTGTTTTAGTGGGTCAATATGGAGCTCTTCAGGCAATCTTGTCGCTAAGTGCTGAATGGTCTGTTTGCGCTCGGCCATTTGGACTTTCTCCTGATCGGTTAGTTCCACGCCATCGGGTACATACATCACGGAATTCATATTGGTGTATTTCCATGTCTCAATTTTGCGCATTGGATCGGGTGTCTCAAATTGCTGCTCAATGCCGGGTAACATCAGCGCCCGCTGCAACTGCTCGTTTGATACTTTCTCGTGATTGAAAAGTACGGAGTACTTTTGCCGTAGCTTGGCCTCTGCCGTCTCTATTATTTCTTGGAAACTTTGGTTGTCCTCACTAGTGTAGTGCTGTAGGAAGGCATCCAGCGACATTTTGCTTACACTGACATCTTTTTTGTCGTTATCGGCAATGCTTTCATTGCTGCTGCCGCCGACTGGTTCGTCCGACCTAGGAGTGGCGTCAGGGTTTACTGTGCTAACTGGTGTCTCAAATGTTGGTGGTGACATAGCTGTAAATCAAAATTACATAAGCTTAGTTGGTGCATAGATAACTTGGCTGGTCCAGCAGCTTACGATTGTGAGTGACGACGCTGCGTCTGAGGCCACTGAGGGGGCCACGACTTTGACTGTAGCGTGCACGTATCTCTGCCATCTGTAGAAAGTCGCGACGGTTTTCCGCATCCAAATAGTCGTTCTGAGCGCGCAAGCGCTCCAAATCAGGAAAGAAATCCCGTTGGATTATTTTGGACATCTCCTCAATGTAGCGCTCCTCGGTTAAGATTTTCTGTTTACATTTGCGACGGTCTACGGGTCGTGGACGCTTGAATACAGCCAAAACGTTATTTTGCACCTTGGCGGCTTCTATGGCTCGACTACCAGGTGTGCTAGGTGTACACGGAGTACTTGGTGTATCCGCCATAATGTAAGTGCAAAATGAATAAGATAATATTGATTTTTATAATTTCTTCGATTTTTCTTTAAAAATAAAAACAATGCGACAAACGTTTGTCAGTTCGAGAGTTGCCACCCAGCTGAAAAACTATCGTTAAAAATATCACGGTATTGCACTATCGATATATTTACCAACACTGCATAATAAGTCCTCTTCAATATTTATCAAGACATTGATTCGGATCTTCTGTCTTTAATGTTTTATTTTTAGATTTTAGATTTTTTATATTAATTTGATTATAATCTATTTTTAATCCCAATAAAATTGTTAAAAAGGCAAATACACCGTTAAAGATTATAACGGATTTTAGCTTTTATAACATACGAATGACATATATATATGTAATATCTGATCCGCACCTTTTGAAATTTAAATTATTAACACGATTTAATTATTTTTATATAATGGCTGTTAATATTTTTATATATTTGATAACAAACATGAAAGTGTGTGAGTACAATTTTGCATTCTAATGTCTCGTAGCTAAAGTATTTAAGACACAAGATATATAATATTTGATCTTATTAATTGTAATTTACATCCAGATATATAATTTTGTATGGGCTTTACACTATTGGAAAAATCATTGTGAAATTCTAACAAAGCGTCTGGGCTTTATATTATCTGAAAATATGGGAGGGCGTGGCACCAGCCCTAAAGAAGGTGTCATGACCCTGTAAAAAATATAAACCACACAAGATAAGATAAATAACGTCGAATAAAATGATGAAATAATTCATTTTGTTCTAAGTTATAGAAGGAGACCAACAAAGCTTGTTGATATTTGCGGATTAATATTTATAAAGGGCTGAAAATGTGTAAATAATTAATATATAATATTACTTTGCATGAGATATTATAATTGTGCTAAATTCATATTTACATCTGGGCATTGCATGTGCTCGGTCAGGTATAGGGATGGAAGTTGAATTATTTTTAATTAGAAGTAGATAAGAATGAAGAAAAAAAACGGAGAAAAGGCTTATAATGATAAATTCATATAATTTAGCCGTTGTATTCGAGAAGACTTCAAAATGTTATAGATCCTTTAAATATCAAAAATTCAATAGTTTTGTTTCAAGCATTGTGAACATTTTGTTTGTAAAAAAACAGATCTGAAAAGATCGGAGAAATTACCTTACTGAAGTCAATTTTTTGGGCACATGACAAATGTATTTTCATCTTTAAACTTTATTATTTAAATGCTTTACATTTTTAATATATTTCATATGTATACTCTTTTATTGTTTAATCAATTCTGGCACACTCGAATGTCATTAGTTGACTCTAAATAAATACAGTACTAAATAAATAATAATCATGCATAATTATAATTATACATAATACTAAAAATTTAAGTTGATTTATTTTATTAAACTATTTTACTTTTTATAATTTTACTAAGAATCAATTATTTCAGTAGAAAATCTCTAAATTTGCGGTGTTCGAGGAAACTTATGGGTTTGTCCAGCCAGTCGGTACGACCAAAGGACTTGATGTCTTGCTGAAGCAATTGTTATGGCTCTTAGCTGTTGGCAGGATTAGGTGTGTTATTACAATTGTTCCATTAACAATCTGTTATCATATATTATTGGAGTGCCGGTTAAAGAACTAGCTCGGTTAAAGCAGCAGTTCCTTATATTTGGATCATATTAGAGGTGACGGTATTACTTTTTCAAATAATTTGAAAAATGATTTTTTCACAGTAGCAGTATAATTCTTCTTTATACTATGCTACTTTACTACTACTTTATGCTACTTTTATATACTATTACTTCTAATAGTAACAGTGTAAGCCCTATTTACTAATTCTCTTATACGTTAATACTTAAATTTACTATGATTCTATATACTATTGCTCCTAAAAGTATATACATAAGTATTATATTATATTTTTATTCCCCAGATTTAAATTTATTCGTATTTTAAATTCTTTTTTGTTTTAAATTTAATTCATAGTCAGCTTTAGTTGACTTAAATTAATAAATAAAAAAACATGACAATGGAAATGCTAATGCTTGGTTTGCGTTCGAAAAGATCGATCGCAATCAGATATTAACTTTGTGAGAAGATATCAAACTAACTCTGAAAACCCGTTGAAAAACTGTCAAAGTTGAACACATTTTAGGCTCTAGTTAATCCATTCTTGGCAGTAGTTAAAGATGTTCTCATAATTCCCTAAAGAATTCAGAAGTTACTGAAGAAAAAACACTTCCATCTAAAGATATCCCAGACTATTATTATAATACTATACTATAATATTTATTAAAATGGATTTTTCAGAAGATGCCCACGCCCATCTCTTCTAGATTCTTTTCTATCACTTCTTTCCTCAATATCTCCTACTCGTCTGCTATCGGTTTTGAATGCTGTGCACGTTTTTTCACAATTCAAAGGGCAATAATTTCAATGAAAATGACTCAATTTCAGTAGAATGCCATCGACATGGACATCAACATGCCATTATCATTATAATACAAAATGCTGGCTGCCTTTTGCAGTAAATGTTGTTGCTGCTGGTGTGGATGTTGCTGCTGCTGCTGCTGCTCCTTCTGATGTTGTTGCAGCTAGGCGGCGTTGCCAACAAATCTGTTAACAGTTGGCAATAATTGTGCTGCAGAAGAAACGTCGTCATAATTTCAGTGGCTGCTTTGTCCCTTTTCGGTTGCTTTGGGGCGCAGGCAGCATAATGTGATTTTCCGGCTATTTTTGGGGCTGGGCCTTTTATTGTTGCAGTCGGGCTTGTCATCGATGGCATTAATTTTGGTAAGTGCACACTAAGCAAATGTAGCGGGGAGGGGAGGGGGCGGGGGAATGGATAGGGGGCCGAGGAAGGCCTAAGAATTTGAAGCGACGCTTTTCAACACGCAGTGGCAAACGATTTTTATGGCACGACATTTCCGAGCAACATTTTCTTGAATTACTCGCTCAATTTCCGTTGAATCAACAAGAGACACCAATTCTACCCGACTACCTACTCCCAGCTCCCGACTCCCGCCTGCCGACTCTTCTGACTACCGACCACCGATTCTCGACTCCCGACAGCCGGCTGTGGCAGTTGCAACTGCAAACGTTAATTGATGGCCTGTTGCAATATTGTGTAATATTAATTAGCCTGAGGGGACAACCATCAAAATATAATTTGTATATACAGTATAATCTAGATAATCCGGACAACAAAAAAAACAAAAGGTGATCATAAGCTTCGGATTACCAAAACAAACACAAAATTTCAATCTACAATCTGATAAATAAATATAATTTTGTTGAATTTAAATTAAATAAACCTCAACAATTTTAAATCTTTAACATATGAAAAGTGTTACAGGCTTTAGAAAGACGCGCAGCAAATCTCAGATCAACACGTTTAAGATTATTCTCAAAAATCCTGTTCTTCTCCATACTATGAAATGGAATATACTATATTAAAAGTTCAGGATTTTAACTAAGAACTTGGTTTTCTTTAATTTTTTTCATATAATAATTACTGAAATGAAATGATTAAATTGGACTCCATCTTCTAATTTAACTCTCTCCCTGATCTCAAAATGATTCATCTGGCTGAGCTTGTTATCCGCATTACTGATTTGTCTGCATTATCGAGGTTCTACTGTACACAGTCTTACATTTTCGCGCAAACATTTTGCACACTCAACTTGTATTTGGGCTTCCCGATTTTGTCAAGTTTTTATTTCATCATTTTCACGGCTCATAAATGCAGCTACTTTGTTGCCTGTCAGCTTGCTTCGCGCTGCCATCTCTCCCTTTCTATCTCTCTCCCTCTCTCTTTCTATCAGTATCTCTTTCGTTTTTTACAACCGATCGTCGCCAGCTCTGGGCACGTGCGTCTGCCTTGGATGTTTGACTGCAATACACATGCACACACACAATTGTAAGGGCCAGGGGGAGGAGCTGTATCCTTCTTCTGGGCATGCTGCACAGATTTGTTTATGGGTGTGTCAGCAATATGTCAATATCCACTCGAGAGTCGCACAAGCGTGCTCCCCAAATGCCCGGAAAAGGTAGTTCCACAGTCGTAGGCGTAACCACAAAGGGTTGCAGCACTGAACTTCAATCCCGATCTCAAAATATGTCATGCCAACTAAAAGAGCAGCAGTCTCTGGACAGGATTGTAATCTGAACGGAATAGTTGTGCGACTTTAAAATACCCTTTAAATATACATGTAATACTGAGTTTATATATTTTTTGCTATTTTAAGTGTATAGTTCTGTTTGTAGATGTTGAATATATCTGAAGTATAGGCAGCTTTTTATTAAAAATAATCATGGGAATTCGTTTCGATTTTTTGATCTTCTTGAAGAGTTTAAAAATTAGTTTTTCTTTGCAATTTTCTTTTGAGCTTTCTTTTAATTGATATTAATTTGAATACGATTTTGATTATCTGATCTTCTTGGAAAGTTTAAAAAGTACTTTTTCCCAGTGTTCTTTAAGTTTTCCTTTATTTGATATAAATTTGAATAGATTGAGTATTGAAATAAAGTAAAAAATAACTTTTCTTACCCATTTTTTTAATATAAATTTAAACTATTTAAATAAATTAAATTAAACTTGCTTAGAAGCAAGTTATTTGGCAAGTTGCTGTACAACTTTTTTCATCGGAAAAACACGATCGAATCTTTTCATGTAAATTGCACAGAAGAAGTAGAAACATTTCTATTCAAGTCTCATATATATATTATACAAGTCAGATATATATATATAAAAATTTAATATACTTAAGAATTCGGGACATATATCGTAAGGCAAAGTGGTCAACCAATTGCGCAAGTTACAAGAATTTCAAAAACTATCGTTATTTCCATATTATTTATGCTTTACAATGTTTAATAATATAATATATACCTCTTACCCTTTTATATTTAAATATTTTCTGCAGGAACACAATTTTCCAATTAGCACTCACATATTTCAGCCGAAGATCGCATTACGTTTGCCATTGCTGCCGTTTAATTGAAGTATTTGTGCCCGCTGAGAGTACAGGGTATACGTATTCGTTTGTTGTTGATATTTTTTTTTGGAAATAAGTAGAATACCAAACAGACGATGCAGACACATAAACAAAGGTTCAAGTGTCAATGAAAAGAGCGGAAAAACTAAGGCAAAATATAAACACGGTTTCACTTTCAAAGCGATTAGCTATGGACGCGCCTTGAACTTGTGCGGAAAATGTAGCAACAACAACAACAACAGAAACAGAGTTGATAAGAATAACAGTCGCAGTCATAGTTGATGTTCCTACGGCACTTGAAAACCTTCCAGCCATTTGACACCATTAGACAAGGGTACGGAACGAATATTGTATCGATAGACCAGGCGACACACCGCACACCTACAACTATGACACACACACACATGCACACACATATGTATGTCTATAGACCTACCGCAGTGCAGGCCACTGCCTGCAATAAATATTCAAATTCTCAAATGCCGATATTCATTTTACAGTGGCAGCCAGAAATCATCTTTCAAAGGCTCTCTGAAGGTCCCTTTCTCAAGTGGCCGGCGTCTGTCCAGTCCATTATCATCATCATATCGACTGACGCTGCCAAGTGCAATGGTTATCCAAGGTCTGTAGTACATAAATATATAGCTTTGACTCCGCCGGACTGGGCACAAGAGCTACGTCATTTCATGATAACTCTTATCGATAATATGATATAATACCAAGAACAGTCTTTGATAAGGTGTTGCCAAACGAAAGCTTAACAACAAAAGCTTTGCACTCGTCTACTCCATTCCATTTATTTAGTGATAGGGCACTTATTTCCAAATGTCTCAGCTCTCCTTTAGTGGATTACTTCCAAAAAATATTGCTCATAGACAATCGAAGTAAATACATAAAGCGTTTAATCATTGTGAATTGCCTCTTCCGGTTACGTCACTCTTAACCAAATGAATCAGTTAACATATCTGACACCTGCTTAGTTACTCATTCCCATATCCGATGAGGAATCGCTTGACAACTGGATTTCTGCCTCAAGGAAAGAAACACCTCTATAAAGTAGGTAGCCAATTTCCCGGAAATCAGTATTGATCAATATGTGATCTATTTATGGGATACATAGGTTACTGTTATCTGATAGCGTATATAGATGTTACTGGATAACTGTATAGCGTGACTATTTTCTGTATAATAAAGCAATCACTTCAAGCTATATTCCAATATAAAACGTTTGATCTTAAGTCGAAAATCTTTCACATATGATACTAATGTATCAGTTTGTAACACCCTTTGCCCCTCTTCCATGTGCTCAAGCGATGCCTTTTGCCCTCTTGCACCGTCCACACATCTGCTGATCTCCACGTTGTTGTTGTTTTTGTTGCCTCTGGTGTTGCCTCTGTCCTTTTGTATTATTGTTTTTATGAATTTTATGCAAGTGTTGAGAAATTTATGTGCTCCCGGGCCGTGTCTCAACTGGAAGCCGGAATGCATGCCAATTTGCTGTTATTTATGGAGCCAACAACAACAACAACAACTGCTCCAAATTGCGTTATTAAATTTTAGACGCTGCGAAAAACTTGGATAAACGGGCCCATATATATATGACGTATAGAAACTTCTTATATGACAGCTCTTTGATGATCGACGTTTTCTGGTAATGCTCGGAAAATTAGTTATGTGACACGGTTCAAAGTTCACCAGTGATATAATCAATTTCCAATCTCAGGTTGCCCCAGACCTATTCTACACGTCACATTTTAGTTATTTCTGATTTTCATATTTTATTTTTGTTTGTTTTTATTTTTGTTTCTTTGTTTTTTGTAGATTATATTGTGACTAATGAATGTCGTGTTTGACGGCTTGTCAGTTGCTTGATTTTCCTTTTTCCTCTAGACATAGCTCTGACAACGTGTGAAATCGCATAGATCCATATCATATATACATAAATATATGTATACCCGCACGAGTATATTCAATACACGTCATAAACGTACCGTTACTAATGATAACAGCACCACATGTCGTACGCTTCGACGCCCAGCCCCAGCCCCGTCTTCGTCAAAGTATCATTTATATATAAATACCCACTCGAAGTATATAGTTATAGATATAGTGTACCTAGATAGCTGTTTGCCAGGGTAATACACATTCAATCGATTGCACTGACTGCATCAGTACGGAACGAGTGTTTGTAGTAATTACTGATAACGCTGGACTATAGCACCCATTTGACATAGAAAACAACTGCCTCGTTTGCTGCCCATTTTCTGAAAACATATGACGAATTTTCACAACAATTAATTTCTACACGAATATCACAGCTATGGACTATAATCAGTTTAACAATTGGATAGGAATGTCATGAATCGATTCGAATAGATTTCCTTCTGTGTTATTCTCTTCAGGTGTAGATTTACTTGTGGAGTTAAATATCATGAACATAATAAGGCGAGTACATAAGAACATAATTATATACATAACAAATCGTTGCGTTAACGAGTGACGAGTTAAAAGTTGAGAGCAGTGGTTACTCTTACTCTTCAACGAGTAAGAAGAAGGTTGTATTAATAATAGGTACTTATTTCTTTGAAGATGTTTTGTGTTTATGTTCGATGCATCATATTATTAACAAGCATCAATACTTTATTGATAATGAGGAGAACGTTTCAAAGATTGGGCTCATAAAATTGTCTTTCTTTATCGATTTGAGGGAGTTTGTTGGGAAAATTCCAAGATTAGGAGTAAACTTGGTCTACTGGCCAGGAATATTTGATATATATTGTATTCAAAAAGTAATGAAATCAAATGGAATAAATCATCTTCATTTATTGAAATCGGTTAAAGCATTCTCAAGTTATTCAATTGCAAAGTATCGAAGACATAGATGGTCACCCTGTATATATTGTATGAGGTCTGAGATGCTTCCTGTGCAATTTCAACATAGGGTATATTCAATCTTAACTGCTTTAAATTGGTTTGCGTGTATACAAAGTGCCTCGTTTAGTAACCACTTTAAGAATATAATACATATAGTATGTATATACCTACATATAATATACACATGTATATTAAGGCGGTATACTGATATATATATATAAAATAGTATGAGGTATACGAGTTGAATAGGAATGCAATTTAATTTAATTCTCTAGCTGTAGTAGGATTTTTAGCGCTCTTTAAATTAATCATGCAATGTATGTATATAGTATACTCATACATACATATATATACTAATTAAATACATACACACACATTTACTTGTGTTACAGTTCTGATAATTAAGAACGTACTTCGGACATTGTGATAATGTTTTGATTATCTTCCAGATGCTAAAAGTGACCGCTTATCGGTTTTCATCTGTCAACGGGCGCGTCTTCTAAGGCGTTTATCAAATTGAGTTTTGTTACTGTACTTTACAGTTGCTCGTAGGAGAAGAGAGAGAGTGCAGAGGGAGAGAAAGAAACAGAGAGGGGAGCTATGGGAGCTAAGGGCAAGAGGGAGGCATCGATAAGCGTGAAAACAACAAAGACGAATGGATTTCGATGGTTCGACAGAGGCAGAGGAACACCAACACATGCTCAAGGTGCGCACGATTACTTTACGTGTGTGTGTGTGTGTGTGATGTGCAAGTGTGTACACACTCTTTCGTTGGTTTATCTCAATTAAATCAATGGCATTTTTTGTTTACATAAGATCGAAGGAGAGTGAGACAGAGTGAGAGAGCGAGAGAGAGAGAGAGAGAGAGAGCGTGCGTGGGAGAGAGATTGAACATAAACAAAGGAGATTTACCAATTGCATGCTGCCGGCGGCCATTTTGTTAGCGTCGAGCTATAAAAATCAAACATTTCGGTTTTGTTAATTTATGCTTTGGTTTTATTGTTGAAAATGTTTCAGCATTTTTAATGAATTTCAATTTATGTACAAAGAACAATGAGAGAGAGAGATACGAGATACGAATAAGACACTAAGGAAACTTACAAGATATGTTTTACAGTTAAATAACAATAAGAAGACAAAGTACATTTAGCTTGAAAAATTTGTTAAAAAAAATATATAATAATTAGTTACAGACTACAATTTGCATACAATTAAGATACATACTCGTATTTGGCATATTTTTTTTGAACTAGACACAAAACGGTCGCTTAAGACTAGCAAAAAAAAAATAGTTATGATTTCAGTTGAGTTTTAGTTTAGAATTGAAAATACTTGTAATACTTGAGTTCAGGCCCCCAGACTGATTGTAATACTTTCCGTAGAGCACACCCCATTCTGGGCAGTGGCTCAGCGCGGCCCCAAATCAATGTAACTATTTGGTCGCATCATTTGATGCGCCGCCGCCGCCGAGCCATAAAAGCTTGGATAGCTGCTCATGCCGTATGCGGCAGCTGCTTGTCGCATGTGACCCGTGGAGACCTTAAGCTTGTCGTAGGGGCTGCCATAGCCGTGACCATGATAGTGCGCCGCATTGTGATGGTAGATGGC
Source organism: Hirtodrosophila trivittata (assembly GCA_035045065.1). NCBI lineage: Eukaryota > Metazoa > Arthropoda > Insecta > Diptera > Drosophilidae > Hirtodrosophila > Hirtodrosophila trivittata. Next base: position 3,917,572 of record JAWNNK010001024.1, read on the forward strand.
GCCAAAGTTGCTTTGCTCCGTCGCATAGGGCTGACCAATGCTGGAGTAGATGTTGGCAGCCGCCATTACCTGAGTGGCAGCGGCGGCGGCGGCAGCAGCACCCGGCGCTGGCGGGGATGCCGAGCTGGCCGAGAGTGGTGTCAATGGGGTTGCTGTGTGCTGATGCTGGTGGTGCTGGTAGGGATGATGATAGCTGCCGCCATAGCCAGTGGACATTTGGTGTAGGTTCTGCTGTTGCTGCTGCTGCTGCTGGTGTTGCTGCTGTTGTTGGTGGTGTTGCTGATGCAGCTGCTGTGTCTCTGTGTGTTGCTGCTGTAACTGTTGCTGGTGTACCTGTTGTTGCTGTTGTTGCAGTGGCGCCGCTTCCAACTGAAAGCCCAGCAAATCCGGTGAGTTGCCCGAACTGCTTGAGGGCGTGGCCGGCAGCTGCATCGCCAACTGTGAGGTTGCTGCTGTTGTAGTTGCTGCTGCCGCCGCCGCAACTGTCTGTTGCTCTACGAGCTCTGTGCAGGCCAGGCTGAAGCTATTGGCTGGCGTTCTGTCCTTTGCTTTAAGATGTTGCTGCTGCTGCTGCAGTTGCTGTTGTTGCTGCTGTTGCTGTTGCTGCTGTTGTTGCTGCTGCTGCTGCTTCATGCGCGCTTGGCTCTCATGGCTCATGTTGGTCATGCCCAGGCTTCCGCTGCTGCTGCAAATAAAGTTGAAAAATCAAAATTGAAAGTTGTAAATTGTAAATTGTAAATTGAAAACTTTTTTAATAAACACAAGGAGCACGAGAGCACGAGTGTAGTCGCTGCTGATTTGTTTACAATCGACCCTCGGAAACAATGCCGAAATATGAAAAGCCAAAGACCAAATTGTTTATGCCGCCACGGCAGGCACCCAGGCACATCTGTCAGCTGCCCCATCATTGCCAGCCGGAGATGCTTATGATCCACATTCTAAGTTGAAGTTCTTTCACTCGTTTTGAGTTATTGTTTCATGTGTTTTATTTTTGTAGACGCGACGTGACGCGTCGACAATTCCCAGAATGTCTTCACCAGCAGCAGCGGTCGACGGGCTGTTTAGTGGTCCACTTGGGCTATGCCACTGAATTCTGATCAAAGTTGGATAGGGATCCACAGCAATTGGGTCAATTTCATAACAAAACTACGACGAGTATCCAACCCAAGCCCTTGGAAATATTAATCATTTGGTTTCCAAAACTTTCTTTCAACTGATAACGCATCAAAATATTTGACTATCCAGTGTAATCAGACCTTATATTATATCTATATGATTATGTAATGAGACCGGATCAGATATGGTTGTATATCTGTATCATTATATAATCAGACCTAATCAGACATGATATTATATCTATATCATAATGTAATCAGACCTGATATTATCTCTATATCATTATGTAAAGATAGTTAAAGGTTATCCCGAACATTTTTATGTATCACGTTTAAGAGCCCAGAAGATCTGTCCATGTCTATCTGGCTAACAGATTGTTACTAATGGAACAAGTCTGGAAAGGTAGTTTTCTATATATCCGATATATGTATATTTCAGGACTTTATGTGCTATTTAAGAAACATCCTTTTGCCCATCTGTCCGTCTATTTCAACGGGTCGACCTTAAAAACTTTTACAGCTAAAGAGAAACCAATTTTTGTATGAAAAATTCTGTATATCATAAACAGCTCAAGTTTAAAGGCAATTTTGAGATATTCTTTTCTAAATCTTAAATCGATATGCTCTAATTTTTGACTCCCTTACATATAAGCACCTTTTTTATCCTGGCATAGCCTTAGAATCGGACAACAAACACAGAAGAACAAATAATTTGTGGCGCATCGTAGAAAGTTGCTTTAAGTGTGTGTAAAAATGTGTATATGAATATTTGAATATCTTCTAAGATCGACTGGAAGTATCTTATGGGTTAAGGGTATCTCGTAGTCGACTAGGCTGTTGTTTCTCATTCAAAATTGTCAGAGAACTTTTCATGTAAAAACAAATTTCGTCTTGGCTTTGTTTTGGCCATTTTGTGAGAAATTTATTTGAGGCTTAGAGAAGATTTGTTTGTAAATAAGTTTGTCGCTCCCCCAAATAATACTTTAAATTATATATGATATAAAATATATATGTCTGTAGATGCATTGGCCTACTTACACATCGTTGGTGCCATCATCTCGAAATCCTTTGGCAAATGGATTGCTTGATATTTTCAGTTGTGTCACCTGAAAGCAGAAAACAAATTTTTGACAAATTTCATTATATTTTTTCTCTTGAAAAATCGTATGGTAAAAGTGTTTGACCCCAATAATATTAATAATATGTGTGCGTGTGTGTGTGTATTTGTTGTTACTTTGGAATATTTTGGTTTTTCTTCACATAAATGCAACAAATTAGAAAATGTTTACAAAGCATTAAAAACCAACAGCAACTTATATATTGTAGTAACAACAACAACAATAAAAACAACGTGAACGAGAAAAAAAAACACAAACTGATTCAGTGAAAACACAGAAGAAAATTATTTGCAATAAATTTGTTTGGGAACGAAAAGTGTTAACACCCACGTTGAGCACATAAATAATTTAAATATTTTCGAAAATATGCCGCTAAAAATAAAATGCCAGAGATTTTCCAAATTCTTGTTGTTGTTTTTGTTTTCGTTGTTGTTGTTGTTGTTGTTGTTCAATAATTATGAATTATACTCTAGTAATTTTCGACAAGGGGTTTTCTAGCTTTGAAGCGCATTTCGGGATAAATAAAGATTAATGAATAAAAAATATTACAGAAACCTTCATAAATCTTAATGCATTTGTATAAGCTGTGATCTATTATAAAAATATTTTCCTTTTTTTTTAAATTGATTTTTCTCACAATTTGAAACTCAAAAAAATATATTTAATTCAAGTACTCGAAGATTTTGTAAACTGAAAGCTTTTGTGCAGACTTTTATACCTATTTGTAGTATTATTATTATTATTGTTAATTCCTAATATGTTTAAGTATGGAGTATAAGCTCTATCTGCCAGATTATATAGAACTTATTAAATAGTTCTTGACTTAGAAAGATCTGTCGAAGCTTATTCTCATTCTTAAATCTCTTTAAATTTTGTATAATAAAAATACAATTTTAAGGTACAATTATTATTTATATAGTATATAATTATAGAATGTATATATATATATATATATATAAATACAATTTCTGGTTAAATTTTTATTAATTTGAAAATTAAGTTAAAGCAAAGCAAATAATTCCCGATTCTATATATATTTTATAAATTTAAAAATAAAAAAAAATAAAAATTAGAATTTTGTATATCAAAAAATATGAGGACAACTTGGCACAAAATGGCGCCAGAAGCTTGGTAAATCAATTATGTATATATATATATATAGTAATGATATATACATGATTTGAGGAAAAGTGGATGGAAAAGTCTTGTCGATCAAATGTAAACTGGAAAGCCGAGAAGCGTTGGCGCTTGTCGTTTACAAGTGGGTCCGCTGACAAGTGGGTCAAGTGGCGGCTGTACCCGAAACCGTACCCAATAGCCATACTTACGCGCTGGTTCTGGTATGCTGTTACGGCCGTAAAGCTGGTCTCCGGGAATATGAACGTGCGAAAGTGGCTCGAATGCTCGTTCTCATCCAGCGAGGCTTTCTTTGGCGGCAAGTAGACCAAGTGGAAGCGCGGCTGGTAGCGGTGCATGGAGTTCAATATGATCTGTTAATGACAGAGGGGGAGGAAAAGATACATACATACAAACGTATATATATAAATATATATATATGAGTAAGGAGAAGTGCTTTCAGATGGCGGGTGCCGGTTTTTGTTTAGCGCTTTCAAAACATAACAAATAATTGGTTTTTTTTTTGGTTTCTTTTTTGGCGCGGGCGGCGACCAAATGTTTTGTTCCCAGCATAAACAAAGTGAGGCGTAAGATTTATGATCCACTCAGTTAGTTGTACTCACATGGCCATTCTCATCAAGCTGATTGTTGGTCAGCTTCAGCTTGTCAAAGGCAACGATTTGCTTCATCCAGTTGGCGCCGACGGCTGGTGAATCCGGATGGACGTGTATCCTCGGTGGCGATATGGCGTCCGCCTTGCCAGCCACAACCCAACAGGAGCTGGAATCAAGACAACCATCAATATTACACTTGAACAGATCATAGATTAAGTAGGCATCATACTTATGAAAGGCATAGCGATAACGCTTGTCATCCATTGGCACAAAGTCCATCATGCAGATATAGGTTGCATGTGGATCGAGGCCTCCGATCCGCACCTGGAACGTGGGGAACATGCGGCGACCCGTCTTCGTGATGATCATCTCAGTGCCCAGTGCATGAAACTGATCCCACAGCCATTTTGTCTCCAATACGACAATCGCCTGCGCCAACGATGGATGCACTGCCTCCGGTTCCTATCAATTTGAAGTGAATTTTATAATTTAATGTCTTGTCGAGCTCTTGATAGTAATTTATAATCGTAAGGGAAACGGATGTTTTCTATTATATTGAAAAATATGATACTTTATAATAATTCGCATTGTACAGCCTTTAATTTATAATGTTTTAAATGTTGAAAATGTGTTTTTCTATATCTTTTGAATGAAACGACATTTAGGGGCTAGAGAGTAGTTTTTGGAAACCTTTTTTGGAGCAATACTAGACGAATATTGGAATAGTCCGTACAAAAATTAACAAGAATCATTAATGATTAATCCTTTTCCCTAGCAAATTGTCTAATGCTTCCATGTAATGTTTGTATGGAATAGTACATAATACAGAGGGTTTGACCTCATAGAGAATATCCATATCTCGTATATATACACAAGTGCTAGGTACTTGACCGATCGCTATGTAATTTTTACAGTCTTCACTATTATCGGTCAGTAAAGAGCTATAATCATATACTCAATGATAGTCGTATAATCGTATTTATTATATGTTCACAGTTATATATAAAATTTGAAAGAAATGGGAGCGAATGAAGCACCCTTACAAGAAAGAAAGTCTGTTCACCATGTCTGAGTTTCTGGTTAGAGAAAATTTGGTACAAATAGAAAGGGAACAGGCTCATATATAATAAAAAAAAACACGTCATATCTTCTCTTTTTTATAGGAGACAGAGGAAAATTTATATAGGTATTTATTATAACAGGCAAAAATAATGATCAAACTGAAAAAAATGGGAGGTTCTATGCTTAAATTAGTAATAACTTAACGAATATTCGTTAAGGATTATAGAAACTGGGAGTACCATATATTATAACATAATCGGGATATATGAAATCCTAGAAAATGTTTGAAAAAAACGAAATAAAAATAAATATAAAATAGATAGGGAAAATAATAAAAATAGAATAATATCAATCAATATCTCTAGCTGATACGAGTATGACAATTATATAATATACAGATATACACACATATATACGAGTATATATATGGCAAGCCTGACTGAGTTCGATTTGATTAAATAACTGAAAAATATAACTATATATATATACCTTCTGCACTTCAATCAATTGTAGAATAAACATAGATTGAGTGAAAAGTTATTAATTCAATCATTGGCAATCAATCGCATCGAATCCAATCGACTTGATTTGATTTGATTTAATTGGATTCGATTGTTAATTTGATTGTTGAATCCAGAAAATATTTTGACACTTACACCTTTGCTGTTGCTGTTGTTGTTGTTGTTTTTGTTGCTGTTGCTGCTGTTTGACGTGTTGTTTGTTGAGTTGCTGCTGTTGCTGTTGTCTTTTTTATGGCTGCCTTTGTATTTCTTAGCTGTTGTTGTTCCCGTCGATGTTGCTGTTGTTCCTGCTGCTGCTGCATCATTACTGTTGCTGTTGCTGTTGCTGATGTTGTTACTTGGATAATCCGGAATAGCCGACGTCTGTTCCTGACAGTTTCCGGCACTGCCCGCCTGGCTGCTACTGTTGCTGTTGCTGTTGCTACCTGTGCTCTGAGTATCGATGTCCGCCAACTTGGCATCGATCTGTTCCAGTGGCTTGTACGAGGTCCGATCCTTTCCAGCCGTTTGTATGCAAGCTGTAAATAAGACACAGTTTAGATTTGGGTTTGGGCTCACAGATTTGCTTAAATATAGAAGTGCGCTGAATAAACAAACTAACTAAGTTTAAGCCTTTTTTCTACAATTAAACCAAATATTAGGGTACAAGCTTGATAGTCAGGACGATTAAAAAGCAGCCAAATTACCAACATTTTTAGATTACCTAGACTAAGATGTGATTCGAAACAAATAAATAAATAATAAATATAAGTAAATAGTTATTTAGTGTCAATTAAATATCTGCTAAGCATTTAATTTAAATATTTTTTGATCAATTTTAGTCGGTTTTGAGAGGCGAAAAAATTGTTTTCTTCTCTATAGAATACAATATATAAGAATATTTAATTAAATCTTCATATTTGCATTTGCTCTTTATAATTGAATTCTATTTTTTAGTCGAATGCTTGTAAATAATTAAAAATGTTGAAATGAGATTTACTAACTTAAAATTCTAAAGTTCAGAATATAGAATTGGGTATGAATTTCATTGTGATCCATTTTATCGATAAAGAGTTTTTCAATAACATGCAAGTTGTTAAAATTCAATTCCATAATCTTATGCAAGCCTGAAGCAGTATCATATTATTCACTCAAATTCATTTTTTACCATATATCGGACCGTAAAGAAACCGGTGATATTTTAAAATAATGTAAATACATTTTTTTAAATTTTAGAATGAACTTTAATCAATTATATATTTTTCATTTTGTGGGATGACCTTTCGCCATCTTTCCTGCAAATTTACTATTCCACGCACCTAGAACTTCTGGCCTTTATCTACAAGAAACTGAAGCAAGTGCGATTTTATATCCTCGTCCTTATCAAATATTAAAGTAAAATCTGAAGAAAATGTTCTTTTGTGGGCTCCGTATTAAAATTGACGCCAAACAAACAAATTCCGCGCACTTTTTTTCTAAACCAAGCTAAAAGTGAGAGCTAAAAACTGGCAAAAGAAGGAATGCAATTACAGAGTCACAAGCCGTTCAAAAAATCCTTTTGTAGTATATGCAAAATTAACGGTTTCCTTTCGGTCAACCCACTAGAAGGCGGGAAATTCCAGTTAAAGTACTAAAACTTATTGGTTTGATTAATTCTTATTTTCGGTTTTTCTTAAACTTTTTATCATTTTATTTATTTTTTGTCAAATTTTCATTACAATGTCTTTAATTGGAATCGGTTGACTAATGTCAAGGCAATATATTATATCAAAGAATAAAAATGATAAAAGTTGTATATGTTTTTTGGCACTTTCTTGGAACTTTCCCCTCTTTCCTTTCTCTTCGGCGCACAACAATTGGCTGATGTAGAGTCCCCGGCAAAGAGAGATTTTACTGTACTTAAAAACGATATCAAAATATTAAGAATTTCAGATGAATTGTATTATATCTAAAGGTTCGATACTTTGCTCGAGGTTTATTTAAATTATTGAGTGACATTCGATCTACCTAAAGGAAGCTATGAATTGCTGACAATCAGATACCAAGCCGAATTCTAATACAAATTACTGATTAAAATAAGTCCTATTGAACCATTTACCGCGATCATGTATGACATATTATATATAATTGGGTTTAAATCTTAGATATGACATATGTTATATAAAACTACTCTATACACTTGCTATGCATATGGGGAGATCAGCTACTAAACATGACAATGTAACTGTATTCAAAGAAGAAAAAAGAGAATGAAAACCAAAATGAACTGATTCTAGGTGGAACTCCTAACTTCTGTTACCTCACCAGATACTGCACCTAAGGATTAGCATGTGTTCCCATTGTTCCCTCTTGGCATGACTGGAGACTGGACATTGAGGAAATGGGAAAAGAAGCCGATGCTTGAATTGCTTCGAAAGATGAATCTTTCTTTGTTTGACGTATTCAAATGGTATCAAAAAGCTAGCAAAAAGGAAATATCTAAAGTTTATATAAAACTTATATATTTTATTGAAATTAATTCAGCGTCGCAACACTCTCCTAATAATTAATGCATTATAAGCAGAGCTCTAACTATAGACAAATTATTTAATTTGGTTTATTCATCTTCTTTTCTACTCTTGAGCTAATTTAACACACATTCATTATGTGAATATGTGAATGCTATTCAAATGTTCTTTCAGGTATGACAAGATGCAAAAAGCAAATGAGCGGAAAAGCGACGGCCATAAATCACATAAGATCTCTAGCTATGAGTACTATGAGTGGGATTTATCCATAGTATATTATAGTATATCATATATATATACGATAGAATATATATATATATCATTTGATTTATATGATTTAAAGTGTGAGCAAGGAGGAAGACATCAAACAGATGGCATTTGGGAAGGTTGCGCAGGCGCAAGCCGGAGGATGCCACAAGGCAGGGGACGGCAGAAGGCAGAAGGCAGAAGGTGGAAGGGCTGATATATATATGAGGCTGGGACGTACGACAAATTGGATCGGGCGTCTATAATGAGAGGCATATAAAAAGCGGCGACAACAACGCCAATCCAATTATAAAAGTCGTCAGAGCAACGGCTGCTGATTGAGTTGCAGGCTAAATTTAGTGGCCGCGGGCATCCCTTGAGCGGGATCCGAGTAAGTATCTCCAAAGGGGGAGGAAAGGCAGAGGAGGCGCCTCGGTCTGATCATGGCAACAATTTCGCAATTAATTGCCGCATGTAGCAAGTGCCACTGCAACTGTTGCAGTTGCAGTTGCTGTTGCTGTTGCTGTTGCTGTTGCTGTTGCTGTTGCTGTTGCTGTTTGGTTTCCCTTTGCTTGTGGCTGCAACAGTTGGAGTCACCGCCAATGACCCATGACAGGTCGCCAGCGTCGTCGTTGCACGCTCCGCACATCAATTGTCGCTTAATGAGACAATTTTTTGGTTTTCTTGGTTCTGGCCCCGGCTGTGATTCCGCCGGGAATCGCTTCACGAATGAATTCTAAAATCAATTAGCGTTTGGCACAAATAATCGTTTTTCTGTCACGCCAACCCAACCATCAAAAAAAAACAAAAGCAATGCTATATACACACACACACACATATATATATATATATACATATGTTAGTATAAATATATATAAATAAAAAGAAAAAAATGTCAAGCCAATGTTTTATCGCATGGGACTTCAGAATCTTAAGAAGTTCTGCGCTAATTGCCCGATTTTGTTTATATTCCCATTTCACGCTTTGGTCAAAGTATTTTCTGCTTCGAGGCAGGTCACAGATCCATTGGACGGGTCTCTGAGCAGCTGTCAGAGTGAAATATTGATTGAAATCATATTTGAAATTCCTTTCAATTTTCTACTACACACAAAACCCATCAATATTTCTTGTATATCAGAAGTATGCCAAGATTTCGATCGCTGGGCAGATATTGATATATGTATTAAGAGTTCTCTGGGTTAAGATATACGACTTACTGATAGACGGGTTCAAGCACCTAAATCATAGAATACATATATATATATATATGTATATATATATATATATATATACCCTAGAGATGGTCAGATGAAATCGTTGTTGTATTTTATGCTTTACTTTTATGACGGAACTTTAATGAAATGTCTTTTTTTTATTATAGCAATTGATAGTTCTACTTTGAAAGATAAATCAACAGCTGCTTTTAATTTTAACTAACTCGTTTAAAACAGTTTGGAATAACTTTTAACTGTATATTTGAACCAACTCCTTATAGATAATCGAAAGGAGATCACAACATTTCCCTTCATTTTCATCTCTTAATTTCAGTTTTATTTATAGACAGACTTTCTTACTTTTAAGCATATTTCCGCAGCTTGTGAGGAAAATTTATAAAATATATATAATATATAAAGTCTAAGTGACCGAGTCTCTAGCACGTCTAAGTAACTCGCATTTCTCGGTAGAATACTCTGAGATCTTAGCTGCAGAATAGTCAAAAAGTTAAGCTAGAGTCAGCGAACTATAAATGAAATAAGTTTAAATATATATTCAAAAAGTTTTTACTGGAAATAATTATATATGATATATCATATGATCTATAATTTATAAAATATAAATGTTTCTCCAATGTTTATCCGATATATATACCATATAAGTATAATAAAAAGTGTTGTAATTATTAAACTCTGATTTTTGGTTCAAAAATACTCATAAAAGTTTCTTGTGTCTGAAATCTTTTTAGCAAGTTTTTAGATCTTTACATTACTTTATACTTTAACTGCCATATAAAATCTGGTCTAAAACTTCTAAAGTTTTATATACAGTAATCTCTTTATAGGTCAGGCACTTGCTTTTTATTTATTTTCTTTCCTTTTTATTTCTCATTTGCTTCCTACTAAAGATTCTATAATCCTTACACCATACTTTTCTTTATTTTTATATTTTTTTATTTTCATATTTCGTATTTTCCTTTTCTTTTTTCATATTTCACTTTTGGATCTTTTCCATATATTGAAGATGCTTTTTGTCTTATATTTGTGTGAGTGAATAATAATATGAGTCCTTTTTTTTCTTTTATGCAAAGGCTTTGACTTTATTCGAAAATTCATTTGCTGGAACAGCGTTGCATATGAATATGGAATCAAATTGAATGTTTACTAGTTCAAAGAGATTCAGAATAGAAATCTATTTTAATTTTAATTTAATTTCTTAAAATTCTGCACACTTTATTTAGTATATTTTATTTTATAATATATCGAAGAGCAGGATTTGCCGCCGGGTTGATTTTTAAATAATCTATGAGAAGTTGGATATGAAATGAAAATTGATTTATATTTCTATCTTCCACCTTTTTTTAAAAAAACATAATCCCAATTGAATTTCTCTACTATATGTAATAGAGATGCAAGAAAAATAAGATTTATATAGAAATTGTCTATTATTTTATTGAATTCACATCTTTATCAATGGACAATGTCTAGATTCAAACTATATTCGAGATTATGGAGTTTGAACTAAAGTGAAAATATAATATACATAATCTGGGAATATCTATTCGAAACTTGTACTCACCTTCAATCTGTTTCATGGGACTTAAGCCGCCGGTTGTGTAGGGCGATGCCCAGAAGTCATTCGCATAGCACCCGTAATCCGTGAGATTGGCGCTGAGTCCGTTGTCCAGGAATGGCATGGGGGCCACCATGGCGCTGGCGCATTCCGTGGGGCCCATCATGTGTGTCATTGGAGCTAAGTTTGGGCAGTGGGGTATAACTTTTGGTCCGGAATATATGTGTGTGTTGGAGTGTGTGTTGAGTTGAACAAAAAGAAAGCACACACGAAAAAAAATGCACAACGAAATGAAATGAATAAGAAAAAATGAATCGAACTATCACTGAATCATTTATTCGAACACGAATTGAGTACTTGGTTTTGTTTTGATTTGAAAAGTTTTTCGCGCAGTTGTCAAATTTGATTATTGGGCACACACACTGCGATACACAGACATACACTGCAAAAAATGAACATAGCTAATAGAATGCACAGGTTATTGGGGTCTTTGTAAACAAAATTCAAATGTGTTGAAAAGTCGAAGCTGCCGTTCAAGTTGTCAGTGTGTCAATCAGATGAACAACAACAACAAGCGAGAGGAAAAAAAATCCACCAAAAAATTGCAATCGCTTCAACACCTCGAGGCAATTCTCAAATGTATTCACGGATTTTTCCCGATTTTCCCGATATTCTGATTTGTTTTTTACGCTTTGTCTTTGTTTGTCGATTTCCCGTTTAATTTTTTTTAGTTAGGAGTTTGGCGTTTTATGGTCCGAACGCGTTGACTGCCAATTCTCTTGTTTCTTGACACGAAATGAATTGATTGAATGAACGATTGATCGCATGATATATACACTGCGATGCCCGTTTAATGGTTGTTGCCTGAGCGAATCTTCGAAAGCGTTGAGGTGTCTCAATTGCCACCTTCCGGCCAAGTGCGAACTGACGATGTCAATCCGTGATCTATGATCCACAATTCACGATCCGCGATCTCCGAGCGAGACACTTGACTCGAATCCAAATTTGAATTCCACTGGCTGCTGCTCCTACTGCTACTTCTACTACTACGGCTAGTTCTGCTGCTGCTGCACGCGCTCGTCGCATCCGTATCGTCAAGAGTTTAGCTACGGAATGAGAAAGACGCATCGCCCGCCCGTGTCCAATGGATGCTCGATGGGCCTGGTTGATCTTACTGCAGCCACTGACGTCGGCGCCTCACCAATCGCTGCGCCACTTGAGAAGATCCGACGACCAGCAGCCGCATCAGCATCCAAATTTAGCCTCCTCTCTGCAACTGTGTGTGCCCATGTATTTGTGTGTGTGTGTGCCCATGTATTTGTGTGTGTGTGCCCATCCATGTGCCTGCGCCTATGTTTAGGTGCTCATCGAAGACGGCCAATGGCAGCACAGCTTCCCCTGCGATCATCGACGAGTGGGTTAAGCTGTCAGTGCCGGCTGCAACAGTTCTGGGATGCGCTTCTCCTTGGGAAGTTTATCTTGTGTATATCTATATATAGGATGACCCTGGAAGTCCTACTACTATTCTTCTACTACTATTCTACATACTCCTGCGGCTGTTCTACATACTCCTTCGACTACTACTATTCTTCATACTACCATTCTACATTCTACTATTCTACATACTCCTTCGTCTATTCTACATACCACTATTATACTCCTACTACTATTATACTCCTACTACTATTCTACATACTCCTTCGACTATTCTACATACTCCTACTACTATTCTTCATACTACCATTCTACACACTACTATTCTACGTACTACTATTCTACATACTACGGTTCTACATACTCCTACTACTATTCTACTTCTACTACTATTCAATATACTACATACGAGGCGCTTTATTCACCGTTTGCGGGAACCATAAATAGAAATAGAATATTATTTATTGGCTTTTGAACTAATTATTTCTATTGACAAAACAAAAATATATAATTTTATTGAAAATTTATGTTATTTTATTAAACGTTATTAATCAGAGTCCATATTTGTATATATGTATATGTTAGGAATATACATATCAAATTTTTATTGTATTAAGTCTAGCTAAAAGTTAATTCTTAGAAAGACGAATTAATATACAATATATAAAAATATATTACTCATATAAAATGAGTAAGTTAAGAATTTTTGGAATTTAGAATCGACTTCCATGTTTTGAAATTCAAATTCAAATAAAATATAAAAAATATAATTTCTTTCAAATCTCAACTTAAATTTACAGTGAAAATATGTGCAGGGTATAAAATATGGAAATCATATTTAAAGTCTTATTCGGCTAAAAATAGGTTAATAGAATTGTAGACTCTTCCTATTAAATCTTTCGTCTTTATTTATTCAAAAATTAATAATAATAATAATAATAATAATTGGCAAAATAGTCCTCGGACTATGACGTTCTGGTTTCTGACCAATTCTTGCCTCAAACGATGGATGAATTTAAATTTAAAATTTTATTTAATAACATTCCAGAGTTTTTAGCTTATTACATTTCCAATTTAGTTAAAATAAAATATTTTTTCCTCTTATATATTAAAATTAATATATACATATTAATTTATTTAATTAAAATTTACTATATTTTCTCTTATAATTAAATATTTACTTTTAGTCAGCATTTAGTTGAATCTAATATAATAAATAAAATTTATAAAAAAATATATATATATTAAATTTATATCTTTTTCTTTTCGCATAACCTTAGAAGTCTTGGAACATCTCTTAAGATGCATCCTCCAAAAAGCTCCTTAATATATAATAATCCTTAATAATAATATAATAGGTATAATTAACATATATTCTTCTATTGCATATTTGCACTACTATTATTGATGATTCTTTCGTCCATATGGCAAATGCATAAATTGAATGTTTGAGTTTAAGCATCAAGTATGAGAAATTTAGTTTTTCTTGAAGTGATATGCTGAACCTTTTAGGCGTAGGGCATGTTAAAGCAACATATGTACATAAGTGCTTGGAGCAGCAGCTACAGTGAACACTCGAGGATGGCAGAAGAGCCTGAGTTATGTTTATACTAGTTGGAAATCTGAAGGGAAGACCTGCTGCTATTTTTATATAAATTAATTATAAACTGTTTTTTATTGAAAAGTGGTTCATTATCCAGTCTAATCCTTCAGCTAGATATAATTTCTTTGTTTTAAATTATCTTCTAGATGTATCTGTATAGCTCTATAGGATCTGTTTGTATTCCGTTCTAAGCAGACTTCACTGTATACTCAATATATGCGAGACGAGTCTGTGCTCCCTCTCTTTAGCTGCTCAATCTGAATCTCTGATCGTTGATCTTAAACGTAGCCACGCCTCCAGGCTCTCATCAGATTGGTGCGCCTGGACTTGGACTCTCTTTGGATGGTCTCGAGGCATCGAGTGGGCGTGCTGACTCATTGGATGCGGCTGCTCTGCAGAATCGGTTCACATGGCCCTCGTTTTGGAAAATGCTTTTAATTGGACTGCTATCATATGGTGCCCGGAGCCATAAATACAAATTGCGCCATAACCTCGACACTAAATAAACCGTAAAAAAACGCGGCCCTAGCTAATGATCTCGACCAGAGCAAACGCCGACGACTGCAGCGGGGCATTGGCATTCTGCCTGCTGTTGCTGTTGCTGTTGGTTCATATACAAAATGGCGTCTGTTAGCCATTTAAGCAGTATTAGCCAGGGCCTAGGCCTGGGCCTGGGTCGATGCCGCTTCAAAGCGAACGCCTGAAGCTACTTCTATGGAGGCTGCCTGGAAGTGGGGGATCTCTACTCCGATGCGGCTTGTTGTTTTTGTCGGCTTTGCTTCTTGGGGTCTGCTTTTCATCACCCACACTCATTTAATTAACAGTAAATGCAGCAGCAGCGGCAGCGGCAGCGGCAGCAGCCATTGCTGCCTCAATGGATTCCTGCCCCCATCTGGGTCTTACCTGTACCTGTATTCCCCCCGAATCATTAAGCGAGTTCGTCTATTTGTTTACCTCTGCATTGTTGGTCGAGCATGTGTACTGTATTTGGTTTTGGATTCTTATTTCGTATTTTCTAGCTAACATATTCCATTATAAATCTTAACATCCAGTTACGCCCAGGATCCAGAATTGCTCCGCTCGGGTGCTCTGTTATTTCTCCGTGCTCTGTTTACAATTATTTTGAGTTAAGTAGTTTGCGGTTTGTTTGCCTTCAGACCAGCACCACCGCACCCCACCCCACGAACCACAATCACAAACCGAACCCATTCGATCTAAACAGACCTCAGCAGAGCAGAGGAACATTTGATGGAACTGAATTATGGAAAATTGTTATTGCTATTTGATTGCCATTATTTATTAATAATTTTTTCCTCAAATCGAAAGTCGTTAAGAACTGAATTTACTTCTAGGATTGTACTGAAATTTTGTGAGTTGTGTGCTATAATAATATGACGTTGATACTAATATGTAGTACAGTAGACGCTCACTAAAGACTTCTTTTTTATGCTAGACTCCACTTTAACCTACAAATTTCATCTACTGTAAATGTTGTCAGAGGCTTTCTAGGCTTCATTAAGCGCTGATCGAAAGAATTTAACGATCCTTTCACTACGATCCTTTTACCTATTCTCGAATACTGGTCATGTGTCAATATAAAAATATTGAGGTCCGCATAGAGTCAGAAGCAATTTTCTCTGTTTGTCCTTTGTGGTTTTAATTGGGATTCCAATCTTCATTTGCCACTTTTATCCAGTATACTCTTACTCTTAAACCTTTCGTCTCTAGCTAACCGAAGAACAACTTGAGATGTTTTATCAATTCAAATGTTAATAAAGGATATTTAATTCAAATGTAAATATCATTTGCAGACCTACTAGGAACTATCTTTCTCTATATCTTCCTATATGCACCACTGATGATGCTTTCCACAATCCTTTCTCATTTCCATGCTTTTTCTTCTGAAAACTCTCTTCGTTCAATCAAAATTTCGCTTTTCTATCACCTTTTCATTCTCACTATTACTCATTATTCTGATTGGGTTTTTCTGAATTTTAGTCAATCCTTGCAACAAATGTTGAATTAATTTGGATTTATGATTTGAAAATTAATTGAATAACACCCCCAGAATTCTTTTTACTTTTCAGCTTATTAATTTCGGATTATTTTTTAAATTTTATATCATTCAATTTAAAGTAAACTTTTATCTGTTTGTTGACTCTAAATTAAATAAAATAAATAATTCGAACCATTCCAGTTTATTCCAATCTCTGAAATATTCAAATTTCTGAACGGTTCTTTGGATTCTGTTAATAGTAGAAAACGGCAAAATATCCCTTAGAAAATTATTATTAATCAAATATTGTTTATTTATCATACAGAAGTCAGAAATAATCCTTTGCTTTTTTGGAACAATTCCATTTGGTACCAAGTTTTCCTCCGCAGTGAAAGCTGCAGGATTGATCATGTCCTTCGTAGAAAAATGCTCCCTGTTTTACACTATTTTATTTAATTATTGATGCCTTCCATAATAGTTTGGCGTTTTCCTTTTTTCTTGGATTTTGTTTAAGCAATGGCAGTGGAAGCCAAAACGAAGTAAAAATGCTCTGAAAATAGAACCACAAGTTCCAGATGTATTTAAAATGTGAAAACTTCAATTTCTGCAGGTTCCAATATCTAAATAGATAGCTAGTAAGTTAGGTTATCATTAACTCTATAAAGAATATACAGGATGCCCTGTCTAGTTGGGAGGCACTTATAGACATTGAATTGGACAGAAAAAACCTTACCATAGAGATATGTTTAATATGTTTGAGAAAGAGTCAAGTATCCCGATAGGAACACATACTTGATAGTATAGTATAATATCTGGTATATAGTTATAATATATATATATATATATATATCCGGTACAGTATATATATAAAATGCTGCTATCTATAGCTCTCTTACCTCTGATAGACCAATCATAGAATTGTATACAAAACTAACTTATGGATAATTTTTGAAAAATAATTGATATCAGATAGTTATAGATATTTTCTTAAGGTTTTTATTTTAGTAATCTCAGCTTTATTGTGTACCCTTTGTTCGCTCATTTTGTAGGGATGCAGGGCAAGATGACTTCACCGTGTTTATGTTGAAAATAATTGTGATAATTATTACTGTGGCACTTCAGCTGGTTGGAGGTCATATGTCAGGTTAATTGGTTTGGTCTGGCCGATGCGGTTGGATGTGGTGGATCCTTTTGGACATTTATAGTAGCTATAACGAAAATTTATATAGATTGCATTTTGAAGTGCAGAATTTGAAGTCAGAAACAAAACCAAAATATAAGAGACTAAAATGAAAGTAAACAAATGCCCAATTCCTGATCCAAACTGTTGGCCAGTTTCTAATAGCCGCATGGCTTTTTATTTCTTGATATTCTTTTTGTTCTTCTTGATATTGGGAATAAGGCTAGAGCCCACTCGTCCACCAGTTCCACCGGTCAGACGTGGTCCGGTTGGGCATGATAGTTGAGAGTCGAGACAGCTCTGATCCACAGGCTCCACAGGCTCATCAGGTACATCGTCGTCTTTGATAACATTTCGCAAGCAGTCCGTGACAGATACTGAACTACTTATATTTAGCTCGCAGTCAGCTTCAAGTTTCTTAGCATCCAATTTCTTTGGGTCCAGGCACTTGCGGCTTTTCTTGCCGCCACTTTTGGGGCAGCACCAGTAGGCGGCCAGGAAGTCCAGCTCATCAGAGGATGTTGAACTGAGATCCTCCTGTCCATGTTCACCGTTCTGTAGCTGTCGTCCCTGACCATTCAGATCGTCCACACTGAGGGATCGCTTCACCTTCACATGATCCCGTGTCCGGCGGAGTCCACTGGGCGTGCGCTCGTGCCCGCCCTTCTTGAAGTTTTGCTCGTAGTTCTCGGCTATACGAGAGATATGGCGCTGCTTGTGGTCCAGCTTTTCCAGCTCAAGTTCCTTCTCGCGGTAACGCTTGGGAGTCAAGACCATAGGTTGCCAGTATAGTTCCAGCGTCGACATGCGCTTAACCCCCTCATCCTCCAGGATGCAGTCGTTCTTTAATAGTCGTCCCTTATAGGTGAGTCTACTGAATGACATCGGCACATTCATGCTCCGTCCAATATGCTTCTTCAAATCAGCCACATTCCCAGAGCGATCAGTCTCATATATGTTCTTGCGACCATCACGTGTCAGCACTTGTATCTGCAGTTTGCGCATCTTGCAAATGGATATTGGAAGATGCATTTGAATTTGCTGAAATTTGTTGAACAGTCTCCGCACAAATTTAATGGAATTTATCATGAAAATTGTGTGAAAGCTCTTTATCTCCTTGTTTGCTGAACGAAATAAAACTCAAGGCATTGTGTGTTACACTTTCAACAGATTCTCCAAATAATAACACCACAAACTAATGTTATCAAACCGAAAACAAAATCTAAATCCTCTGTAGTCAGTATTTCTATCAATTTACCTTTACCTTTGCTTTCAATAAAGACATTTGGATACTTCGAAAATACTTCTTCTTCTCCAGAAACAGAAATTATACACAGATTATTTCCTATTATAACAGCTAATCTAGGCACCTCTTCAGAACCTTTAACGTGACTTTCCCTGGCAATATCGTGAAATGGTCATAAACATTTCAAGCCTATAATATACCACAACAGATCCCTTCAGATGATTCTTAAGCTGCCTTTCCGAAGTGACAGCTTCCCCTGAATACGACTATGACTCGTGAATATAGTGATAACTTCGCAGAGTCACATAATCTCATGGTATGCACAAGTAGCAGTTACCGAGAAGAAGAATATCAGATGTGTCACTAATCAGATTCAATATAAATAAAGAAGGATCTGTATCTGTATCTGTATCTGTATCTGTATCTGTATCTGTATCTGTATCTGTATCTGTATCTGTATCTGTATCTGTATCTGTATCTGTATCTGTATCTGTATCTGTATCTGTATCTGTATCTGTATCTGTATCTGTATCTGTATCTGTATCTGTATCTGTATCTGTATCTGTATCTGTATCTGTATCTGTATCTGTATCTGTATCTGTATCTGTATCTGTATCTGTATCTGTATCTGTATCTGTATCTGTATCTGTATCTGTATCTGTATCTGTATCTGTATCTGTATCTGTATCTGTATCTGTATCTGTATCTGTATCTGTATCTGTATCTGTATCTGTATCTTTAACTGTATCTTTAACTGTATCTTTAACTGTATCTTTAACTGTATCTTTAACTGTATCTTTAACTGTATCTTTAACTGTATCTTTAACTGTATCTTTAACTGTATCTTTAACTGTATCTTTAACTGTATCTTTAACTGTATCTTTAACTGTATCTTTAACTGTATCTGTGTATATGTGTATCTGTATCTTTAACTGTATCTTTAACTGTATCTTTAACTGTATCTTTAACTGTATCTTTAACTGTATCTTTAACTGTATCTTTAACTGTATCTTTAACTGTATCTTTAACTGTATCTTTAACTGTATCTTTAACTGTATCTTTAACTGTATCTTTAACTGTATCTTTAACTGTATCTTTAACTGTATCTTTAACTGTATCTTTAACTGTATCTTTAACTGTATCTTTAACTGTATCTTTAACTGTATCTTCACCTGTATCTTTTACTGTATCTGCAAATGTATAAAGATAGTTTTAATTACCATCATCGTATACGAAGTGAAGTTTGAAGTTAACCAATTTCTTAAGTGGAGGTGCAGAGAACTTCTTAGTTAATTGTTCTTTCCCTCAAATCTAAACACAAAATTTACACACTCGAATGTATGTATGTATTGTATTGTGTATGTAATGTGTGTGTTTACGATGGATGCTCTTCGTGGAACTGTTTCCGCATTTGTCCCATTCAGACTCAATTGGGAGACTGCCGTTTGTTTGGAGGCGTTGATAAATTTATGCACCCCATTGGCGGAGCTTCCGGTTCTAAGTATTTGGCTCTATACTAGATGAGCATGCGTGAATGTGATTATATATGTTCCTAGATGTGTACATACATACGTGGTATGTGTGTGTGTGTGTATGAGTTGGCAGCAAATGTCAACTGCTCGACAGGCAGAGAGACAGTTAGGCAGGCTGTCCTGAGGCAGAGGCAAACTCAATGGCACCTCATAAAGATCTAAAACAAATTGTTGAGACTCGAAAAGGAAATCTTTGTTGTTTTAGATCAAAGGCACAATAATTTCGTCACGTTTGTTGGTTTTCTTAAATTTTATTTTATTTTCTTTTTATAAAAAGAAAGACATAAAAGTACGCTTATCCAAGCCGAAAAGTGCAAAATGTGAATTAAAAAAATAAAAATAAAGCACAGTTATTGTGAAAATACAAATTAAAAATGTCCTTCAATGCTCTAAAGACGCTGCTCCCAGCTTTACAGCTTTACAGCCTTACAGTCTTGCAGCTTCCAGCTGTCAGCTACCAGGTGCGACCTGTGTCCTACATTGCGAAGTTAGCGATGCCGCAGACCAGGAGTAGAGCCAGCGAGACGATGACAGAGACGGCACCATCGCGAGCCTGAGGAATGAGCGTGTCATTGGCCTGCAGGAAGTTGCAGCCACGTCCCTCGCACGTGTAGCAGTTGCCGTCCTTGATACATTGCTTCTCGGCCTGGGCTGTGCTCAGGCAGCCACGCTTAAAGGATCCATTGACCAAGCGCTGGCTGTTGCGGATGAAACACTTATCGCCCAGGCGGTAAATTGGGCACACTTTGCTGTGGGCATAGACTTCATTGGCGCAGGTGGAATTGGTGGAGTTACCCGTGCACTGTAGGCATTGGGCGCGATGCTGTGGAAAGATCTGACGATTGCAGCCCTCCATGAAGGTACAGGTCACGCATTCCAGCTCATTGTTGCATGATCTCAATGTGGAATTGTCCAGATCGCTTGCACATCCACGAATCGTGATGCCATCTGTTAAATTGTTGCTCAACGTTAATCCCAGCTCCCAGAACTCTCCAACTGCCCCCAGAATACTTACTCAACACACGCGTGTAGCACAAGGAGCTATTGTTGGTGCATGCCTTGGCCATAAAATTGATCGGGTCTGTGGCGCAGCGTTCATCAGTCTTCGAAGTGCACTGAACGCAGCTATCTGCAGGGAAATAAATATGTTTATGATAATGATATACTACATAAAGAAGTCATTAATTCTTATATAACAGATGGATATAAATTAAAGTAAAATAAAGTATTGTTCCGGTACAATACAACAAGCTTGCACCGATCAAAACAAATAGAAGTCCGCAGATCCCATCGCAACCCATAATATCTCAAATCTCAGAAGTTCTATCAAGCTTTTCTTCAACAATGAGAGCTCTGGTGACAGCTACAATTATATCCAAAATATTTTATAGAAGGTAATGAAAACTTTGGGTTTTTACTTCTACAAAAGTGCAATCCAACTTTTGTGTTTCGGAACAATCAATCCATACAATGGAAAGATATTCGAACTTTGATACCAAGATTAAATGCAATATGAATAAATCAATCCTTTGAAGACTTATTAATAACATTAAGTAAACCATTTCCAAATCAATTTTGACTCTATGAAAGTTTCTCCTATAAAATAAAATATTTTTAATATTAAACTCCATCCAAGTCATTTGGTCCGTAGATAATCAACAATAATGAAATAAATAATAAATACAAATCCATTTTTTAACTCTTTTTCTATGAAAAACTAAACTGAAATTGTATATAATCTGACTACAGTGTCTGACTTTCCGTACTCCATTAAATGACTCCACTGCAATTTATCACAAAGAGCTTTTCTCCTCGCGCTTCAAATATTTCACAACCTTGTGGAACCTTGTAGAGTTCATTTAACTTGAGAAACGCAGTTATATTCTTAAGTAATGATAAAGCTTTTGTATCTTATTATACTGTTAGGTTTTTCCCCGTTTTCGTTTCAATAAATATTTATTACTCCACAACTCCAATGTTCATTATAAAAACAATATAAACTCTTGTTAATTAAATGTATACATAAGTCCCGAAAGACACCTGGAGCTAGAAGCCAAAATAAATATTATATATTCCTTATCAGGTACATACGACTTTTGTCAATTTCACTTAACTGGCTCCCAAATCAAACGGAAGGTAATTAAAGTCCAACAGACTTTTTGACAGAAACGAAAAGCATACGCAAATAAGTATTTAAATACACATTATGTGTCATAAATAACATCTGCAAAGACGAAACACACTTTGTACACTCGTATATATATTGTATATATTCTTTTGAATTCGTCATAGCAAGATAAGAGATTCTAACAAACCTTAAGTGTAGAGTATCTTTGTGGATTGATTTATAGACATATACAAATTACACAATGAGTCGAAATCGATCAGTCATATCAACCCTAATTGGAATTAACGTATTAAGACTATAGCTAAAAAGGCTTAATCCAAGTTGGCAAAATCTCATTGCTAAATTGGCCTTAAAAGCAACTTACAAATTAATTAATTAAAAATGAATAATAATACAAAAAAATAGTGTATATATTTAATACGCGACGCACTGTCTTTCCTTATCGTGTGGAGATGCACATACATACATAGATGTGCAAACAAGAGCGTAGTCCAGTAATCAGAAAGGGGGGCCAAAAAATAGTTCGAAAATAATCTATGATTTATCAGCAAGCTATGTCCCCATATACATTTTGGGCTTAATATAATAATAAAAGGTTAATTTTCTAGCCTAAATATATAATAATAAGTCTTCTCCCCCACCCCTGGATACACCTTTGATAACTGCATATGTGTGCACACATATACAGTTATGTTCGAAGCTTTTTTTTTGAGTATTGACAAGTGAGTCATTGTTGCAACAAGTGAACTGATAAGACCGGTACATGTACACATATGTATGTATATATGTAAACACACCAAACTAAAACGTACATTCATATATATTAATTCGCGGGTATTGTAAATATGTATTTCTATATACATATATATATATGTTATGTCTCTATGTACACGCATACTCCAACATATATGTATGTACACTTTGTAAGTCACATTTGGGCCAGCTTTATGATTATATAGATCGAATTTAGGTATATGAACATATTGATAAGATACCGAGTTTGATTAAAAAAAAAAAACAGAAAAAAAAGAACTGTAGTAGGAGAGCGCGATTTCAAGGTACTCATTGCCCAGTTCTCAGTAAGGGATCAGTTTTAGTTTACATATATAACATAGCTTCATTCTTTTATACATTTGAGATTTTATTATATTTATTTCTTTATTAGTTTTTCATATACGCAAGCTCGTTTTCGGAAAGTCTAAGCTGTGGTTTCAAAAATGACTCATCGCTTGGGAAATTCAAATCAAAGTGAATCATTGCGCGGGATATATTAAGCTCTAGGCGCACAGCCAGCCGGCTGATCGAAGAATCGCGAAAGTTTCCACTTCTGTTGGTTGCAAACATTCTATTATATCAGTTTATGGACTTCATACAGAAGTACTCCACTCTTACATAACTCTTACACACACACACACACACACTTGGTAAAACCGTTAAAAGATTTCGTATGTTTAACAAATAGAAAGAAAGAAAAAAATGCTGTACCAGAACTGACGTATGCCAAAAAGGCAGTTGCAAAAATCACCAACAAAAAGAACTTCATATTGAGTATTTAAATTGTTAAAGAAATTTAAATATATTATACACTTGTTTCAGTCGCAATTTACACTGCACTTGTACCTCTCGGAGCTCAGATACAAACTAAATTGACAGCTAACGAGCGGTCACCGACTAAATGTGCTTTAGTTATAATATGTATAGCGTTATCGGCGACACTTGTTACTGTGTGCGAAAGATAAGCTCAAGAAAAAATGACAGGGTCTCTCCTAATTTAGACAGTATTTAGTATATTTAAGATTTGTATTTATTGTCATTACATTTTAGTCAAAATATGTTTAGCATGAAAGTACGATTCGTATATGCTCATCGAAATTGTTTCGAAGTTATAATTTAAATATTAATTCAATTTACTGGTTTTCCAACCGAACTGCCATACCTATCGATACATCGCGTTGAATCAAAGCAGACGTTGCCACACTTTCCAAATTTAAATAATTGAATTACAATCGAAAGAGCAGAACTAACGATATATCGCAGGTGCTACAGCCCTGTCTAAAGTACGAATTGCATCAGGTGGCACACTAAACATATGTGTAATGTAAATTAAGGAATACAAATTATTCGGTCTTTTCGTTGTGTTTTATGTACTCAGCTGTAACATAAGTTTGGACTTTAGCATTCGCCACAATATCAGTATGACTCTAATTGTGTGCGTCTGTGATTATTGGCAGCAGCGACACTATTACAATCGACAGTCAATCCAGCCGGTTAGTGGTGCCGGCGAAGGCAAAGATAAAACCGTTCGCCGATTGCCATTGGAGCTAGATGCGATCAATGGCAACTATTGGCTGCGAGAGCTGTTACAGCAGAAGGTGCTCCGTGATAGGTTACAGCGTGAGCATGGTGTGCAGCTGTTGTGGTTAACGTTGCATCCACCAAAAGATGGCGACACAATCGACTACAAATGGGCGAATATGCTGGCGCATACCATATGGGAGCACATCGAGGTTGAGCATTTAATGTCCTGGCTGTCGACACTGGGTGGCGGCTTCTCAGCACTAGGAGAACAATTCGAACGATGTGTAAGTAGTAGAAAGCTACTTACAAAATTCACTTCATAATGTATACATATGTTTAAAAATTACAGGCCGAGACGGCAGGAAAAATCTCGCTGCAGCAGCTAAACATAGGCTTGCGTCTGGGTGATCCGTTTCTGCAGGCGCGCTGCAAACTATACTACAGCATATCTCTAATTCAGCGCGGACAACTGCGTCTGGCCAAGCATCTAATACGCACCCAATATCGATTTGCTATGCAATACAAGGAGTACGACCAGCGTCTGGTGCGCATGTGCTTGGGCATATGGCTGCGGTTACGTTTTGAGTATGAGGAGCGTCGGATACGGCGCTTAGCTGGCCACCCAAACTAATTAATAAATTGATTGATATTTATATATGTTTATGTTATGTTTAAGTCCAAACTGAGTTTGTGGTTAACTATTAGTTTTTTTAAGCTTCAAAATACACTGTTGGAGAGAATTTGTACCTTGGTATTTAATACCCTTTTTTTATTTACATACGTATGTATTAATGTACAATAGTGATGTAAGTCTGTAGTGAACATCGATGTTTAAATCGAAAAAAACATCGATGTTGAAAGGAAAGTTTGATTTTGTTTAGTCAGATCCACATCTTTCTGGTAGTACTTTAATTTATATAAATAAAAAAGTTTTCTTTGGTTTTATACCACAATATTTTCTTTATTCAAAGTACCTAAAAAGCAACAAATAAAAAATAGCCCAACGATAATTGCAAGTTGCACTTGTGCGTCTAGAATCTATACTATGTATATATAGATGCATAAATATGCATATTAATGTATATTGCGTACATACAAATCACTCATATTGTTTATTATTCTGAGTAGTAAAAATTTTAAAAGATTTGAGTTCTCTTATTATTAACTAATAATTACTTTGGCATCGTTTAAAATGCTTGCAGACAATTCATTTTACTTATCAAAAAGAAATAAGAAGCAATTGTTCCGTTATGTCCAAAGTGATAGCACTTCCGATAGTTTGTGAAAACTATCGGCGACACGCAACATTGAGTAAAAATAAGTCAAATCGCTTCAGCTAAGATCATTATGTCGATGTTTCGATATTTTCTACATCCCTAATATGTACAGCAGTTAACAACTATTTAGAAGCATTTTTCGAGTTCTTTAAATATTTTTCATCCAAATATTTTCTAGACATATTCTGATATCTGCATCACGTTTATCTGCATCCAACCACGGATCAAAACGAGTACTGTTAATTCTTTAAGAAAAATATTGCAGCAATGTAAATTAACAGTATTAAAATGAACTGTTTGTAGGCTTCGTTAAGGCTCCATATATCAAGTAAGCACTGATAACATGAAGATCAAGCTGATTGGTATCCCAAAAATGGCATCCGCCTCTTACCCAAAAAACACATTAGTATTCAGATAAAGTAATTGCCTTTGCCTAACGAATTCTAGAAAGTAATATTGCCGATTAATATGCATCGTCCACTACCGACCTGAAGCCTACTAAGAATTTATAGGTTTCTTAACAGAATGTATAAACTTTTCATGTGAACTGTGTGAAGGATTTTAGTAATAAAAAGAAGACAAGGTATTATTCTCTTTCAAGCTTATCTTATTTTTGTTTGATAATAATATTTATAGTACGAATTAATGTGTAGAGTCTCAGGCCTAAAGTTCAAGCATAATCGATCGAAAAAAAACATTTCATTTATATATTTAAAATTCAATTGCTTTTGTTAGTTTAAGTCTATAAATTCTACATTTTCAGATGGGGAAATTACTGAAAACGATGAATAACACAACCAATAGCTGCTGTTCTAATTAGTTGTAAATGCTGTATATATTCGAATGTATATATGTATATCTTTGTATGTATAATTATATGTATATAGACATATAGCTATTTATTTATGTATACATATGTATATACGTATCAAGTGTACGTTTCCAACAGTTTAACTGCGCTTGGCCAGCACCAAATTACGCAAAACTTTAAAAAACATTCAAATTTTTAACATAATTTACGCCGTTTTCGTTTGAATGCGTTGCAGTAGTAGTAAGTAGTATAATTGTGTAGATTGATTAAATGAATTGACGTCACGTGTATGTATGTATATGTGCATATGTATATATTTTTTCATGTTTTTTTGTGTTTGTGTATGTGTGCGTGTGTGTGAGCACACGTGTTTGGGGGTGTGTGTAAGCCATAATAGTTCATAATATCTATCAGCTGAGCCAAGTTAAACAATTGACCAAAAAATATTAAAATATGTACATATATATATATATATATACATATTTATATATAGATACTTATATAAATATATATATACATATATATATATATATATGTATGCATGTATGTATGTATATAGACAACACAAAAAAAATGTAAATAGATTAAAATAGACATCTGACTACAAAATTTTACATAAGTTAATGGCCGAAACTGAACATATAACTTTAATTTGTTTTTTTCTTTGATTTTTTTTTTTTTTTGTGGATTATTGCTTGCAGTGCTAAATGTTTATTATTGTTGTTCTTGTTGGTTTGTTGTTCTTGTAAAGCTTTTTTATTTGGCCTAGAAAACCATTTATTGCGCCAATGTGCCCATGGGATCCCAGGCGGGTAGCACAATTGGGTCCATTTCGAAAACTCGCATCACATCATCGGGCACGTACTTCTTATCGACGACCACCTCAAAGCCGAACTCCCTAAACCAATCGGCGCACATAACCAGATAGCCCTTCTCACCACGATCCTCGCCCCAGGAGTTCTCCACGCGCAACTTATGCGCCACACCATTTTTCTATGCACCAACAAATCAGAAGCTTATTAGCAAATTCCGTAATATTATGAAAATTTGTTCCACTTACATCTACGGAGACGGCGGTGAAGACCATTGCATGGGTCATGGCTGATTCGCCATAGATGAGACGATCCGCTTTAGAGAATGTTGTTTGTATATCGATGTCGAAGACCAGCTTAAAATCGTGGCTGCACATCAAACCGAAAGAGACGTCATAGAGGCGGCGATGCAAGTAAGAGAGAAAAGGCAATATGTATTATGCAAATCAATTCACAGTCTGATTAGACATGGTTAATTATAGATATATATATATATATATATATAAATATGTATATGTATATATTATATATATATATATATATATATATATACGCAATGACTAAACCAAAAAATACATAAAAATTCCTTTTCTTAATTATAAAATGTATCTAAAAAATCAGAATCATCTTCGCTTTTCGATCAAATCCTATCTATAATCCTATATAATCTGGATACATATAAATACCTTAAGCTTAAGTCTAAATAGAGCTACAAATGCTAAAATAGGTCTGGTCGAGAGGTATTATGTATATGAACTTACACATCAACATCCTCAATGCCCTGCTTGGAGGCGAAGCGCTTGCTGACCTCACAGCCAAACCAGACAGCCTCACCAGCTTTTAGCGACTTTGTGACCATGGCCAGAAGCAATTCGACGGACTGATTGTTGTATAAGACTGGCCGTCCGCCAACTACATTGCCCAAACAGTCGACCGTATACGCCTGATCGTAGCTGCTAGTGGGACGCGGATCGGTGACTAGGCACACCTTGTCCTCGACATTGAAATGCGGCTTAACATAGCGCTCGTAGAACTCCAGTGAACTGATGGGCCCAATAGACTGATAGTTCTTTGATTTGTCATAGTACTCCCAGGTGAAGGTCTCGGCGGGAATGCCCAAACAAATGCCGACCACCTTGTAAATCTCGGCCATTTGTTCCTGTATCTTGTTAGCGATCTCCTCCTCGCTGGGCTGCTGGTCCATCATCACCCGCAGATGGCGCGCGTATTCGCGCAGCTGTATACAACCAAGGAGAAGGAAAGAAACATTTGAATCATTTTTTATGTGTTGATGAATTACATGTGTTTACCTTGCTCTTCAATATGGCATTAAGGCGTATGCTGGACTCACAGCTAAAGCTCTCCGGAAAGCATTTCTTTGGCATCAGACCGTGTTTTGTTATCAGGTTGACGAGCATGTCCCACTGGCCGCCATCAGACGTGGGATCGAGCAGCAGGAACGAGACGAGTCGGCCATCAACCTGCTCGCCGCGTTGCGCTGTCTTCACGATGTTATTAAGAAAATAGTTGCATCGCTCGATTTTGTCCCAGTAGAAGAGGAATGCCTGCGAGAATTCAAACTCGTCCAGATTGTAATTCTTCATGAAGGGCAGACGTATGCAATTGAGCGCTGCAAAGAGCCAACAGCGACCGGAGCTGCGCTGATTGGTAACTGGTTTTCCCTCCGTTTCCACCTTGTAGTTGAACACATGATTGGTCGTCTCTAGTGCCTTACGCGACAGGCACACATCGAACGGATCCACCCTGGAGCAGACATTCTGCGCCAGCAGATTCTTCGGTTCACTGTAAAAATTGTCCCGCCACTTTTTAAGGAGATCCTGCGTTATGGCGCTGCTGCTGACGCACTGGTTAACTGCCTTACTACCCATACTGCTGCCGGCGGCGGTGGTGTTGTTATTGCTGCTATTGCCGCATCCATGGATAACATTGTTGTCGGCTGAAAGTATATCGGGACTGGTATTTGAATTGGGATACACTCCGATTGTGCTTTCATTTTCAGTTGCAGTTGCAGTTGCAGCTGTTGTTTTTGCCACCTGTTGCAGCTTCATTAGGCGTGCTAACCGATGCACCAGATGTTTGTTTAAATCTAATACAACAACTTTTGTGATTTATTGAGAAAATGTTACTGGGTAACTAAAAAACATACTCATGTACATATTTTTCCGGACGTGGATGTGGATGTGGGCCTAACCCTATATATGTGTATACATAGGCCTTTACTTGTGGAACTGCTTCAATCGAAAATACACAAATTTAATAATAATTTTCAACTAGTTACAATACATCGAAATACATTTTTGTTCTGATTACACTAAATTTAGTTCTGCTATTTTTGTAGTTTTGAATCTTGACAAGATTATCTCCAATAATGCTGACACCTATATTTTATTTAAAATTTTATTTTAAATACAATTATCAAAGTATTTACAAATATATGAAATAGATTTTATATATTATTTATGCCAATAATAGTACACAAATCAATACAAAATTATCAAATGCGCCTTATCTTGATTTCACTAGATCTCTTCTGTTATGATGAAGTCGTCATGTTTCCTTCACTTGATTCTTCATCCCACACACTTTTTCTTTTATTATATAATATCCTTTCGAAAATGTCCATATATTCATATCGCATTCATAAATTCAGCAAGCCAATATTTCTTTTTATATGTGAATTATTTTATATTTCCATCCGTAGAATTTAATATAATGAAAATATATCCACGTACTGCTGAACGTATCCCTCGATACCCTTTGATGTCCTAACGATAGTTTTCAAAATGATCGTCAAATCATATCGGTATCTTCAAATCGCTAAAAACAAATAAATTCAAACATCGTAATTGCAGCTTATCAGAATCGATATATCGATACGAAGTCAGTATTCGTTATTCATAGATGCATAAATTGTATTTACTTGTACATTATATACGTATATAACGTACTTGACAAGCTGATCGGTAAATTCAATGCTTTCCTTTGTGTAGAGAAAGGCGTCTAGCGAGTGGCGGGCGTGGTCAGCTAACCAAAACAGTTGTGCGCTGCGCATTAGCCAAAATTAAATTACGCGCAGCGCCAGCAGCTGCAGCCCATTTACTGTGTCTGCGTCCGTGCCTCTGTGTGAGTGTGTGTGCGTGTATTGCACTTTGGAGCACTGAATGTACTCTTTTGCCATTTGCTTTGTTAGGCAGCGCCATCAGCAGAAAATGTCTGCCCTCACCCCGTTCATAATGCGACATTTGTTTTGTTTAATTTGTTAAGTACTATTGATGCATGCATGTATGCATTGAAGTATGTGTGTGTGGGTGCATATACATATATATACAAATATATATGAACAGATGTACAAAGACTCTTGGTAAAGCGCTTGGTAACAGTCACAGAAAAGACTAATCATAGCTATCATATACTGATAAGAATAATACGCATTATGGTCATACATATTTGCATTACCTAAGAAATAATATTGAAGAAAAAACCTATATTGAATGTATATATTAAATAAAAAATATCAGATTCCTAATATCTAAATAGTTAAGAGTTGAGAAATAGCGTTAACCGCAACAACGAATGAAGAAATAATGCTAAGTGCAATTAAACTAGTTTAACGGCAAAAACACAGACACAGGCAAACATCCAGAGACACACGAGCACACACACACATACATATAGACAGACACTTAAAAATACATACAGTTGTTGGAGTACCGAGGGTAACGGAAGGAGGAAGGGTAATATACCGTTTTAAACTTTCGCGCAAGCCGGCGTGCTACGGGCTGGTGGCACAAATCTAAACAAACCAACATAAAGGGTTAACAAAAGTCAGCAATCAGCAGCAGCAAAACAACAAAAATAACAAAAACTCGTTTGTCCAGCTTTTTGTGTGAGTGCTCAAGTGGTAGGCAAAGACAGAGAGCAAAAAAAAACAAACAAATTTGGGTGAAATTTTACTTTCGTTGTCGTTGTTGCCGTATTGGGGCGTCAGCAAGCTGTTTCTCGCTCGCACCCGCACAAAACGAAACGGGAAGAGAACTGTTGAGCGATGCCGCTGCCTGCACCAGAACCAGAAGCGACTAAATCGACGGCTACATTTTTCTTTGACTGCTGCTGCTGCTGCTGTTGGCAATTAATTTATAATTTTTGCAAAGCGATCCCGTTTATTAGGTGCACCATTACACTTACACATTCTGAGATTTGGAACGTTGATTATTGAAGATGCTTTCAATTTTAATATATATATGCACTTTACACCTACACGTTTCTATATTATTGTTTTTTATTTTTTACTTTTATTTTTATTTTTTGTGTAATTATGTGTGCACTGCAAGCAACGATTCACGACTGTTAATTTTGCTCTATTTAGTTGCTATTTTTATTTATTAATGAGAAAATGAAAATGAAAATGTTTGGCTTAAGCCCGAAACACGAAACAGAGTCCAAGACAAATGCCAGAGAATATCGATAGTGATTTTATAATTTAGGGCTGCTATATCGCAGACGATATATCGATATAACGATACATCGATGATAAAGCAGCAATTAACTTGTATATTTGCAGCTTCCTGCTGCCTGTTGTTGCTTTGTCGCGCTGATGTCGCTGCCTGCGCCGACTGAACTGTGAGCAGGTCGCGAGTTTTGAAATCGCCAGGCTCGCACTGCTTTAAAACAAGAAAAAATATAGTATAAATAATCAAATTTGCACGGAAATCTTTGTCAACGGTGCCTGGAAAATAACGAATCTTGATCAAGTTCGTTATATCCTCCGCCTGCCAAAATGAGTGGCAACACCAACATTGACACCATCACCAACATCGACGTTTCAGAGGACAACTCATCGTTCAAGTACTACATGGAAAATTGTTATGTGCTGCCATTGGAACTCAAGAATGACATTATCTACTGCCAGCGTGCAATGCGCGACTTTCTCAAAGTGCACGGGGTGAGTAACGACAAGAGCAAATGATAATGTAGAACCAACCTGTAGCCGTTGGCTAACTTCGATTGTTCTTGTTACCGTTCCCGATGCTTCATCCGCCTCCATTCACATTCCAGCTGGTGTCCGATGTATTCAAGGATCAAGGCGATGCGGTAAGTTGCCACCAATACCCAAAACCCTACAATAGTCCTACATATAGTAGTATACATTAAGTTTTATACACATTTTCTTTGTTTGGAACAACAAAATGTGCCCAGCCAGCAACAGAGCTACATAACTAAGCGGCAGTAGAGCTGACGTCAGGGTTGTCAACTCCAATAACCGCAATCTGCACTTCACTTCAGCTAGCTCCCAATGTTTGCCCATAGTATGACTGTCTTCCACGCTCAATTTCTAAGTAATTTTCCATTTTTATTTACACTGCCCTTTGACAAGAGATGTGCGCGTGTTAGATGCAATTAACCCCAAGATGGATATTATTACTTAGTTAGGACAAAGATGCATCATACTTTGCGTGTCCCGTAGTTAAACCAGGTGTAATTTCAGTATATATTTCAATAGACGTTCTTCACCCCACAAGACAGCACAAGAAGTAGATAAATTAATATTGCAAACAAATATGCTGCTTGCATTTTTCGCAAGCGAAAAACCTTTTGTTTGCTTTTGTCACAAAGTAAACTTCACACAGTTATATATGTATAGTATATAGTAAATAGTATATGGGTTACATAAAACATATACATATCTTGAAATAAATGTTATTAGGTTTGCTTTTGAGTTTTCCAATTTAGTTTTCGCTCGTGAGTGGTTTTCCAGCAGCACGTGTCACATAAAAGTAATATAAAAGTTTGGGAATCCATAGGATTACATAATGGACGTTTACGTCATGGGGAGACATACATTTTCCATAATCTGAACGCAGTAAGAATGTTTTATTTCTTGGTTTTGTATAAAAATTAACCTTTTGAATTTTGTTAATTAGATTAATTACTTTCAATCGTGAGGCGTCGTGTCACGGGCCAAAACAAAGAAACCTATAAAAATGCGATCACGCGGCCAACTCTGTATTTGATATAGATTACGTTTCGTATAATTCTTGTTGTTGTTTTATGGTATTCGGTTATGGAACTAATAGTTTTAGAGTGATAGTTTACATGGAAAGTTTAATTAAATGTATTGTTTTCGATGAACACCTGCAGGATCCTGTGCAGATGCAACGCATATTGGATGAACTGGAGGCGGAGGTGTATGAGATCAATGCGGAGCAGAAGTATTTGATGTTGCGCTTGAACGATAGCTTGGAGATATTTTATAAGAAGTTGGAGGAGAATAACATCGAGACTGTACCTGATCTGGGCCAAGAGTATATATCCAGCCAAATAGTGCCTTTGATTAGTGACACAAATTATAAAATCTATCCGGAATCGGTGCTGGCACGCGACAATGAGGAGATGCTCATACGTAAGCATTTTCTTATTTCTCAGGATGAGGAAACTGGCGTTGAGCCGCTGAAACTCAGTGATCTGGACGACAATGTTCCCTTATTGCTGGTCAGTCCACAAATGTCTAGTGCGCATCCAGATGGTAATTTCAGGAGCAGCGAACTTAAGTTTATTGACCTGGACGACCAGCCAGTAATCCTTATCGAGTCCAGCGGTAGCGCGAAAACGCTTTCACCATCGCCACCGTTGATGCAGCCACTAACCTATACACGGCCACGCTCACCGGTACGTGCCCCGGTACGCCCATCCTCCAAAAAGGAGCCGCATCGGTCGCTGTTAGTAGCGCGCGGCGGAGTCGAGAAGGCTCCAGGGATTCCACGAGGCTCGCTGCCACTGCCGCCATTGGTAGCCTGTAAGCAGCGATCTCCCCGATCTGAGCCCAAGCAACCAATAAAACTTTGCTCGACATCGCCGCCGCCACTTGCGCCGATCTCAAAATCGCCAATAGCAGTAGTAGACCACGAAGTTGTTGCCCAGAGTCGAATGAATCTGCGCCAGGCGCTGAGACGCGCACGCAAGACTAAACAGCAGCCACGGAAATTCGATGACGAGGATGTACTGGAGCTGTCCACTGATAAGGCAATTGAACAGGCGCAACAGCTGAACATCACTGCAGGAGTTAAACCCAAGCTGGTAGCGGCAACTGCTGCGCCAGCTACTGCACCAACGTTATCCAAGAAGGTAGCGCAACAAACGGGTCCACACAAACAGTACAAGACGCGCAATGCGTATGGATCAGGACGCAAGCCGATAACGTCACCAACGCCAACACAAACACCAATGGCAGGCATGACACCGCAGCAGGTACAGGCAACGACACCAATTCCAACGGTGGTCATATCGGGCTCGTCAGACGATTCGACCACGGAGCTCGAGCTGGAGCAGCAGCGTCGTTTCGCCTCAGCGAAACAGTGGCAGGATGAACCCCGTGAGACGCGTGTGATTCCCAGCGAATATGGGCGGGAACACTTCCTGGGTCTATTTGGACTCTACACGCACGACATGGTCAAGAAGCTGTGCCAGCGCCACTCGAAGCGCAGGCGTCGCAACGTTCAGAACGCAAGCGGCGCTGACTTCCACTATGGCCAGCAGTTGGCCGCCATCGATGCAGTGCGTCAAAAGAAGCTCAAGGACAAGCCGGAGTTCCTATTGTCACCCAAGGACAAACGTCTGCATGCCAAGAAGGTACACAAAGCCAATGCCGCTGCTGCTGCCGCTGCAGCCAACCGCATTAGCAAAAGTAAAACCCCTGAGAAACTGGAGGATTTGTTGGCCGGCAGTCACGCGGAGGGCAACAAACAGAAGTACAAAAAACGTATGGGTAAGTGTCCATAGGATGTGTACCATAGCTTTATATATTTTGATAAATCTCTTTTACCATTTTAAAAGACTTTATTTTAAACTCAAAAGAGAAAAGAATTTTTATTTTTTTGGAATCTAGTTTCAGTGCTAAATCTATTTTATGCTTGCAGATACTTTGCTGACGTGCCAGAGCTGCCAGGTTCAGTATCATCTGGATTGGCATGAGGATGCCAAGACGAGGACACATTTGCCGCTACAGGCACAGGGGCTCCTCAACCGCCGCTGTCCACAATGCGTGCGCGCCTGGACGTCGTCGTCGGGCAGGACTAAATCAGTTTCTTAATACTTTATATAATTAGCTAATAATTGTTTTTATAAAAACTGGCGACAGTTCGACGCCTGCGTGGGCTCTTTTCCACCTCTTGTTGTACACTTTATATACTAATCGTTGCATCTCACATATGTCTGTACATATATATATATATGTATCCACATGCATATATGTATATACATACACACTTTTTTTTTCGTTTTTGTTTTTTTTCTGCTTTTTGGCCGTGGCTGCCATAAATATTGGGCCGAAGGTTTCTTATAATTCTGAATTATTTTTTTCCAAAATTGCAACTTGTAATATAGAAGATAAACATGCATTCATATAATTACATAGATATATATACTATATATATTTATATTGATATTTATATATTTATGAGGGAGATTCATTTATAAATATGTATGCAGATATTATGTGCATACGTTTTTATAAAAAAGTCTAAATAAATAGCATGTATATGTACATACATATGTATTTTGTGCCGTCTTACTTTAAGCATCAAATCCTCTTAAAAACCAGAAACAATAGTTATAATAAAATAAACTGTAATATTTCGCTTGTATGAAACCTTTTTTTCGTCTGGGATCAACTGCTTGAAATAGTAAAATGTTGACTGAAAGGCATCCTCAATCTATAATTCCTCTGAAAAAAGTCCTTATAAAGATTTATTAGTCTTACAAAGATATCCTATATCCTATATATCTACATCAACAATTCCTCTGAAAAAAGATTTATCATAAATCGTACATAAAAAAAATAACCCCAATTAATTTATGCATCCGCAGGTGTTAATGAAAAATCGATGATCTGAACTAATAGTCAATTCGAGCGAAGTTCCAATGCTTGTATTAATTGACCCCAATAGGTATACATTTACTCCTGAAGCGCCAATTTAAAATTTCTATAAAAGATAATTAATCGTAGAAGACCGTTATAAATTTGGATTGTGGCAGCATAAATAAATGTTTGCCATTGATTTGCATAGCTCCAGCTGGAGATTTGTGTATTAAAAAAGCAATTCAGGATACTCATAGCTTTTTTAGCGCGGAGTGGAGACATTCCATGTCCTGATTTATTGTTTGAACAACACTTGTCTGGTTCCGCTTCGAACACAATTTGAACTGGTGCTAAGATTTTCCGAACCAGTTCAAACCCCTTTAATTGCAGTCTAAGGTTTGGTCGGGTCGAGTGAAAAACAGTTTAGTTTGTTTATTGTGAGAGTTTGGGATTATGTGCAGACAAATAAACACTTTCATGTATACAAATATACTTTATGTATATAAAAGATACTCGTATACTTGAAGTAGATGCGTGTTTTCCTTACATAAAGTGAAAATTACATTCGACGAGCTTTTCCTGACAGGTGACAGGTATCAATATTCCATAGGAAAGGGTGAGTTAAGTTATTGTATGAACTGTCACAAGGTTGTTGACTATTATTAAAAACAGTTATGAGAAAGGAAAGTATAAATAATGGAGTTTGCTTCTTGAAACTGCTTTCAGTTGTTTGCACATACATATATATATTGTGGCTGGTTGGGATTTGGGGTCCTGCAAGCGCAGTCGCTTATCAGACGAGGTCTCCAGCACGACGATAAAAAAGGAAAATGAATTACGAAAGGGAGAGACTGCATCCCTGGTAGGAAAAGCTTGGTTGGCAACGCTGTCAGTTGAAAGCGCAAAAAATTGAATTTTTCTCAACCAATGGCATCCCTTGGACTCTTGAAGTTCGTCGTATGTCCCGGAGTATGCGATGTATTTATTTGCCTGCCATTTTAGAGTCGAAGTAGCCCTTTTAATCGTCTAAGAATCTGCCCATCTCAGTTGATTGTACGGCATTAATCAAAATGAAAGATAGCCTCAGTCTGAAATGGAATTCCATGGCGCGAAAGGAGATGGTGGCGCACTGGAGAGGAAAAGCTAACTTTGAACATCTAAAAAAGCTACCAACTGCGTTGCCGCAACCCGTGATCAAGGAGCTTTACATGGCCAATCTTGGCTTGACTGGTGGCTCACCGAAATCGGAGACGCAATGCAGCAAGATCAGGAGGACCAGGAGGAGCAGCAGGAGCAGCACCTGCAGCACCAGCAGCAGCACCAGCAGCTCCTCCTTGAGGAAGACATTACGCGCGGAGCGTAAAGGGATGCCCTATGGGATGCTGTATAACGTGAGTTATCAAATAAGGTTAAGCATATCACTAAATTTTTGCCTTCTCCTTACAGCGTTTGGTCCTTGTGCAGGAGGGAATCTTAAAGATACTGGATACATATGGGCAAACGACTTATATATGGGCAGGCGAACAGAGTCAGACACCACTTCATACCATGCTGATCTGGATATTGAGTCTGCCACCTTCGCTTGAGCTAGCCAGACTATCCTTCTCACCCCTCAGGTGCAATGAGTGTCACATATGCGAGGGCGTTGAGTATCCATGTGAGCAATGTAGAGATCAATTCCATCAGGAGTGCCATGATGATCAGGTTCTCAAAACTCCACACCGCCTGTGTCCAACGTGTACGCGACAGATGCCAAGAAAACGAAAAAATTCCCTTAAATAGATGCACTGGAAACATTTTTCATCCCCAAAGATAAGACTGCAATTTTTTTTTAGTGGTGTCGCTTTTTGGTTCTTCGTATCGCAATCGTTTTTATCTTCCATATATGGTTTATTTCGGCGACACTTCTGGAGGGGATTAAGAAAACGCTTCACCTGAAAGATACAAAAGGTGTGTTGTTTTCTTGGAGGCAAAAGGCCAAAAAGCGATATCACTATCTATAAATTATTATTTTTTTATAAATTATCAAAAACTGTTTAACCGTTTTTTTAAGTATCTCTTGCGATACCGTCTCCTTCGCGGTGGCGATAAGGAAGACGTTAATTATTTACTTCATAAGTTTTATTGTCACGTTCCTAAAGTGAATGCCAAGCATTGTGAACGACCATTACAATTGTATATACAGTGCGCTAAGGATTGCCGACGCTGAAATAACCCCAACCGCAGCTAGAAGCGGGTGCAGTTGCTCCTGTGAACGGACAACGGCACCATTGCAGAGATCTCCCTGGCAGAAGCACATATAGACTTTCTTATAATTGTAGATCGTGTCCGCGCATCGGTCCATGTTGTCATCCGGTCCGCGCTGCACGCACATCCGCTGTATAGCGAGATCATAATCTGAATAAACATATGAACAATTGCATAAATAACTGTAAAGAATCACTCACAATAATAATACTCAAGTATTCAGTCAACATAATAAATACTCAAATATTCAGTCAATGTAATAAATACTTAAATATTCCAATATTTACTCAATAATATCGTAAACACACAAATATTCAAATATTCAATCAATTATATAAAGAAAATTTTAAAAACTTGATTACAATATTACAAATTCAAATATTCAAATATGCAATCAAAAAAATATAATAAATATTCAAATATTTCGACTTATTAAATTATAAAATTATTATTATTTAAAAATTATGAGTTACCATCAAGTGCATAGGTGCCCCCACCCTCGATCACTTTGCCACACCAGCCGCTAGCACAAGGTATAGCAGAGAGTCCTGGTTCCCGATCAACGTCGGTTGCGTTAAAGCTGAACGGATCCTTACAGCTTCCGAGCTCACCGCGAGAACGACACTGATAGCACCGACGCAGTAATGCTAAGGACAAAGACGAAAAGTGAAATTGAAGCTTACAAAATGCATTACGCACCAAGAGGCCTCCACACATGCGCAGTGGCAGTTACATTCACGAGTAATACATATATATGTGCGCATGTGTGCGTGTTGTACAAAAGACTTCATTTGGAAGCAAACCTTCGTGGATCGGTCTTACCGTTTATTTGTGGAGCATTGGTAGCGATTATAATAAATATCACAGGTAGAATGAACACAGAGGCTTGCATTTTGTTAATCTTTAAACTTAATGAGTATTCAAATTGTATTTATAAGATTAGCTAAACGTAGTGAGAGCCAGTTGGAATTTTGTTGTTTCTTTCTTGTTGTTGTACTGGTTACGGGCAAGGTTGCCACATGTCATAATTTAATTGTTGGAAATGCAACAATGTGTTGGGTAATGCCAGATATAGTAAATTGGAATTTATATTGGCAGCACTGGCATAATTTTTCTCATTGTAACACAGTGTGTACACACTGTGTCTCGTTTCGTTGTACTATTTCAGCGAAAAATTCATCATCACAGAATCGGGCATATATTTTTGTGTTGTTATTTTTATTCAACAATAACTCAAACAAACGAACATTAGATGCAGCAAATTACACGCTAAACTTCAAATTTAGTGCCACGGATAAACATTGCAGTCAGAGTGTACAAAAATAACTCGAGTAAAAGCTGCAGTACGTAAAATAAGAAAAAAACAAAAGCAAACGCCAAGAAATTTCGCAAATTGTTAATAGATAGACAAACACATAGACATAAAGTCCGAGCGACAGACGGCAGTATCAGCAGCAGCATCAGCAGCTGTGCTGCGTAACAAGCTGCAACAATAAAATATTTAAATAGAAATTCTGCGCGTTTGACATACCGTCAAAGAGCGACGTCGACGTTGCTGCCGCCCTGTAACGTAACCATAAACGCAAACAAAACGCAGTAGCGGAAGCGTCGCTGTTGGCGTAGGCGACAGACACCTTGCAACTGCTAGAGCCAGTGCCTCTTTTGGTGGTTTGCAAGCCTAACGCAACTTTTATTTGTTGTTATTATTATTGTTATTGTGTGTTGTGTTTATTTGTTTTGTTTAAGTGTTTGTTATTGTGGTGTTGCTCTGCTCTAACGTTTTCCATGCATCCCGCAGCAGCTGCCCACTGACCCAACGGA
The DNA here is from genome assembly GCA_035045065.1 of Hirtodrosophila trivittata. Classification (NCBI taxonomy): domain Eukaryota; kingdom Metazoa; phylum Arthropoda; class Insecta; order Diptera; family Drosophilidae; genus Hirtodrosophila; species Hirtodrosophila trivittata. The sequence continues at coordinate 3,957,897 of JAWNNK010001024.1, forward strand.
ACAGGCAACATCCAAGAGGGCAACAGTCGCCTGGTGCAGTTACCAACCGACACTGTAATGGCATTGGATAGCGCCACACAAACGATGACGGGCAGCAATGCGCTGACATCATCATTTACGACCAAAAAGAAGGATGCCGCTACCGAAAAAGAAAACCTCTGGTGAGTTCTTTTTTTCTATTGACTTTTATTCAAATTTGAGCTTAAGTTCCCATTCATGTTCGAGCTCAAACCATATGATAGGCCATATTTTCCCTGTCCTTTCCATCTGACGGAGAACAGCTGCTTTTAGCCAATCTTCCCATTTATGCCATCTATCGACTTTCTTTAGCTGACGTTTGCAATATTTCTTGCCATTTTGCTCATTTGTGTTGTCCGTGCCGGCTCCAGTGGCTACTCACCACGCCCAGGCCACCACCACACCACCCAACGCGATACGTCGCTTTCTTGGGCAAAAAGCAGCTGATTTAAGGCCGCTGTTAAATTTAGTGCATGTCGTCATTTGTACGAAATTCGCCTAACCTCAAACCACGTTTGGCTCTCACACACACATACAGATACATATTGACACGCGCATTTTACTTTTAAATTTTTGCCTATTTTCTCTTGGGGTGATTAAATGAATTTGTGGCATAAACAGCAACTAAATGCTGAAATAATTATTAAATATCGTATGCGTGCGTGTGACAGAGAAAGAGAGCGAATGAACTTGCGGATGATTCATGAACACAAAATCGAGGGCAGCACCGCCGGCTGCGCAGTTGGCAGCGCGCACCTTTTGCTTTATCAGTTTTTGTTTTGTCTAATAGGAAAAATATACATATGTATGCACACACACACACGTGTACACTAACACAACCATAAGGCGAAGCTATCGATAGCTCAACTTCATTTGGATGGTTGATAATCCAATTGGAATTCGCTTAGCCCAATCAGCTCTAAGTTTGCTTTAAGCCGACTCTTTCCGTGTGTGCATGCGTGTGTGTGTGCGTGTGCCTGTGTGTCTGTCTCTGCCTCTGTGCTTGTAACCGATGTTGTCATCGCTCAAATATGTACATACATACATTTGTATAAACATTGCCGTTAGGGGGCGCGCATGTGCAGATCGATTAATACAGATTGATTTCCAATGGGAGAGAAAACATTTTTTAATATCTGCTTACGCTTATTGGAAATTAGCAACACTTGTGGAATACTAATCGGAAGCTGATTAGAATACCTTAGAAATCACACATACACATACGAACGCCTGGTTTAAGCGCTGAAACGTCAAGGCCTTTTCCAACTAGAAATTGTTGAATGAAACAAATGTGTTTTGTTTATTTATTATAAATATTGTTGTCGTGCCTGAAAACTAATGTCAATACAAACCTATCGCTAATATCGGATTTCATATTAAATATCAGCTAAAGATGTTCCTCTATTATTATTATTATTATTGCTCAACAAAAATTGTTATAAATATAATATACATTTTTGAAGCTTTCTGATTTCGTTATTGTTGCTTAAGATATAATTATCGGTTTGGTCCATTATCGATAGTTTTTCAGCCTAAAAATTACTATTTGAAGCTCTGGACTATATTTGTTACATATTTGGCTAACTGAACGGATAAGCTTGCTTGTAACTATGGTCGATATCTGATTCATCTATATATGTTTGTGTATTAGAAAAAAATAAAAGTATGTTCCACTACATTTCATCGATGAAAACATCATCGTTATCGTTGTCGTCCTCGTCATCGATATGTTCCACCTGCTTATGCAGTTGTTGCTTCTCGAAGTTGTTTTGTATGCGCTCCAACAAATCAGTTGCCACCAGTGCAAAGTCCTCCCACAATGCGTCGTGGGCTGCATCTGATTCCTCCTCCAGTTTCAAGTTCGGCGCACATTCCTTGCCTAGCTCTTGGTCCTCCTCGTTGTCATTAGCCTCGTCGCTCGCAATCAGACGCTCCTCATCCAAGTAATCAGCCAGCAGATCGCCCACCTCGTCCAGAATGCTGCCATCGTGGCATAGGGTCGTTGCGCACTGGGGATCGATGAGCAGATTCCACATCGCTTGACACACAATGTTGGCCAGGAACCAGTCCTCCTGTTCCAGAGCGCCACGCAGTAGCAGCGCTAGTAGCTCTGCGCCGCGCAGCTGCAGAAATGGTGCTCGTTGCTCGCCATCTCCCAGTAGATTGACCAGCACTCCAATGGCGCACGTACGCAGCTCGTAATCCTGACCGCTGGCCTGTCGCGTCAGCTGTTGCACCATCAGTGGCAATCCGCCGGCGCTGCAGAAGCAGCGACGTGCCAGCTCGTTGCGTGTAAGATTACCCAACACGCGGGCTATCTCCACTTTGGTGGACACGCGTCGCGGCTGACAGCGGCCGAGGACAGCGACCAATTCCATCGACAGCTCCGCAATGAGACTCTGCAGTGAACCGGGCGCTGGTTCCGCTGAAGTCGCCGCTGCCGTTTGCTTATCCTGGTAGAAGCACAGATTATGCAGCGCGCCCAACGTGGCATGGAGCAGCTCCAGCAGCTCTACAGGTTTTGCATCTAAAGTTGACGTGTCCAGAGCACCGCTTGCATTCTGTAGCAGCCGCAACAAAACCGCTCCCAAAGCGTGGAGGTTGCCCAGGCCGGCACCCACCTCAGGATTGACGCTCATGTTCGCCACGACGCGTATCAACTTGATCTGAGCATCCAGCAGAGCCTCAGTGACCGGCGAGCGTTCGCTCAGCTGCTGCAGCACATCCAGTAGGTACTCCATGGCCACATCATTGTTATAGTACTGCAAGGAATGGATTTGTTCTATGAAAAGTCTTTCGCACGGAGTCCTCCACTCACCTGAACGCGTGCCGTTTCGTGCTTGGCCAGAATGTTGCCCAGCATATAGCCCAGGCGGCTGAGCACCGCCAGCAGCCGTTCATTGCACTGGCCGCCCTTCGAGCAGGGGCCCAGGAGCAAGCCGATCCGTGCCGCATAGTTATGCAGCGTCTCGCAGCAGTCCGCATCCTCTGAGAGCACACTACAAACACCAGTCGAAAGTTGGAACGGGAGTTGGAACTTGGTTTGGTTGGTTACTCACCTCAGCGTGCGCACCACATTGGCCTGCACGTCCAGTTCGCCCATGGAGACCTCGGCGGCACGTATAAGATGAGGACACGCCAGCTGGAGCTGCAGCTGCAGCCGCTGTTGCTGCTGGGCAACATCCGCCAGGGCCCGCAACGCGGCGGAGAGCTGATAGAGCGTGTGAAGCGGTGGTCCACTGAGGCGTCTCGTGGCGCCCGCCTCGTTGAGCATTTGTAAATGAAGTATCATAAGATCCACGGCGCCGTGGCGAGCCAGACGCGCCACCAGCGTCTTCTGGCCATTCAGCTTGCGCGGATCCGGCGCTTCTATGGCCAAGACAGTTGCCGCTGCAATCGTTGCGGGCACTGCCGGCGGCGGTGGCTCTTCTATGCCGCTGGCCCAATTATGATTGAGTGCATCATCGCGCTCCTGGGCGCTGCTGGCGGTCAGAAAACGTATGCAACCATAAGCATAAATGCAGGCCTCCGGTTCGTCCAACGGCGAGGCGTTGCCCAGGCCATCAATCAGCAGCTCCAGCACGTCGTTGTCATGGAACAGTCCGTCGTGCTTCTCGTGGCGAGCCACCTTGAAGATCAGCTTGCAGGCGCCAGTCAAATTGCTGCCAGTTACGCGAAGCTGTGCAGGAAATAGAATTTATCGATTGAAATCGATTATTAATCGGGAAGTAACTAAAACTATCGAGCAGGAAATCGATAAATCAAAGTGAATGTTACCGAATGAAGTCGTAAAGTTAACTATCAATATTCAAAGGAAAGCCTAACTTAAAGCGATAACCGATATACATCGATATATGTATATGAATCGATTTGGAATATTATTAGCTAGTTTCGATAACTGGTTTATCGATATAACTTACCGCGAGTACGACACGCGCCACGGCCAGAAGGACACGAGGTGCCGTACACTCGACGAGTCCGTAGAGGCCGCCCAGGATGTAGGCGCGCTTGAAGTTGCGCTCCTGTTTCCGCACGCGCGTGTACAGCTCCAGGAGAATCTGTGGGGTATAAGGACGAATCAGAGAGGCGTGGCACTTGGGATTTTCCATTAGAGACTCACCGCACTGATGTGCTGCACGGTCTCGGTGCTGCACTCCTTGAGTCCGGCATGCTGCTTCAGCATCTCGATGAGTGTCTCCATATTGCACTGGCTGAGCAGAGCTCCATTGCGTGCTGGCGGATTATTGGTGTCCACCGACTTGGCCGCCGCACCAGGCAGTGCTGGCAACTGACGTGGTGGCACCGGCTTCGCCTCAACACTGCGACGGCTCAAGAGCAGCTCCGCGCTAGTTGCTGGTGTCGACGGGGTCAACGGCTTGTGGGCCTCACCTTGCAGATAGCGCATACTGAGGAGCACAAACAGAGTGGGTGGCAGAAGCCATTGGAGCATTCTATATAAATATTTACTTACGAGAAAGCACTGGGTGGACGCCCTGCTAGAGCCACCTTGCCGTAAAGCACACGTCCAGGTTCACGTGGGGTTATGGGGCGCCGAGTGCTGACCAGGCGAGCTCCGCCTGCCGCTGTCATGGCTGCGGTCATTGTGGCTGTGGCTGTGGCTGTGGCCGTTGCCGTGGACAAGTCACCCAGATAGAGCTTGGCCTCGCTGATGAGCTCCGCTGAGGTCTTCCGCCTGCCCATGCCTGTGCCCGTGCCCAGCGCCAGACGCTGCAGAGGTTGCTCATTGCGATACTCCACACCTTTTGCCGGTTGCTGTGGACTTTGTTGTGGCTGCTTTGGTGGCATCTCCTGCTTTATTTGGGCTGCCGTCGGCTGTCCGCGTGTCTCACTGCGCGAGCGCCGCTTGAGCAACAAACTCATCTTGGCCAAAGAACTTTGCAAACTGAATCTTAAAACGAAATTCTTACGCGGACTACTCGGACTTTGTCCGTAACAAATTTCTGGGTCCACTTTTCACGCGTGCCACTGCCAAAGTGCGCACTGAAAATGCCCAGACGTCTAGTCCCTCCTGCCTGTCGTCCTCCTTCGCCAGGTTAAAAGCTTGGAAAATATTTTTCGTTTGGGCCTTTCGTGCACCATGCCAACCGGCCGGGAACAGGCAGCGTTGTGTTGTGTGGGGGCTGGAAACGGTGCCGGGTTGTTTGCATGTTGCCCAAGTGTGAAGCGAGCCACCACCACCACCACAGCACAGTGGTACGCGATCATTTGCTGCCAATCAAAATGTAGTTTCTATATTTCTGATGCGTTTTCAACTTTACGTTGAACTGAATTATTCGGATTGTTCAGATCTTCACTTCATCTTTAATTATTCTATTGAATTTGTTTTCGAAATCAATTTTAATATTTTTACTGAATATTCGAATGATAATTTTAGAATAAGTTAAAAATGTTTATACCACTAGAAATTAATTAGAAACTTTTTATAGAATATCTTAAAGAAGAGTTTTTATTTTATAATCAAAATATGAAAGTAAAGAATTAAATTTAGAAAGAAAAAAATAATAACTAAAAAGTAAATAGGAAAATGAAACTAAAAATAAAGTTTCGAAAATATATTTTATTTTAAATTAAATTCATAAAAATTAATAGCTATTTATTAAATATTTGATAATTTATATTTATTAAAAGTTTGGTGGCAATCTCAAATCTTCAAAGCATTTTATTGCAGCCTAAGATATACTTCGCTTAATAGATAATTCTAGTTTAAATAGAAGAATAGTTAAAAAAGGTTGAAAGTTTTTATGACTATTTTGAACCAGTGTGCACCGTGCAACACCTTTGAATATAGAATGAAAGAAAATAGTTAAAAGCTAAAAGTCAGAAAGCGGGCAATCGATATTCGCAGCTCGCAGTTTTTGGCACGAAGGAGTCGCCACCCCGAAGAAGGAGCTGCCTCTCGTCCAGTCACCCAGTTAGGTAACCAGCATTTGCATGCCACTCTCCTCCTGCGGCAGGACACTTACCCACTTAGTCAGCTGTGGTGAATGGGGAATAACTAACTCAGCCAGCCACTGAGGAAGTGAGTCAAGTTAGTTAGTTGGTCAGCGGCAGCGGCAGCGAGCGATTTTCAATCGAAATGTTTAATTGGCTTTAATTGAATTGCATAAATGTTGAAAAGGGCTGAAATTGCTTTGGCTCATAAAATATGCATTGACACAGGTCAACATGGAAACGTCTTGGAAACGTGCTTATATACTCGCTCTATATGTATATATAGTAGAGAGTTGTGCTCTGTATATAGGAAGAAGGAAAAGAAGCACTTCATAAATAGCAATAGGGATGCAATTAGCTTAATTGCGTGGGGCTTCTCATAGAAGGACTGTATGTTAGTTTGCGGTTTGGTTTGGTTTAAATGGGTTATCGTTGTTGTCGTTGTTTTCTATTGGTGACACGATACGGGTGGGCGGTTTTACGAGTTCCATATTTATGTAGATGATAACCTAATTGTTTTTTATGGAATTCTTGTACTCGAATGCAGGTCAGCGATATTGAATGAAGTACAAACACAAGGCAGCACAAAGTTACCGTCAAACAAATCTGTACTAGTATTAGGCGATAATGCCACTGGTAAGACGACACTCATTGCGAAGTTGCAGGGCGTGGAGGATCCGAAGAAGGGTTCCGGCCTGGAGTACGCATACATTGATGTCAAGGACGAGTACAGAGACGGTGAGTGTCCATCTAATCCTCAATCAGAATTCTTACTTATCCATTTGCATATCCATTTTACAGATATGACGCGCCTTAGCGTTTGGGTGCTGGATGGTGATCCAGGACACACAAATCTGCTGCACTTTGCGCTAAACGAAACGAACTATGCACATACCCTCGTTATATTAACAGTCTCGATGACACAGCCCTGGGGCTGGCTCGAGCAGCTCAACCATTGGATCAAGGTGCTCGCCCAGCACATTGAGAGCCTGCAGTTGGATCCCAAAGAGAAGGAGGCGGCACGCCAGCGTCTGGCGACGACGTGGCAAAGCTATTGTGAGGTGGGCGATGATCTGGATCCTGGATCGCCTGTTAAACGAACCATGCACAACAATTCTATCGACGAGGATGATCTGTTGCCGCTGACAGAGGACGCACTAATTACAAATCTGGGCCTAGACATTGTTGTTGTCGTCACAAAGGTGCAAACACTTAACATACTCCCTTCTATACATCATTAACTATATTCATTGATATTGTATCCCAGACGGACTATATGACAACGCTGGAGAAGGAGTACGAGTACCGCGACGAGCATTTCGATTTCATACAACAATGGATACGAAACTTTTGCCTGAGGCACGGCACTTCGCTCTTTTATACGAGTGTGAAAGAGGACAAAAACTGTGATCTCCTTTACAAATATTTAACGCATCGAATTTATGGTCTCCCATTCCGTACGCCAGCGCTTGTTGTTGAAAAAGATGCGGTGCTCATGTACGTATCTCCATCTGCATCTCCAACTAAATCAAAATCCGATGAATCAATCTGTTCCCAGCTCTAATTGTATGCTTCTATTTGCAGTCCGGCGGGTTGGGATAGCTTGAAGAAAATAAGTATTCTGTATGAAAACATGCATGCGGTCAAAGCCGAGAACCATTACACAGATATCATCAAGGCGCCACCCACACGAAAGGTGCGTACACCAACCGCTCACGACATTCATTAGAAAGCTAAAAACTTGGATATGTTTATTAATTGTTCGATTTGTTGCAGGCCGTTTCCAAGAGCGAAACGGAGGTACAGACCGAGGATGAGCAGGCTTTTCTGGCACGCCAGCAGGAGATAATGAAGCAAGGGGGTCAGGGACGCGGCGAGTCGCCGCTGCGCTCGCAGGGCGCAACCGCTGGCAGCAACAAAACCGGATCACGCACACCCGGCAGCGCCGGCCAGAGTTCCCCAAAAAAGGTTTGACCCACTAATGACACATTTTCCACAACTGTTCGCTCACATCCTGCTGTTTATTTTATAATTATCTAGATCGATCCGAAGTTGACGCCCGCCGCGCCCGGAGGCGAAGGTGTGCTGGCCAACTTTTTAACTCACTGCTACATAAAAAGTCGGGCGGGTCAGCTGGTAGTCCGTCCGGCCCAACTGCCCAGAACGTTGGCGGCATGAACACACCACGCACATCCAATGGCACCGATAGCAGCCTTATGACCGCCGAGAGGCTTGCCGTGCGCTCAGATGCGGCCGCCGAACTGGATCGTTTGGCGCGCAGCGTGAAAAAGGATATAGATTTGTCCCAAAGTGAGTGTTAAATGCGTCCATGTGACACGACCAAAACAACAACAGCAACAACAACAACTACACCATCAACAACAACAACAACTACAACAACAACAACAGCAGTAGCAACAGCAGCAGCACACACACACACACTTACACTTACTCAACACAACACAAAATTGTAATTCGATAAAGAAAATTAGCAAAAAAAAATGCACAGACACGAAAATTGTAGAAATGGACTTTACCTGCGGTGCAGATCCAAACTTATGCATGCAGTATTGGAAACCTGAGCTTCTGGCCAGCTGCTGCACATAGAATGAGCACAGATCCTGTGCCAGAAGCTTCGACCCATGCTCAGCGCTCAATAAAGAAAGTCAAAAGCCTTAGAGGTCCTTATTATACGACAAGAATCTAGAATCTATGTTGGAATTGATATTTTAATAGAATACGAATAATATATACTTTTTCGGTCCATGAGTTGACGTTTTACAAAGGTCTGTGCATTGGAAGATTACATAAATATATTAATATATATATTATACTCCACACACACACACATACAACCACACAACACACACACACTCGCAAAGGTGAAACACAAGTGTGGAAAAAAAGGTTTAGCAAAAGTGACAGCGCTTTCCCTCGTCATGCTCGAAATGCATGCGCTAATTCTGAAATATATATACATATATATCATATACAGGTAGTAAAATATATATCTCTATATATATATATATATGTATGTATGTTTGTTTGTAGCCTTTTGTCTTGGGGCCACCACATGTGTATAATAAATTATTGAGATGATGTAATTTTTAAAATGTAATTTAAAGCCGCGTCAGTTTTGCAATTGCTGTTGCGCACTCAGAGATTCAAAAAGCCCATGCCCAAGAGCGCCCACAGGGCGTGGCACACACACACACACGCCTACACTTAACTGTAGTTGATTAGCTTGTATGTACTTTTTAATTAATATAATTTAATCACACACATACACACACACACACACTGGCTTTATGTAGTAATTGTTATTAATTTTTTTTTTTGGCGCCTTAAAGCAAGTAAGAAAGTAAAATCAAGCAAAATCAAGGAAGAACAGGAAAATAAGCAACACAAGAAGAGGACAAAAAAAGAAGACGTATCGAAAAATAAATCTTAAATTAATTTTCAACTGTTGCTTCCTCTTGTTTTTCTTTATAATTATTTAAAAAAAAAGAAAAATTTGATTTTAATTTAGTCTGATTATATATATATAACCTATATAAACTTTTTTCTCGCTCAAAGCCACACGCGTTTAATTAATCTAGTATAAAATGAAAGAATAGAAAGAGAGAGATAGAGAGAAAGTGAAAGAGAAGAAAACACAATCATGAATTAATTTTATTAAGCAATTTTTAAATTGAAACTTCCGAAATTCTTTTTATGTTGAAAGTCAAGCGCAAGTACTCAAGAGCAATAGCTACAGTGCGGCCCGGCATTATAAGGCTAATCATATCGAGTATATATATCTCTATATATATATATATATATACTTGCATATGTGTAAGAAGCATTCACTTACTCAGCAAGATTTTTATTTGATTTCGATTCAATTTTTATGTTTATATTATTTTGTGTACTGAAACTTTTAAGAAACAAAAAACAATAAAAAAATAACATATTTAATGCATTGAATCAAAATAACAGTAGAAAGAAAGGAGTAACAGAGCGAGTAGGGATCGTGTTTGTACTTTTGTATATGTGTCTGTCATTGGGTCAGAATCAATGCCTAAACCTCGCTAACAATTTAACCAAATGTATTTGTATTCATTGAACATTAAAGAACCTCTATTGCCATACGCTTTTGGCCCCTTTGCAAACAGGCAGATTGATTCAAATAGATTTTTATTTAATCGATTCTGTTCTGTTGTAGATTCCTGTTTGCCTCTCGCTCTTTGTTGTGTGTCTGAAGCAACCACAATAACAATAACAATAACAAAACAAACAAAACGAAACAAACAATTTAAAAATAATTATATTAATAGAAATAATAACAACAAAACGAAGACATCAAAACTAACTATTTGTGCTACAGAATCTATTTTTATGTATAAATCAAATAAATTTGCATATAATAAAAATATTGTATTACGTATTAACAAATATATCTGTGCAAATTATTTAATTGACAACTTATGGTATTTATTCTGCAAGAATTATATAAGTACAACAACAACAACAGCTCCAAGAACAACAACAACATAGTACGAAATTGATGAATATTGAAAATATATCAACAGAATCAACAAAACAAACGAAATGTTGACCTGTTTTTCTGTGAACAATGAACAAATTTAAATTTAATGTAGAAATAAATGAAACAATTTGAAATACAGAAACTACAACAAAATTTAATATACAACAAAATTTAATATACAACAAAAATAGAACTAAAATAAATGAAAAAATTTCCAAATAAAAGAAATCTATACAAATATTTTATTCGTTTTTATTTAAGAGACAAATGTATGGGAATTACTGAGGCACCCTGTGCTTATGATCTAGCATGAGTCACCTTGTACGCAAGCACAAGCATACACACGCAGCAAGCAGTGCGTTTTGTGCACAGCAAGCAGTTCATTTTGTATAACTGCTCCGTAGCACTCCAACTGGGAATAAGTTTCGATAGCTTTTGATTTGTGCTTATCGATTTATGCCCTTGAGAGGGGAAAGTACCATTAATTTGTAAGAAATGTGATCGTACATATTTATATAACCTTTTATAGTCCATTTTGCGATCAGCACTTCAATCTTTATATATACAGCCGAATCCAGATAAAATGTAACCCGCTTAATCGACAATCTCATTACTTCGTAAAGCTGCTGTTCCCTTGACTCCATCTGTATGTCAAATTTCGACAAATAGAATTCCCGTGTAATTGATATAAAAATGTGACCCTCTTGCCAATTCGAATTATCGGGACTTGACTGTATTAGGTAAGCTTTTGTATTTGTTAGGTTAAATATTTTATATTTATAAGAATAATTGCGTAACATTGCTCAATATTATATACCAAAAGAAATGAAATGCTATGGTAAAGCAAATAGATCAAATAGATAATCGATTGAGACTAACATATCATATATACATATATATATATATGTATAGTATAATAGAACTTGCATCAACAGAACTTTATTTAAGCCAAGTTCATATTTTATATTATATATTTCATAAAAACTTTTTTTTCAATGACCACATAAAAATGTTTAAATTTAAAATTCCCAGTGCTGCCTCTTGGCTACTACTCCCCAGCAGAGCTAGCCCTGAGGTACAAGTGGAAGGTTTTATTAATGATGCTTCAGCTGGAAACATTGACGCTCTTGAAGATTATCAGGCTTGAAAGGAAAGAAAACAGACTAAAAACGTACCGAGACAGGCCATAACATTTTCACATCATTGATATTTTCATTTCGATAATGATTTTCACAAAGCGCCAATCTGCGTCCATGTGTATATATATATATGTAGTATATATCCATATGTATGCCTCAGGGTTGGCCTCGCCCTGGCTGCGCTATGCGTAGGAATTGTGAAAGGATGGCGTCTGGCGTCAAAGGAACAGCTGTTAGCTGCTTTTGCTGGGCCATGTTTGCCTTGATAGCTTCAAGGATAACACTTTACTTGACCTCTCTATATGTGTATGCGCGTTTGATAAATGATGACGGTGCCGCCGCTGCCTCTGCCACTGCCACAGCCACTGCCACTGCCACTGCCACAGCCGCTACCATTGTCGCTTCCTTCGCTACTTTGTTGATACTTACACTTATTGTTTCAGCTCTCATCCTTGTGCCTTCGACTATGGTGTGTGTGTGTGTGTCCCGTTCCTCTATAGTCTCGCTCGATTCTACAATGTTCGATTCTGTTGTTTTATCCTGTAAGACGCCAGGCGGCTGCTGCTACGTGCTCACTTTACTTATTACGAGAGTTGCGTGCCTGACTTTGCGTTTCGTCTGCCTCGATTTAGCTCAATGTTGACATTGATTTTGATTTGATGCTTAGCATCAAATACATATATATATATATATATATATATATATACGTATATATATACATGCAGTACGATGAGTCTGTGTGTCAAAGTGAGTTATTAATTTATGCACATATTCGTTTACATATATCAAATAAAGATTCAGAGCTTTGAGCCAATTCAATATCGATTTTTGGATAAGATTTATTTTTATCGTGTGTGTTTTTATTTTAAATTTGTTTCTAAGCCAAGAAATTGCGTTGACTGAAATTGCTTTATTTAAATTAATAAATTAAATTTGTATTGCATTCATTTGCGGCTTGGATTTTAGGAGGAACGATTGGTGGGCAGAAGACTCTGGGGGTAAGATATCAGATCTGTATGGAAGATCTAGGGAAAGATGAGGTCTTTCAGTGATTGAGCTGTTGATTTGAGTCGACATTCCACTGCAAGAAATAATTAATTTATATACATTTAAGTATTATGAATATAAATTTAATAATATAAAAATTAAACCTAAATAAATTTAAATTGTCAAAAAAAAAGTAAAAAGTCTGAAGATATTGAAAAAAAGCTTAAAACATTTATTTATATTTTAAATTGATATCAAATAGTTGCAAAGGTTTAATGCCACATGGCTTGGATCGAAGATGAATATGTTCCAAGTGCAATACCAGGATAGGTCAAGGAAAAGTAAGACTGGACTTCTGGAGACTGCTTTCCTACGAGTAACTCTGCAGCCAGCTTTGGGTTGGGAAATTCTACAAGATTCCATAGTCTAACTTTAATCTTTAGTCTTCAGTTTCAGATTGATGGAACAGGCTTAACTCATTCCATGGAACACTCACTATTACCACCAGGAGCTTTGTCTTTGGGGATTCTCATTCTAATATATTTAAGATATTTGGCAATGCGTTTACTCAACAACGCGTAACCAATGGATATTCTCGACGGTATAAGGTATAAGGTATAAGGTATAAGGTATAGGGGTTAAGAGCTGACAGGTCCCTGGTGGCGCCAGTGGATACCCTCTGATAGCTAACTACTGGCCTGGTCTTTGCTTTTAACAAAGTTATCCCAAAGAGCAGCTGCCTCAGGTGGTTACTTTACTAACGGACGCGGTGATTTTTCTCCCGGCGGAGCAGTTGATAAATCAATGAATTCACTGGACAATGAGACACCGGACAACTCCATTCAACCGGATATCGGGATGTTCACTCGGGACGAGAGATTGATTTCGCGCTTGAACTACTTTCAACTCTCAGCCTGCCACGCTTATCCCCCCAGCAGCAATGAATCATTCAACTTGACGACCACTCAGCGAGCTTCCCTTGGAACACTGTCTCAATACATACATATACATGTATATATGTATGTATATATATGGTACATAAGAGTCCAATAATGGGTCGACTAGACTAATTGGCAGAGGGTCGCCCTCAGCAATGTGCCACGTTTCCTCAATAAGGTGGATTCCAATAGAAAGCTGACTGCGAGTGCAAGACAAGAACCTCACCCAGAACCTTATTGACGCCACTGGCAGATGGTATTGATTCACATAGGAACTGGAACTGGATTGCAGCTGTATTCGTTGTGGTGCTAAGGCTGATCGGTTGGCTTGAGGAAACACTCTCAAAATGTTTTTAGCTTTGTCTTTAAATTGTTAACAACTTAAGAGTTTATACCATATTTTTAATTAATATCCATACCAAGTTTGGTTACATCATCATTTGGTGTCATCGTCTGTTGAGACTAACACGGAATATACTCATATAGAATTTAAAGTCCTGCAAATACCTCACAACTTCTAAGAGTCGCAAGCCTAAGGTGTTAGTACTCTTTATTTTAGTTTTAAAGTGGTTTTAATATTAAATAAAATACATTACCTTTTACCTATTTGATTAAGTTAGGCCATAGCAAATATTTTTTAATTAAATATTCAACCCTTTTATTATGTTTGTTTTTGATTGCAATAATTCGTTTAATTGGAAACTACAAATAAAAAGCAAATGAACAGCGACTCTATTGAATTATAATTATTATATTAATTGTTATAAAGTTAATTAACAGCAGGGCTAAGGCAGTTTTTCTTTAGTTTTTTTGTGCAGCCCCAAATCAAAATATAATTGAATATGCCAAAATTAGGAATAATAAATTATTTTTAGATTTTATTAACCAGAGCACGAGCTTAATCAAACATTTGTACTACTCGTACAAGTTCTATACTAAATGCTCTATTTTTATTGAATTAATAAAAGTCAATTTTTAATTTCAATTAAATGTATTTAAACTCCGATACTTAATCTGACAGTTAAATAGTATTTGCATACCCTGCAATAGCGTTTATTGTATTGGGAGTATTGAATGAAAGCATTTTGGCAATACTCTAGATATCTTTATGAAAGCGTATGAATTCTGCGATGAAAGAAGGATTTGTCCTGGGAAGCAGTTCAAGCATCGATCGGTTTTTTATTGCTTTGGAGAAGTATGTTACGAAATGAGGTGTAATATTTATTTATTTGTTGATTTATCTATTGACTTTTAGCAGTCGAATAAAATATAAAATTAAACTGCAAAAAAGTAAATATGAAATTAAAAATATTAAAAAAAAATATAAATAGTAAAATGAAAGGAAGTTCTTGATAAATGTTATAACCGAGTCGATCTATTGTAGGTATATTTATCCAACTAATAAATAAAATAAATCCAACTATTCATTATAAACGTATCAATCCCAAAGAGTATATGAACTAGCTTATACTTACCTGGCGTAGAGGTTAACCGTGATCACGAAGGCGGTTCCTCCGGAGTGAGGCTTGGCCATTGCACTGAGGCTGAGCTGACCTCTGCGATTATTCCTAATGTGAATAACTCGTGCGTGTCATTTTTGTTATTTGGCTTACGCCAAACACTTCTATGCACACCATTGTGCCTTCCTACTCACTAAAGTTTCAAAATTTATATTACAAGTAATATAAATCATCTACTTTAGCAGTAATGTATAGGTATACAACTTAAGCGCCATCCATTTTAAGGGCTAGTTGCTTCGGCAGGTGAGTTGTTACACACTCCTTAGCGGATTTCGACTTCCATGATCACCGTCCTGCTGTTTTAAGCAACCAACGCCTTTCATGGTTTCTGTATGAGTTGTTAATTTGGGCACCGTAACATTACGTTTGGTTCATCCCACAGCGCCAGTTCTGCTTACCAAAAGTGGCCCACTGGGCACATTATATCATAACCTTAAACTTCATATCAAGAAAGTTAAGGTTCTTACCCATTTAAAGTTTGAGAATAGGTTAAGATCGTTTCGACCCTAAGGCCTCTAATCATTCGCTTTACCAGATAAGATTATTTTATACAACAGTTAAATGCACCAGCTATCCTGAGGGAAACTTCGGAAGGAACCAGCTACTAGATGGTTCGATTGGTCTTTCGCCAAAAGCGCATCACCCTCGGGACAAGTATAGATGAGTTTATTTGAGTTTGAAATTTGTATAAGGCTTGGAAAATAAAATTATAAATAAAATTTACCAAGATCGGCATTTGGACAAGTTTTATAAAGGCATAAATAAGCAATAGTTACAAATAGAACAAACATTTAAAATATAGTATATCGATATTAATCGATAAATAATCAAATATAATATAATAGGGTATGCCATAGTCTAGTAGAGCTAACAAGAGCAGATAAATTCCTTACAGATTTGATTTTCATACGTCATGAATTTGATAATACAGATAATTTTATTACACACACACACACACACACACACACACACACAAAGCGAGAGACAGACACACCCACATACAAAAAAAAAAAAACATCAATGTTAATATTAATTTAATTTATGCAAAAAAATGCAAATTAAATACAATGTGATTACTAATTTTCTTCTGGCCAACCATTTGGCAGACAAATAACATTAATTACACCACCAACAATATGTACGAGATGTACGAGTATGAAAATTAATCGATCTAATTAAATTTGCATAAAACAGAAATAAACGTACGTAATAATTACGACAGCTGAAGGTCAGTCTACTCTATACACATTTGGGTATATCCCTAGACTGATGCAGTGTGTAACAACCTGAAAGATTTTATTGAAATATTATTGAGTATATAGAAATACTAAACTGACTAGATATTTACCCATCTGTTTATTATGAATTTTAAGGATTATTAAGTATATTTATTCATTTTTTAATGGTCTTAATTCAAAAATAATATCAGAGAGTCGTATAATCAGAATTTATTTATAAAGAAATAAATTAGCGTTAACTATAAGATTTATATAAAAGTTAATAGGTTAAAGTGGTACAAAAGAGTGTTTAAGAGTCGGCTTTAGGGTATTTAAATGTCTCTACAATTTATGTTTATTGTCCAATCAAATCAGAGCGTATAAGCGTCAATATTTTTTTACTTTGGTCTCGTGGTTTTTTATAGTATGTTTGATAATGTTTAAGATATAAATATATATATATGTATATACACATTTATATACGAATATATTTATCTTTAGATTCATCTGCTAATAGCACCACAACCACAACCACAATAATAGTAGTAGTACAATGCTTTAAACCTACCCAACTGTCAACTCAATATACAGGTATATACGGTTTATTATAAGCCCCATAAATATGGACATTAATTATATGAATATAATAAATTTACTATTTATGGGTAATGATATTATCAAACTTAAGGGCATTTATTTGTTTTTTTTTTTTTTTAAACCATTGTACATATTATTTTCATTATACGTATATATTTTAATATTATTATTTTTAAACAGATATTTCTCATATATTTTCATTAAATGT
>JAWNNK010001024.1:3980000-3988744 GCA_035045065.1 Hirtodrosophila trivittata
AATTTATAAAAGCACTTGCACTTTCTATGCAGTCGATAACTACGAGTATTGCTATTAATATATGAATATATGTAAAAGTGATATAGGGTAGAGATTTGTCCAGTACAATCGATTACTATTTTCTGCTCTTTATTCTTGTCGGAAAAAGTTAAAAGCATTTTGATAGCCACACAAAGTCGTCCGAGAACAATAAATATTCCGCGAGTCATCTCAATTTGACTGCAGCTTAATTGTCGTTGAATCTATCTATCTGTCTGTCTATATATATATATATATATGTCTGTCTATATATATTATTAACTTTTTCAACTTTTTTCTACATTCAATAACAATTCGTGTTCGTCTTCTTGACCAATTCAGCTGTCAATTAAATGCAATCGTTTCAACAAATTTTACGAATTTAACAAAAAAAAAGGAAATTTATTTTTAGTAATCGAAAATATATGAGAGACATCATAAAATATTAATGCTTAATTAAATATGGGTAAATTCTTATCTATTTGTATAAAGATAAAAAAAGTTTTGGTAATTAATATGAAAATATAATTTACGAATAATGTTCATATAAGTTAAGTTTCTGCTTGTAAAGTGGCTTATCAATAAATAACATATATTTAAATATAACTATGTAAAAAATACTTTAACTTTTTCAGATAACAATAAAATATACTTTTATGTTGTAAGCTATTTATTTAAAATCAATTAAACTTAACATAAATTACAACAAAGAGCAAAAAACAAAATTAACTTTTGTGGAAATAAAAGAAAAATCTATAAATAACATATACCAATATATATTCTTTATCTTTATTAGTTATAATAAATGTTGAAAAATGAATTATATAATAATTTTAACTTATATTGATATTTGACTCATTTTATCTACACTTTTTTTAGGCCGAGATTTCACAAACAGGTCACAAGAGCGCTTCAAATATTTCAGTTTTTAGTCCAATCTGGACTTTTGCTTGTCTGAGGTGGTTTATGTATAGTATATTATATATATATGTATCTATATATAAAGCTTCATATGTTTACCAGCTTAACAAATATTAAATGTATTCGTCATAGATATATATATACAAACATATTCTTCTAACAAAAATAAAAATAGAGTATGCAATTTTTATAAATAACAATTTGAAATCTTATTTCTTTAAACTTTAATAACAATATCTTGAAACAGTAAAATCTATGAAGAACAAAGCAAAAAGACTAAAAGTGTCTGGCATTGGCAGATGTATTATATTTATATATTCCTAATTATATATTCCTAATCTCTTTATACACAAACGAAGTTAAAACCAATTAAACTTTATATAAATCCTGTTTCTTCAGGCTGTAGAAACCAGTTGGATCGGTGCACATTATAATTCAATTTTTCATTAACACAATCTGTCTTGAAGGTAGAATAGATATATGTTTCTTTTGATTGACAATCCAGCGGAATGAGTTAATATCTAATATATATATATATATATATATATATATATTGCATTGCAGCTTCAGCTTTCATATAAATTTATACAATTTCTAGGGTTCTGGTTCACATTTCTTTTTATTATATACCAATTATTCAAAAAAAAAAAAGAAAAAAAAAGGTTTTGTTCAACCGATTGAGATGTCGCTTAGAACATCTCGCCCATGGGCTTGATAATCATCTCGTGTATCTGCATGTGTGGAGGCGTGGCAAGGGTGAACAGTACCGCCTGGGAGATATCAGCGGGTTTTAGCATTCTGTCACTGATCATTTCCCGCACACTATCCGGCACAATTTCAGTATCGACGACACCGGGACTGATGCTCTGAAAGTGAAACGAAGATCTGATTGCAAGGTTCAAGGGATTCGAATTTGTATGTACTAACCGTGACCTTGATGCGGGTGCCCAGACCCATGAGCTCCTGACGATACATTTCGGCCAAGGCGGTGACCGCATGCTTGGTGGGTGGATAGACATTGAAGTCCGGCGCCCTCTCTGGCGTGGGAGGCAGCAGCTTGTGGCCAAGGATGCTGTTGATGAGTATAATATGGCCATCAAAGTTGCGCTGCTTCATGGAGCGAAAGGCACGCTGAGTGCACATGACGATGCCCATGATGTTCGTCTGCAAGGTCTGGTGTGCCAGGGCCAGCGGCATGTCCACTAGACGTCCGGATTGCAGTGTGCCGGCATTGTTGATCAGTATATCGATGCCACCCAGCTGCTTCTCGATCGTGTCGAAGGCCTCTTGGACTGAAGTCTCACTGCTCACATCACAGTGCAACGCTATGAGCTTCTCCCGACGTGCGGCTGGCAGCGATTTCTGTAGATCCTTGATGCGTTCCACACGACGTCCCAGGCCAGCGACAGTCAGACCCGCATTGACCAGATCCATGGCTATGGCCGATCAATGCCCGAACTGGCGCCCGTGACGACTGCAACCCGATTCTGCCAGCGTTCCATATTGATAATTGCCAACCCGACGGAACGTTCAAGTCGATCTACACTGCTCCAGTGCACAGCAGGCGCCTTATATATGCCCCCAGAACATTGCACTTGACAGTAGCAGTAGCTCTATATGCTATACATGCATAGCAGTATCTTTACATATACCTCTATTTGTGCTCAACAAACGGGTTGGTAATTGGTCGGGCACCTACTCTTAACAAAGCAATTGAAATTTTAATTGAGCTTATTGATAAACGTTGACTTTACCCTAGAATAATTCTCGTATTGCTCTCGTTTGTTACACTTTATGACGAACATTCGCTCACAACTACTCTTTACTCTTTACTCTTCCCACTCTACTTGTCTAAATATTGCTGTCTCATGTTCGTGCTGCGACTTAACAGAATTTTAAACATGCAACACACCTCTTGAACACCCCCAACCCCACCCCCACCCGCATCCCCACCCGCACCCCATTTGCATTGAGGTACTTATCAACTGACACTTATTCAATATGCATTGCTTGATTCAATTATACGAGTATATACTCAGCATTTGAGTACAAACTAATATTCGTATCATGTTCGAATGTTTTAAATGTTATCCTTATCAAAATCTATCAATCTCATACTTAGAATAGAAATCAATGTGCTCGGGATTATCAATTGTTTGTTGTCGAAAGCTGATAAGAAATAATACTTACATAATACAAATAATAGTAATAATAAGAATAAGAATAAGAATAAGAATAAGAATAAGAATAAGAATAAGAATAAGAATAAGAATAAGAATAAGAATAAGAATAAGAATAAGAATAAGAATAAGAATAAGAATAAGAATAAGAATAAGAATAAGAATAAGAATAAGAATAAGAATAAGAATAAGAATAAGAATAAGAATAAGAATAAGAATAAGAATAAGAATAAGAATAAGAATAAGAATAAGAATAAGAATAAGAATAAGAATAAGAATAAGAATAAGAATAAGAATAAGAATAAGAATAAGAATTAGAATAAGAATAAGAATAAGAATAAGAATAAGAATAAGAATAAGAATAAGAATAAGAATAAGAATAAGAGAATAAGAATAATTAAAATAATATAATAATAATTATTAAAAATAGAAAATAAAAAAAATAATAATAAAATTAATTTTAATTTCATTTATTTATTTATTTATTTATTTATTTATATTATTTATTTATTTATTTATTTATTTATTTATTTATTTATTTATTTATTTATTTATTTATTTATTTATTTATTTATTTATTTATTTATTTATTTATTTATTTATTTATTTATTTATTTATTTATTTATTTATTTAAGTCCACTAAAAGCAGCTGACTACGAAATTAAGTTTAAGACAAATGAAGTATTAAAATTATAAAATTAAAATAGGAATTCAAATAAATTTAAATATAAATCTAAATCTGGAGAGTAAAAATATAAGAAAAATTGATTTATTTAAATTATTCACAGTAACTTATATATATATATTGTATATATATATGTACAATACATTTGTGTGTGTCCTAATATTATTTTAAATTTGGATTTAAGGTTTCATTGCCTTTTCTACTTAGTATTATATATTAATTCTTTAACTGATATTTAATGAAATAAGAGAGAGATATATGTAGGTAGGGAAATATTGTAAACAAAACCCCATGAATACTAATATTAATAACTATTATAATTAATGTTAAATTATAACAATAGTCGAGAGTCAAGTTAAATTTTAGTGATTCTGTATAACGAATAAAAGCTTACATATAATATAAGAAGAACTTTGATTTAGGGTTGTTCGAGCTCAGAAACGTTTTTCCACTCTCGTTTGTTTATTTAATAAAAATGATTAGAGATGTAAAGTTTTCCGTAAAACAGTTTTCTTTTAGCATTTGTACGAGTATATTTAGTATATTTCATATATTAAGCACATTGTTATAAAGTACCCCACAAGGTTATCCCCAGCGAGGGTCTTCTAATCTATTCTATTCTTTTACTCTACAATATTGTATTTTGTATCTAAAGGTTGTATAGGCATATTGAGTTTCCTTAAAACTAACTAATTATCTATTGGACCAGATTTGCATTAATCATTAAAATAATATCGAAAACTACCACATGCAGCAGATTTCCAGAAACATTTGTAAACTGTCATTGTCCAGAGGTCGCCCAGCCGAGCCGAGGGAAGTGCTGACCCGGCAGCCTAACGACAGCCTATAAAACTACTCGAAGTACGTATGGTAAGTACTATGTACATACTGGTAAGTACGGGTAGTACGTGTAGTACTGTGTACATACTGGTAAGTACGGGTAATACACAAAGAGCTGACTCTCTCACATCGGTTAGAGTGTGCTCGCAGTGCTCTAGTGTATCGACAGGGGCACGGTTCAAATATTTGCCGAGTAAAGAATACGAGAAGCTGTCATGCAAAATGATATTGACTATGGGGTAGACGTGGGTAGGTAGGGTCTGTTCAGGAAATTGACTTGGTTAATTAAATTGAACTGGTTCATTGAAACGTTCACTAGGTTTAATGGAATTGAACTTGCACAGAAACCTTTAAAAAAACAAATAGAATAAATTATTCAAAAATAAAAATAAATTCATTAAAGAGTAGATATATAAGTTTTATAATATATATTATGAATATCTGTATATATTCCATAGTCACAAGGAATTTTAGCGATTTTCCTAGGATATATGCTAGTCGAGCGCTTAAGTCTGAAACTTCCTCTTTTATTCTTGGCTCTTGATGTTGCCTTGTCTCGTGGGCTGTGCGTATCCTTGCCAGCTGTATTGTTGGCTGGCTACTGTGTTAATTTTTTAAAAGGACACCCAACTGTCATGATGCAGCAGAGATAGTAATGACGAAGACGTGGCAGCAACATTATCATCATCATCAACAACATCATTAACATCATCAACAACAACAGAGAACAGAGAACAGAGAACAGAAAAACAGAGAAACAGATAACGAATGTTGTCTTTTATCTTGTGCAAAGCATGAAATGCAAAACACTTGAACTGAGTGGAAACGAAGGCGAAAGCAAAATAAGCAACAAAACGAAACAGAACAAAACAGCGCAAAAGAAGAATACACACACAAACCTACACACCCACACCCACACACACACAAATAGAAGAAAGTGAACAAGTTGAAAACGCAAAGCGGCGGTGTTGATAATGACAGCAAAGACAATAGCTTTGCACACTTTTAGTGGGGCGCCGGGTCCGGCTGTGAGTCTGAGTCCTAGTCCGAGTCCGAGTCCGAGTCCTAGAGACGAATGACTGTCAGAGACTGTGTCCCTGTCCATATAGCCATATATACCCATGTCATGTCCTTGGAGATGCAGTAGCGGCTGCTCTAGTTAAATTGCCTGTCCTCGACGTCGTCTCTGCTACTAAATCAGCGCCTAACAATAAAAATATTCAAGAAAAAAAGCATTAAAATAAAACAATCAAATATATAAGTGTTCCAGCTCTGAGTGCCTGATTTCCAGATACCCTGTACTCAGATTAATAATATAATATATAATATACTGATGTGTGGATCCTTTTTCGTCTAAGTTTTAAGTTTATTAACTGATCGATCAAGTTATAGTTGAAAGTTTTGGAATTTTATATGAATCTTTTTAATATTTATAACCTGTACATGACATCTCCTAATACACCTTCTGAAACTCCAGTTTATTTAAAGTTGAAGGAGTGACAAATAGCATCATTTTCTGTCTATTGTATAAAATAATATTCAGAAAACTTTTCCACGTTTTTAGTACTGGGTATAATGGAAATAGCCCTCTGCCAGTCTTAGATAATATCAAGCAAGCCGAGAATTTGACAATTTGCCGAATGGCAAAGATTAAACGCTTTAGCTCTTACTAACGATGCCTATAAAAAAGTACACAACAAAGTGAATTCATCTTTCAAAACAAAAATAAAAAATAAAACAATTCCCTTAAGTGAA
Source organism: Hirtodrosophila trivittata (assembly GCA_035045065.1). Lineage (NCBI taxonomy): Eukaryota > Metazoa > Arthropoda > Insecta > Diptera > Drosophilidae > Hirtodrosophila > Hirtodrosophila trivittata. The sequence goes on from JAWNNK010001024.1 coordinate 3,986,401, forward strand.
AATTGTAGCAAATGTTTTGAAAGTATATTAATAAAGGCGAGAGATTGAGGCCTATGTATAGAAGTATGTTTAATAGTGTGAACACTTAACATCGAAATATATTAAAGAAAAAGTCAAATTAAATGAATTTTCACTAATTGAAAATATACTCTATTTGTGGCATATTTTAGGTAAATAAATTTAAATGTTAAAACTTCTTGGAATTATGTTTATTCATCATCCCATAAAATATATTTATAATCTTTGATCATCAGCCAAAATACAGTCGAATCTCAATAATTCGAGAGAAAATTTTTATTAATTTTATTTGCAAATAAATGTACATAAAACTTCTTTAAATCGTAAATCATGTCTAAAAACTTTGTTTAATTCGAAATGCAAAATGAAACAGCAAAAAAAAAAACAAATCGATTTCAGTTTAACTACAATTTTGTCGCCTTCCTGTCTTTGTAATTAATTAAAAACTTTTTTGTATATATAACTATCATATTTGTTTTTAAATTTATAATTCGAAATCTTGATAATTCGTAAAAAATGCTGTTCCCTTGAAATTACGAATAATCGAGATGCGACTGTATCTTATTTGATCTAAGATCGAAATAAATAAAAGCTGCATTCGTTTTCATAATAAAAAAGACTTAAGCATAATTTTGGTCTCAATTTCAATTAATATATATAGACTATTGTGGAAAGTATTACTTATTAGTTATATATACTGATTACTTTATATGTTTTATATTGTATTTACTCATACTTAGTCATATCCCAAAGAAAGGACCACAATAAAATTATGTTTTGGCATATAAAAGAATTTTTTTAATTATGGAAATTTAATCTTTATTTGCAATCAATCTATAGAAGATATTAAGCGAATATAAGAGTTTGGACAAGGACGTTTGACAAATTGACTGGGATATCTAGGAAAGGAATGACAGATACATTTAAGTTGGAGTTACATTTGGGTTGGAATTAGGGGGCAGTCGGCAGGGAAGGTCCAAGGGGTGGAACCTCTTCAGCCGTTTGTGATGGAGACTATTATCCAGAAGGTTGACCGCCAGGTAATTTTCGTGACTTTCTAGTCTCTTTAAATATCTTATAAACCTCCATTATTTCGGCCATCACTGAGCGGACTTGTAGATCTCTCCGTATGACTGAGTTGTGGACGTACTCTGAGGACACTGGATTGAAAAGTTTCAGTCTTTTTGATATTGGACAAGGCTGCAGTGCCCCAGAGGTGAATGCCGTACGTCCAGATGGGCTTGAGCATAGTGTTGTACAGGAGAAGTTTGTTTTCCAGATTTGGCTTCGAACTTTTCCTCAAAAGCCAGTACATTTTTCCACTCGATCTTCCGGTGTTTACTCCAGTTCAGTCCTCTGTCAAAGGTGAGGCCCAGGTATTTTGCTTCAGTGTGGGCTGGAACGTTATTTCCATTTCACTGAACTGGAGGACAGCCCTTGCGCCTCTTTGTGAATGTGACGTGCACGGATTTATCGGAGTTGACTCCAATATTCACCGTCTGAACCACACCTCCAGGTTGCTAAGTTCATCCTGTAGTGAAGCCGAAGCTGTCGCTGCATCGTCATCCGTGGCTGGTGTCATCAGCATCCGTTGCCACCATTAGCCGTTCGTCATTCAGAAATGGAAGGTCCGCTGTGTAAAGTGTGTATAAGATTGGCCCCAGGACACTATGAAACACACACACTATGAAAGAATGGCTAAAATTGCTCAAAAATTCTTCATGAAAATTGCATTTTCTTTTATTATTGAATACTTTTTTGAAATTTAAGCTAACAGCACTTATTTTGTTTATTTATTATTTATTATTTATTATTTATTATTTATTATTTATTATTTATTATTTATTATTTATTATTTATTATTTATTATTTATTATTTATTATTTATTATTTATTATTTATTATTTATTATTTATTATTTATTATTTATTATTTATTATTTATTATTTATTATTTATTATTTATTATTTATTATTTATTATTTATTATTTATTATTTATTATTTATTATTTATTATTTATTATTTATTATTTATTATTTATTATTTATTATTTATTATTTATTATTTATTATTTATTATTTATTATTTATTATTTATTATTTATTTATTATTTATTTACAGCCAACTAAAAGCAGTCGACTATATAAAAAATTAAAAAAGAAAAGATATTTAAAAATTAAAATAATAAAATTTTATTATTAATAAAAATGAGAAAAAAATGTAAAAAATTAATCAAATAAAATAAAATGTATATCTTGTCACCACATTGCTTAATTTCTAAGCTTATATATACTTTCCTAGAAGAAAAGACCATTCGGTCTGAGC